>RAON01000010.1:0-355372 GCA_009805295.1 Neurospora sp. FGSC 6877 | reverse complement strand
GACCCAACGTGGCCAACAAACGTTGAATAACTCCATGACGAACTCGAGACCGTTGCGGGGGCGGAACGAATCCTCCGCTGGGCCTTGCGGCTGGGACGACTGCAGGAGTACAAGCTGGCAGTAAAGATAGAACAAACGAAGGAAACAGAAGAGCTACTGGGGAGTTCAGATTGATCTTTGATTCTGGTGGGCAGGAGTGCGCTTAGAACAGAGGACCGCACAACGGAATCAAAGATCGGGCCTCGGGAATGACGGTGAGGTCATACCGAGAGGAAGACAAACACTGAAGGCACGGCGCCGACACGGCGCCGTTGCGCCAAGAGAAGCGGAGGGTTTTCATCCGACGGCGGTACGGTTTTTCCCACCGACTAAGAACGGAAGCAGCACCGCATACCCACAGGGTAGACTATGTAAATAGTTAGCGTGTATAAGACCAATAATAATACTATTGGAACTATATTGGGTTAATCCCCCGGTAGTACTGGCCTTTTACATTCGTACACTAAGGATTGCAAAGAAGAATTGTAGTAGACGACCTAGTTAATCTAATAAAAAGACTAGTTTGTAAATGAATTTCTTATAATGTTATAGCGTAGTTAGACAGTGTAATAATTATACTATTTAACTAATTTAAACTAAAGATAAAAGTTTAAAAAGGGAAAGAATTTTAAAAGGGAAGACGAGATAGGAGAAGCGAGGTTTTATACTCTGACTGCCGGAGGTAGGTAGAACTAAGCTTAGAACCTGCACTATAAACTATACTTATAACCAGAACCTAGAACAGCCCAGCTAGTACTAGCCGTCACAGCTAGTACCTGTCATGGCTTAGTCCATGCGCATACTAAGGCGCCTCCCGATTGGCTACATTGATGTATTTAACCATGCCCTCTTCGAGATTGCACTTCTTACTCTTTCTTCCTTTTTCTTTCTTATCTTTAGTTATTTATCAACAACGTCAGATCATTCATGTCCCTTACCTCGAGATCTACGTGCGTGACACCTAACTTAAGATCCTTCCTTTCATCTGATCGATGAGTTCTCTCACCTGTACAGTGAATGTCGTACAACAACCCATCCTTCGAGATTCGTCTCATCCCAATCGCAGGGACTACACGCGGTCGTAATTGAACGCCGAGTCTCCCATCGACCGCTTAGCAAGCTCTATCACTGTATTGAGTTTGATTGACGCCGCGGCCTCTCATTTCATCTCAATTGCTAGTGCCGCGCTCTAACGGACCCGACGGAGTTTAAATGGTGCTCATATGTCTGTGCGACCACAAGTGCCCTTAACCCGGGCCCTCTCCACTCCGAACCACCGGCCCGGATCCGAACTCAATCCGAGCCGCATTCAGTTATTGGATCTGCATATGCAGCATTTCTGTTTCCCCTTTCACGTGAAAGTTCAACACTTTCTTTTTATCTCTTCCCGCTCCGCCTTTCCGCCAGCATTGGCTTCCGCTTCTGCTTCCGTGGCTACCCGTTAAGCCTTAACTCAAGGACAACTCAGTGACACCTCCATTGCTCTCATCCTGTCTCCGTTGGTTTAGCCTCATTTCATCCCGTTCTGTTACTGAGCTTCAACCTCTCGGATCCACTTTAGCAACATCTTTGCGTGGCAGACTCAAACCTCCTTCTTTCTCGTTCAACACTCTTATACTCTTACCCGGTCATTCAACTGCCCGCCTTCTCCTCAGCAGTCTTTTCAGGTCAGCAACCGGCTCTCATCTGCTCGCCTTACCGACAATCCGTCTCCCTCATTTTCATCCGGCATCGCCAATTCCACATACCTGCCCGATTTCCGCTGTCTCATCTGGACTTGCTTCTCCCATCTCTATGGTTCTGACGCCCCATGCATATCAAAGGCTGTCACTCACTTTCTTTGGTCGTTTCTTTTCTGGATAAAAACGCCCACTCTCGTCTTTTGAGGTCAGACGTTAACCAATCTCATTATTCACGTTGTCTTCTTTCATCTCGTCTCCTCATTCAAGCTTAGACTTTCATGGCAGCTTCGGCACATGATCGACTGCATGGAGCTTCGGCACATGTTAGTCCTTGTCTTTCGTCTTGCTCTTTGAGTTGAGCCTCGTGGTCCTGACAATTCGTCTCCTCTCCAAGTTTCGACAGCCTTATGGAGCTCCGGCACATCTCGGCACTTGTTATCTTGTTTCTGAGTTGAGCCTCATTACCACATTTCTGGGATTTGCATGCGTTAGCTGATTACTCGCGCCGCGTTTTGTCTCAGATCTCTGGATGAGCACTTTGAGGGTATTTGATAGATGATGACGTCGAATGATCTTTTCCATCCCAAGACTTCAAGAAGACCCTTGAGCGCCGGCACTATGGTGATGGGTTGGTACATTGAGATTGAATGCAAGTATTGGTTATCGCCAATGACGTGTCAGAGATAAGGTTTTTGGGGATTGAGGCTCAAGAAGGATCTTGATGGACAATTTTCACATGGATAAATGGATTGATGGCAGAAATGATGTTTTTACGACTCTGAGGCTGAGTCTTTTTCCCAGAGGGGGGGTAATGTCATGGCTTAGTCCATGCGCATACCAAGGCGCCTCCTGATTGGCTACATTAATGTATTTAACCATGCCATCTTCGAGGTTGCACGTCTTACTCTTTCTTCCTTATATTTAGTTATTTATCAACGCGTTAGATTATTCATGTCCCTTACCTCGTATCACGGGGCGAGAGGGCACCATTGGGGGTAGAGTAAGATATGTGTTGTTGTACGAAAGAGAGAAAAGGAAGTGTGCGTGGAGGACTGGCTATATAGGCGCGAGCCCAGCAGGCCAGTCCGTGCGTGCGCGCGCACGTGAGACTGCACGTGACTGCATAACATGTGGCCAGTGCGTGAGTGCATAGCTCTGGGCTATGGCACCAGCTCTGGCATGGCATATGTGCAGTTAGTGCAATGCAACCACATTATAGGCTAGCTCTATAATACCTCGAGATCTACGTACGTGACAGTACTCGCGTATTATTTTACTATCTTCTTATAAGTATCAAATTATTCTTAAAAATCCCTAGGACCCATAATAATTTTTTGGTAAATTAGCTAAATCTAAATATACCCGACGCTATATCTAATTAAGTGAAATCATATTAAAGCAATAGTTACTAGAGACAACGGACTTTTATAGATATCGAATCTCAAAAAAATTATAAGAACGGCCTCATGGCGCAACGGTAGCGCGTTCGACTCCAGATCGAAAGGTTATCCGTTCAAATCGGGTTGGGGTCATCTTTAGTTTTTTTTTTGGCATACGCAATGCCGCTACGCAGTGGATATCGAAGTTTCAAGTAGCATTTTTTAGGTTCCGCACATCGGGGTCTATCGGAGGCCGGCCGGGGCTGGTGAGGATGTCGATATTCAGGCGGACCGTTCCGTTATTCTAAGTCCGGGCGCGTCCCTTTCATATCAGCCTACATCCTGCGCTAGTCACCTCTCCTTGGGTGTGACCTTGTTTGTATTTTCTGCTTCGATACTCGTGCCTACTCCGTGGCACCTGATGCGCGGCTCGTTTCATGTACGGCACATGTGAGGTGCGCTCCTGATTCGCTTGAGGTTTGGAGAATGACATCATCTTATCAACAGTGTTTTGAGAACCACATACCGAAAGGAACGTCTGAAGAAAGAGCCCGGGGAGGGAGTCTCCAGAGAAGGAGACAAGACCGGGTTTATATCCAAAGTTTTCTGTGGTAGCTGAATGGCTCTGTGAGCGCAAGTGTTCGGGGCTGATATTTGTCGACAACCAGTTAGAGCGCTTATCAGCCAGCAATACGTAATTCTTAAGTCTCTTTCTCTCATTTGCCAATCCAAATGGTTCCCAACCACTTTGTTAACCTTCAACAACTGGGCACGAAACGAATCTGAAGCAAGCTGGAAACCCAAAGGTTGCGTACGCCCCCTGCATGGAAAGTGCTAATGAGTGCCTGAAGAGCCCTTGTTCGTATGCCGTCAATGCTGCCTCCGAAGAGAGGGTGACGGCCCGACCGTGTCAGGTCAAGCACCAGGCAAGCGACGTGCAAGCGTCATGTGGGGGGGGGGGCACTAGGATGCCACTAGCAGCCCTAGCTGTGTTGGATGGTGATCTTCCATCATGGTGCAGTCATGGAATCCTTGATTAGTTGATCGAGCAGCGGGTTTATAAGGCCTTTATCATGGCCATGTTTCTGGTCTCCAGCCTGTTCCTGGTGACCCCGTTTGCTTTTCATGCGCTTGATCAAACTCCTCCCGCCAAGGCCTCAACCACCTCTTCCGACAGTGAACCATTCACCATGTCGCTTCCGTCCACATACCGCCGCTCTGAGTCGAGCATGCTTGAGCACCAAACTTGGTGCGATCGAGACTTCGAGCCTGCCGAGACGTCCCTCGCAAACATGATGAAAGCCCAAGGCCTTGTCCAAAAGTTCAAGGTTACCCATCTGCTCTCATATCTTGGCCGGCTGAATCCCATACCGATTGGCGTGTCGAAGAACGACGCGGTCTGGCTCCTCGATAATGTTGCCTTCCGTGGCCCAAATGGTACATGGCAGGCAGAGTTTGTGACTGCCGTTTTCGACGCGCGCGTATCAACCAAGTTTGTTGAGGTTGTAGGCGACATCGCCGAAAAAGTGGGTCTCTCCAAGGGCGACAAGCAGGAGAAGACGATTGAGCAGCGCATTACTCCTTTTCTCATGGAGGTGTTGCCTGGGAGACGGGTCAATATCCAATTTGGCGAGTCTACCGAGTTGCGGCTGGGCCCTGGAGGCAGGAACGGAATCAGCAGTGAGCTGAAGAAGCTCCCCGACTCAACTGCCGGAACTGTGGTAAAGTCAGTGGCCGAAGTCTCATCTGGCGCAGGAGGATTGTTGGAAATGAATACATTCTATACAGGGCCTGAGGGTTGGGCCGTTATTTCTGGTATGCTTGTTGTCTTCGAGCCGTCACTCAAATGAGGAACAGTTCTTTCCCCCGCACAAAACGCCCAGTGCTTGCTTCTAACACCCGACCCTCCAAAACAGATGTTGATGACACTATCAAGATCACGCAAACGAGTGATCCTGTGGGAATCCTACGGTCCACATTTGTGGTAAGTTTAGCGCTCTCTGCGTTCCGTCGCAACCGTCTAGCCTTTTGATGAAGCTCAGATATTGACGGCATGTCCCCCTTTGTGTAGGCAGAGCCGACACCAATTGCAGGCATGCCAGAGCTATACTGGCAAATTAAGGACATAGTGACGCCGTCTGCACCGTGGTTCTACCTGTCGGCATCACCATACAATCTTTACCCTTTCCTCCGGGATTTCACTCACCGTTACTACCCCCGGGGCCAGTTGATCTTGCGAGATGCCAGTTGGATGACCATTCCAGGGTTGCTCTCCAACCTCACGCTTGGAACCCAAAAGTACAAGGTCGATCGCATGAAGAAGCTGTACGAGTGGCTGCCAAAGAAGAAAATGATCTGTATAGGGGATTCAACGCAAAGCGACCCCGAAGCATATGGTGAGTTGATACCTTGAATTCGAAAACAAAAGAAGTGAACTGTACCAGCAAACCCACTGGCTGACACTTGGAATCATGTTCTGCAGGCGAGATGTATAGGAAGCATCCAGAGTGGATCAAGCTGATTCTCATCCGGAAAGTTACCGATATTGCGGCCATCGGTACGGAAACCAAGAATGCTCCCAAGCGGTTCGAGGACGCGTTTAAGGGTGTCCCAAGGTATGTGCGACTCTTACGGCTGGGGTCCCCTTTTGGGTACTGGTCCTAACCTTGCGATACTTGCAGAGAGGTGTGGCATGTGTTTGAGGATCCTGCCGAGTGCCGTGAGCAGGTCCAAAGAGTGGTCGGCTAAGGTCAAAGATGTTTACGGCACCCCTTCTCATCTTTCCTCGAACGAGCTGTCAGTTGCATCTGGTCATGGCGGTATGCAAGGTCCAATTCTCACACTTGAGTCGTGTGCTTTAGTCGTGTGCATTTCGTGTGAGACCTGCTGTGGTACCTGCCTCGTTGATCTCGCAAGATCTACTTTAGAGTGGCAGGTATGTCGAGGGCTCGAAGCCACCTCTCCCGGTCATGGGATCCGAAGGCGGACATGGCCTTTCCTTTGATGTAATTAGCTTGCTTGGACGTTATAACCTATGAATGAAACGGATACCCATTTGTTCGACAGCATACCTTTCTGTCAATGATTGATTCCTTCTATTTATGTTGACGGGGCGTCAGTACCTTGCTGGCTAGGTACGTACCGCATGGCTGACACCACCCCGAACACCGAACGAGTGCGGGGAAATGCAAGCTTACCCCATGTCTCTGTGTTGTCAGCACCTGCCTCTGACCGAAAGCAGTTTCTCGGTCTTAGTATTTACGTCAATGATTTATCCGAATGGTCCGCATCACCACCCGTCCCCTCCTATTCGTGGGACACTATACACAACTGGCCCGGCTGAGAGCTGTTACATCTGTTGCTTTCCCGCTTCCGATATCATTAGCTTCACTTCCACTGCCATCCCTCCCTTCACAGCGTGTTCCATTTACCACCACTACGATTGCTCCTGCCCTGTCAACCGCAGCTGAAAGGTTCAAGATGTCGTCCGAAGGTGCAGCAGCAAAGCGACAGAGGTCCAATAAGGATGTGCCCTACAACCTCATCTACTGGCCAGGGATCCCCGGCCGCGGTGAGTTCATCCGGCTTGCCCTCGAGGAGGCCGGTGCTGAGTACGTCGACACGGCCAAGGTCGAGGGAGGCATCGACGAGGTCATGGCTCATATAAAGGGCGAGAAACCCGACGACAATACCAACCCTCCCATCTTTGCGCCGCCCGTTCTCAAGCACGGTGACCTTGTCATCAGCCAGACGCCCAATATTCTCCTGTATCTAGGCCCGCGATTGGGTCTCGTACCCGGTGCCGAGGACGATCCGGATGCTCTGTACAAGGTTAACGAGCTGGCACTTACGGCGCTGGATGGATTGAGCAACGAGCCGCACGACTGCCATCACCCTATTGCGTCTGAGCTGTATTACGAGGACCAAAAGGAAGAGGCTAAACGGAAGGCCGAGCATTACGTCAAGACGCGGTTACCCAAGTTTCTCGGTTACTTCGAAAGGGTGCTGAACTCCAAGGCCAGCGGTGAGGGCCCTTACCTCTACGCAGGCAAGCTGTCATATGCGGATTTGGTCCTCTTCCAGGTAGGTTCCGCGCCTTGCTTAGCACCAATTGCTCTTCGTATTAGGGCTGACATGAGACAGTGTCTGGATGGCCTCAAGTTCATGTTCCCCAAGGCCATGGCGAAGTTGGACAAGGAGGGTAAACACTCGAAGCTGTTTGAGCTGTACGGTGCTGTCAGGCAAAGACCCAAGATCAAGGAATATCTGGAGGGTCCTCGTCGGCAGAAGTACAGCAGTGGCCTCTATCGCTACTATGAGGAGTTTGACATTGAAGGCTGAGCGTGCAAGACAATTCATGACTGCTGGCCGTGGGTATAACTCGTGGCTTGGATTTGTCTATTAAGCCGGCCACTTTATGATGGAGGTCGCGAATCTAGAACTCGAAGTAGTCGTGAGACAATGCGCTGCTGTTCATGTTGACTCGGGGTTTGTACCTTGGCGTTTTTTCAGGGTCTTGAGGTTCCAGATTCTTTCCCGAGTAACAATTTATGCTGTCTAGTCGATCCATTCCTACATAGGCTGGGTAGTCCATGCGGCATCTGGGTCATGATGATGACGTTATGATTTATACGCTACAAAACCCCCAAGATGTCGGCACGTCCTGCATCTCATCCACATTTCCAGTTCCTTATTTGTGTCCCCATTTCCTTGTGGAACTTCTTCCAGGACCCAATGCTCTCCCGTGTCGCTCATCGCTACGTCTGCTCAGGTAGAAGTCAACAGGGCCTCGTACTGGGCGCTTCCTATACACATCGTTTACTAGGCCTTAGGAAGGCAAGACGACTAAATCATTGTCAATTTCACCACGCAAAACCGATCCAACGCAGAATGGCTCCATTCCAGACCCCCAGTAGCGATCCTCCTAAGCATGAAATGCAATATTTCCCCGACATGACGACAGCTTTGCCCTCTGAGTCGGGCGAGTTCCGTCGTGTTTTGTGGACCGGGCTCTACTCCCAGCTCGTACTGATGACTATCCCCGTGGGTGGAGATATCGGGGAGGAGGTGAGTTTCTCACCAACTGTCTCATGCTATACCACTAGAATGGCTAGAAAGTTCTAAGTCATGTCTCAGATTCATACCAGGGACCAGATCCTTACCTTTATCTCGGGCGTCGGCCTCGCCCAGGTTGGGGGCAAGGAACAGAAGGTCAAAGCAGGCGATATGGTAATTGTACCAGCAGGGACAAAGCATCAGTTCCTCAACCAGGGACCGACGCCCTTGATTCTCTATACCATATACTCACCGGCCGAGCATAAGCCGACATCAGTGCATAAGACCAAGGAGGAGGGCGAGAAGGAAGAAGAAGAAGGTATTGACGTGCCGCCTGAGTGGAGCCAAAGGAGCAGGAAGTAGAACATTGAGGAAGGATGGGTGAAGGCTGAGGAGTGAGTTGAGGAGCAGTTCAAGGCGACATGTCGGAATATGAGTTGCTTTATTTCCAGAGCCAATTTACTACTCACTTTTAGGATTCCAACATTGCTTTCAGCGCCATCAACCAATGCCTGCTCTTTGCAGAACGATCATGCAGGCAGGTTCTCATTCAACCACACGTGGATATAGTTCTTTTTTTTTTTTTTTTTTTTTTTTTTGGGTGTCAGGTTTTGTTTCCCGCTCTCCCCTTTTTCTTCTGTCGCTGCCACCAACTTTTCTTACAGTTGTTTTGCTTCACACCTACGCTTTCTCAATGGCCTGCCTCGCGCGTCTCAAAAAGGCTCGGACGGGTTTTCGCTTCTCGATATTACCTCTCTAGTTGGTTCCTCTATTTCTTTTGCTAATCACCAGCCTACTTTATGAGCAGGTGCTCAAGGCGTGCCCCATCCGCCCTCCTGATAGGTCATGTTTGTGCCAACCAGAAGCTTGGTGAGGCCCCAAGGAACACGTCCAGCAAGGGATTAACAGCAAATGCTTGGTACAAAATATACTGCCTGCAGCCTGTATACGGTCTACGAACATGGCAATAGTCCCCCCCCAGGACGTGGTGATGGATGGGTACGATAATTGGACAACGGATCTGCTAATGCGTAGAGGTACCAGCTCAACATCACAAGCCTACCAAGTATCGTGTTCATGCGAATCCAAAAACATCACGGAGCTGTGGGGGTGTTGCATGGGACTGCGATATCCTCCGAGTGTTGTTATGCTCTTGCTTCCCTTTTCAAGGCTTCGAGGTTTCAACTGCAACGCCGAGATATTCAATGCCGCACCACTTTGGGTAAATGTGGCCCCATAAACAAAACATCATTCCACCAGTAGGAACACAGATCCCGGGCCCTGAAACTCTGAATGATAATCAACCAGAAAACATATAATTGCAAGGGTTTCCGTCACTCTATGGGCAACCTAACGACCAACCTTACCATAACCTCCGTCTCTCTCTAGCCTCGCCCGACCCTGCAACGTCCAGGTCTCGAGTCATCAAGCAAAGATGCAGCTTCTATCCATCGTTTTTCTTCCTATACTTCTGTTCACCACTCAGGCTGCCGCCGCAACTTGGTATTTCCTGCGCTATAATACCCCCTCTGGAGCCAAGTTCACTGCCTTCAGTGGACAAATGGTCATCCCAACTCTACCCAAAGCGGCAGTCTACTATCTTTGGCCGGGCCTCCAACCGACCGACAACAGCGGAGTTTACCAGAATGTGCTTGACGGACGAAGTGGTACTTGGTGGTTTGGATCTGGATGGTGCTGTTCAAACCCTTCATTGCCGTGGGGAGGCGGGTTCAACACTTATGCGGGAGAGACGAACAGCTTCTCGAACGTGTTGAACAGTGATGGGAGCGGATGGACTACGACGACGACAAGGGGTACCAACGGCTCGCCCATGACCAATACGTTTCCTCTCGGTGAGTCTAGAGGGGAAAGCCTATTCTGAGCAATGGCAGAATGATGGATAAAACCTATGGGTACTGATTCTCTGGGCTTATATCACAGCGGGCAAATCTTTCAACCAAGCTATTTTTGCCATTGAACTGTGAGTCTCGAGTATATTTTTCTCGCAAACCGAACTACAGCCGTGATGTCGATACTGATCTGTATAATAGTTACGATGTGCCGTGGAACTTCGGGCCTTTGACATTCAAGAACGTCAAAATTGTGAGTACCATTCTGGGCGGTGGAACCATCGACTTTCGCTCTCAACATAAAGGGCTTTCAAGTGCTAACTTACCCGACAGGTTGCGACTGGAAGCACGAACACGGCGTGGTGCACGGGAAAGCCAGAAAACTATAACTCGGCCACGAAGTATACCATTTCCAGAGCGAGGGCATCAATGAGCGGTACGACCGTCACTTGCGCCATTGACTCGGTGGTTTTGCAAGGCCCTGCATAATAGCAACTAATAAACCTCGTTTTCAATTCGGGTATAATCTGCCCGTTGGCGGACTCATTCAGTCTTCCCTCAGGTGGTCTGATAGCGGGAAGTGGGAACATATACATTGTGGGTTTTCATTTATTCATGCTATGGTACAAGTGTATATTCTACCATATTAGAGCAAGAAACTGCTCTCATCAATCATAATCATCGGCCCGTTCGTTACAACACACTTTCTCACTATACCACCACCCTCTAGAGCACAGCCGTGAAGGCCTGGGTCAACGGAATGTTGGCATCCACGCTCTTCTTCCTCAAGGCGCTGACGACGGTGATCTTGGTGATCTTCAGATCGGTCTTGAATCCAAAGTCACCCTTGACAGTCAGAACACCCAAGGCATACTTGAACTTGATGTTCGTCACAGCCTGCTGCTCCAAGCTGACACCATCATCAAGGTAAAGCTCACCCTCGGCAGTGAGGTCCTTGCCGACCGCGATGATGAGCTCAAAATTCTGCTTGCGAAGCTCGGTGGTGGTCATGGCAGACTTGGCCCTGAGAGGAACAATGACGCCACCACGGAGGTAGAGCGGGATATCAGTCAAGCTCTGATCCTTGACAGTGACGGTCTTGCCCTTGCCGTAAACGGCATCAAGGGTGTACCAGTCGTAGAAGATGTCGTTGGGAAGGTAGACATCAACGCTGGTCGAGTTCTCCTCAGTGATGGGGGCAACAAGGAGGCCGGGACCGTAGAAGTACTGGTGCTGGAGGCCAAAGGTGTTGGCGTCATCGGGGTAGAGGTAGAACATTGGGTTGATCATGGGGGTACCATCGACGGACTGCTTGTATTGGGCAGTGTAGATGTAATCGAGCAGGCGATAGCGGATATCGATTGCCTTGCGAGCGGCCTCAGCCACGCTCTCCCAACGGTAGAACTCCTGGCCGATGGCGGGCAGGTACTCGTTGTGGTTGCGGTAGAAGGGTGAGAAGGCACCCAGCATGGCCCAGCGAGCGCAGAGCGACTCGGTCGTGTTTCCGCCGAACCCACAGACATCAGCGCCCACCATGGGGATTTGGTAGATGGAAGCAAACGCCATCATTCCGTAGATGCTCTCACGGTAGTGTTGCCAGTCAGCAATGTTGTCACCGAGCCACTTGCCAACCGAGTGGCCGGCGCCAGCAAAGGTGGAGCGGGTGATGATGAAGGGGCGGAGGCCAGGGCGGCGGGCAAGCATGGCTTCGCGGGACTGGATCGACATCATGGTCCCGTAAAGGTTGTGAACATCATATTCAGCCAGGCCATTCTGATGGATGGTATCGGTGTTCACAGTCTTGTTAGAGAGACCACCCTTGTCGGCGTTCCAGGAGTCCAAGTAAGCGGCCTTGTTGTGAATTGAATACTTGGGGAAGAGAAGGTCACGGCCAGGGAGACCAAGCTGCTTGCCGGCGGCAATGGTAGCCTCCACAGTCTCCTCGCGCTCAGCATTAAGAACGTCACGCTTGGCAGGGGCCTCAATGGTTAAGGCCTTCTTCTCCTTGCATTCAGTTCCCTCAGGCTGGAAGACGCAAGGCCAGCCAGGGAGCTCCCGGGGAGGTGTCCTCACGGCAGGAGGCTCAGGCGGGTAGCCAATGGCGGATTTCTCGGGGTCGTTGCAAGGGAAGAAGCAAGGGAAGTTGGAGGGCTCGTTCATGTCAATCCAAAGACCGTCAATGTCAACACCAGAGCTCGCGGAGAAGAATTCAGTGAACTGGCTGTCCCAGTACCTGGAGATGTTGGCCGAGAACCAGTCGGGGAAGACCGAGACACCAGGCCACACGACACCCTTGTAGATGGAGCCATCGTTACGCTTGAGGAAGACGTTCTCTTCAATGCCTTTCGTCAAAGCGGGATTTTCAGGCCCCTCTGCTGCCGACACGGCAGGGTCAACCATGACAATATACTTCTGGTTGTTCTCGTGAAGATGGCCGATCAACTGCCTCATGGTCGAGAGGGGGAAACGCTGAGGATCCAGAGTAAAGACCCTTCTGCGGTCCATGTAGTCGATATCGGTCCACATAGTCTCAAGCGGGATGCTGGCCTTGCTGTAATTATAGACCACTTCAGCAACTTCGAAGGCATCCTGGTAGCCGTAGCGGCACTGGTGTAAGCCGAAACCCCAGTAGGGCATCATGGCAGGGAGCTTGGTGATCTCGGCATATTGCTTAGCAACCTCGATCGGGCTAGGGCCAGCAACGAAGTAGAAGTCAACGATACCTCCAAGGGAGTTGTACTCGAGGTATTGACCGGAGCGGCTGTCCTTGTCAATGACGACGTCCATACCGTTGGAGTTGAGGAACAAGACACCGTGGCTGCCACTTTTGCGGTGCTCGTAGTAGACCGGGTGGTTGCCGTAAAGGTTCGCTCCGTTGGGGGTGGAGTAGGCATCCTGAGACCAGAAAGTCCGGATGTAGTTGGTGATGTTGAGGCGGAAAGAGTCTGAGTGCTCACCGAGACCGTAGAGGTTTGGGTTGTTGGGCAGCTTGGTACGAAGGCGCAGGTACTGGGACTCGAAGATCAGGGAAGCGGCCGAAGTGTCGAAGAGAACTTCACCCGTCTTGGCGCGAGTGACGGAGAAGGAGAAAGGGTTGGCCTTGTAGTTGAACTTCAGGGCAGACTTCTTGGAGTTCGCACCCTGGGCTGTCTGCGGGCGAGGGAAGATAGACTCAGGAATCTGATATACATCGTTCGCGGCATCTTGGATCTTGATGTGGAGGCGGTTGTCTAACACACGGATTCTTCATGTTAGCGCCTCTCATCCGTCCAATTCTTCATTTAATATTTCAGCCAACTCACCCGTCTCGTACGTCACCTCAAGGACGAGGTTATCCAGGTCAGTGCCGTAGGCATTGCATGCCTCTCCGGCAAGCTTGAGCTCCGCCGTCAAGCCATTGGCGCTTGTCTTGACGTTTGTAGCCTTGTAGCCGGGACACTTAGCCGACGGGTCGTTGTTGATGGCGCGGATGGCCGGTGGAAGGGCGGCAGAGCAGAACGAAGCCAGCAGCCCGAGGGCCGCGAGACGAGATCCCGCAAGCATCTTGTAGTCTGTCCGGCTGGTTGGTGCTTGGTGCCACAAACACACAAGAGAGATAGACTGCGATCCGGAGAGATGCCACTCTAAATCTCCCTCCCACAAGAACCACGGGAGGCAGCATGCTCTTACTTATACACATTCCTATCTGGACCAAGCGCATCGTCACCGAGCAGGGGGATCATGAGGAAGTAACACCATCACTTTCCCGCCCCGGCAAATCAGGAAAGGATCGGCCAGTGACGATATTCTGGAGACCGTTGGAAGCTGCAGGTTGGGGAACCTGGGGAATCCGGGGACAACGCAATGAATGAATGAATGAATGCATTTTTCGGCTAAGTTCTACCTAAACTAGGGGACAACGCAAGGAACCATTGCGAACGCCGCCTTGGAAGCCATTGTGGACCTAGAGAACCTTGGACTGCCATGCCGAAGATTCCCAATCCGTACCATCTCTCCGCACTCAATCATACTTTGTCATGGGACTTTCGCTAACAAAAACGCACCGACTCTCATGACCGCAAAGGTTTGTGGCGTCCCAAATCCCACCGAGAGAATCTGAGCGGACCTCGTGTCGGCCTCATGTCGGTCTTGACAAGGCTCTGAGAGGGCCTATTGCTACGACCAAGAACAACTAGTTGGGAGGTGGTGAAGAAAAGCATCATTTAGGCGGAGTATAGGCGGTCAACATGTGAATAGTGAAGTCTTGGTAAACTCTGACCACTTGTCTTTTTCTACAGTCCAATACTGGTTTGTTTGTTAGCTCGAGACCTCGGGTCAACTTCCTTGGGCGTTTTTATGTCTGATTGATTCGTTTTGTTCCATGATTAAAAGTGTGATCTTACACTACCTTGAATATGCTCTTTCCGAAATTCAATATAACATATTGAATCTTGTTAACGGCTTTCTGAACCGTACCTGGCTATTTTATTTTGTCCTTGTGGGGTTGGGGACAATCCAGGAGTACCAAGCTAACAAACAAACCAGCATTAGATTATACCTGCGTATTGCTCTGGCTGGCCGGTGAGCTGGCTTTCTCCAATTCACCAACACTCCCCCAGTCTTGCCTTCCCCATCCCCCGCTATGATACCCTTGCTCTTCTCCGCATAGATTTTCCTGGGGAAAAGCCATTGGCCCAAACCCCCATCAAGACAGTTCGGGGGTAGCATCCCAGGTGGGACTAATGGCCCATGTTCCCTAGGAAAGGCCCGAATGTCGGGTTCGAAGATGCGAGGCTAGCCCACACCAGAACCACCATCCAAGGCGCTGGATAACAGTCGGAGTTGGAGCCTCTAAGCTTGGAATGTGATCGGGCTAAACTCCGACCGTGGTCGCGGTTTGCTAAAAAGCTGGTTGAGGTCCGGATGCCGAGGTTTAGATCAACAGCACCAAGCCCATAGTTGATCCGGCAACCAAGGTTAAGCTTGTCCAGCCTCTTTGAAACCCAGCTCATGGCCGTTGAAGAACATGAGAACGATATCCGATGTCGCCGAACGGATGGTAGACGGTTATACCAGTTCGCTTCATCGTTCCTGCACAAGCCCAAATCAGCAGGTGGTAAAACTCATGCTCGCGGCACCTTTGGAACTACCCGCACCTGATCAGTCAGTTCATTCTCTTTGTACGGAGCAAATAAAGCCAACCGATACCTGGCATGAAGAATTCAAAACTTTTATATGCTGCTTTTACAGTGGCCATGATACCCCCTTGTGCTTATCATCCTTGCAGGGAGTCAGAATCCGCTCCAGCAGAGTAACAATAGCATGGTCTGATGTAAATACCGGGCTTGCTATAAGACTCCAGCACCGCCTAGAAAATGATAACTCCAGCAACTCTCTAATCATGCTTATACAGTACCATATGCGCCACCATGCTTCTCTCTACGTGGCCTGAAAGATGCCATGATCCCGAAAATAACGATTAAAAAAACACCATAGCACGAAATGAATTTGGTCAAGTTCCTCCCACGATCAGTCCACATCCACACCGTCCGAATCCGGCGCCGATAACGCCACGGTAATTGATGGATCCTCATCCTCTTTTTTCGTGTTTTCGGCAGCAGCCGAGTTTTGATTCGCGTTCCTCTCGGCGGGCATAGCTGATCCGTTTTGCGGACAGAGCCTATACTTGTCGTCCTCAATACGCTCAATGATCCCTTCATCAAGCGCCCATTGTGCTAGCAGGCGATCCACGCCCATACGATCAGCCTCTCCCTTTTCCATATGTCGACCGACATGTTCCGTCCACTCATCCCATGATCCGGCGCCCTCAAAAACGCTCTGACAGTCGGGTTTGGGACAAGACGATCGCTGAGGAGGTTGCCTGCGCGTTACCAGACATGACGCTTGCATCTCCTTTACGTGCGCCTCCCACTCAGCGAGAAGTCCTGCCTCAGGCTTGCTACCGGGTTTCTTGAGGATCGGCGGCGCATGCATTCGTCGCAGATGCTGTGTGAACAAATCTTTGCGGTTGAACTCATTCCCCTTGCCATCAGCGCTGCTTTGAGGACAGGCCGAGCACCGATAATATTGCAGGCACAGGTGCTGGGAGGCGATGTGACGCTTCCACTCATTCTTGGACCCGAACGTGCTTGCACACCCGGCAAAGGAGAAAGCACATGGGAAGGGTCGCGTGTGAGCAGCTGCGATATGCTTGCGGAGCGAGGATGAGTCCTTGAATGGCGCATGGCTACAGTGGCTACACCGCGTCTCTTGCTTCGACACTTGTTTCTGAAGCGGCCTCCTCCCTGCCGCAACCCTTGGGCTTTCACTGGGGATCTTGCCGTTGACCACTCCAACCTTGGCACGAGGGGTGCCATAAGGGACACCGCCGTAGTGAATCTCATCCATAACAGTGTCATTCACATCGGAGGCACCGGGCTCTTCAGGATGCCTGACGGCAATACTATCTCCCACCCTGTTGCTTTGTGCGTGGAGATCGCTCAGCATCTTCAACTGTTCTGCCGCTTCTTTCATCTCGTCGGAATCTTCTGCGTCGTCCTTGGCTTTGGGACCGGGGGTCTGACCTAATGGGCCAGGAGTGACCGGAACAGCCCCGTTGGGCGTGGGAAGCGGGACCCGGTGCTCCTGACGTGGTTGGTTCTCCTGTGTGAGGGAAGAGTGATGGTTCGTGTGGTCTCGCCGGTTCAGAGACGGGCTACCTGCAGCAGCCTCTCGTGCCTCTAGCAGAATGCGGCCATCCTCGAAGTCTTTGGTCATTGACTGGCCGTTCGCGGCAGACTTGACGAGCCGCTGGTAGAGATGAATCATGTTGTGTGAACTGATGTATCCTAAGAAGCAGCAAACCTTATCGTGCTGGACGATGTTCCATATCGAGAGCGGCATCGAGATCAAGAGCATAGTAGGAGGCCCGAGAAACATGCCCTCCACCGTAATTTTTGAGGCAACGGACGGAGGATTATGGAGCCATTGGTGGAAGAAGCCCATGTCTGCGCTCGCATCTCCCACGAATGTGGTACACACTAACACTCTACTGCTTTCCTCGAAAGTAAGGTCAACCACTTCTGTGGCGCTGAGCGGCTGGTCATCCCGGGTCGACCTCCAGGCGTCCCCATCCACGTCAGCAGATTGGGGAGGCGACTGCAGGTGTGCAGCTTCTTTCTTCAGGGGTCCGAGAACAATATCACGTCCCTTGGCAGGAGTCAAGGTGAAAGTCACAGGGACTCTCTCGGGCGGAGCTATCTTGGCTGTTCCGTTGACCATCTTGGCAAGGGCTTGGGCGCTCTCGTGTTGTCGTAGTGTTATTAGCTCATCGAGTAGCTTCTGAACACTGAAGGGACGCCCACTGGCAAGCTTGGCAAGAGCATCAGCCAAGGTAGCTGTGAAAGAGCGGGGACCGGCCTCTCTTGAGCTCTGTTCCGGCGTGTACGCGGCAATGGCCTGTTTGGTACCGTGACTGCCAGCGGGAGGTGAATCCTTGATGGCACAGGTGTCTAACAGGAGCAGAATCTCTGGCTGGGCGTCCTCGAACAGGCATCTAACCCCGTCCCACTTGAGCTTGGCAGCATCGTCGCGAGCGTTACTATACCCGTAATGTCAGCGTGGGAAACAGGGGCGATGCTGTAAAAAAGAGGGTCAACCTACCAGGCCCAATATAGGTGATTGTCTTGGCCAACAAAACCATGGCCAGCGTAATAGACGATCAAGAGGTGATCAGGGCCGGCGTTTTCAAGAAACGAGGCCATCTGGTAGCTTAGCTTGATGCTGGGGTTAGGTACGGTAGGGATGACCCATTTCTCGGTGCTGTAGTTGTACCGGTCCCGAAACACCTTCTCCAAGAGTAGCATGTCTGCTTCAACACTGAGGTCCTCCTCCCATCTCAGCATCAGTACGGACACACTCCTGTGGGGAACAAGTTGCTCCTTAACCATCTTGATGTACATGGCAGCATCTTGGAGATGTCTCGCATAGGCCTCGAACTCTCCACGTTCGGTAAGCGGTGCGGACTGCGCAGACTGTGCGGGCGACACGAGTGGTTCGGCTGGCGGGAAGTGCTGCGGTGAAGAGGAAGATGGTTAGCAGAGGCATGGTAATGGAATAACAAGGCTACTAACCTGGTCCTGAGGGAAGGACTGTGCTGGCAGTTGGCCCTGAGCCTGAGCCTGGGCTTGGGGCTGAGGCTGAGGAGTTGTCGATGGGACGGCGGGTTGGGCTGGGGCATCGGAAACCTTGGGAGCCAGTCTCCTCCGCTTCGATGGAGGGTCCATGGCGTCGTCGATGTAGGCGACTTAGAGGATCACACAATGGGCGGTGACGGCGGGATGGAGGTCGAGGACCAAGATTGCGCGTCCGGTCGGAGCAGGACAAGGAAGTAGCTAGCTACCTCTAGGCTGAGCAAGCTCGAAAGCGCAGGGTAGATAGCAGTATCAGTCCGGTAGTATAGGTCAGTCGAGGCCACAAAGGACACGGCAGGCCGGACAGGACAAGGGTAGGACAATTTGGCTCAAGGTGCGATAATAAGGCTGGACGAGGCAACAAAGCCCAAGCAAGCCTTTACGAGCGGCAGACCTAGACGGCAGCAGATGCGTCAAGGAGGCGGTCTTGGGGCTTTAATTTGGTGGGCACGACAGCCTAAACAGACGGAAACGTCTGGCTGATTGCAAAAATGTGTTGTAGGAAGAGAATCGGATTACAATAGCCGCCAACCAATACAGAAGAAAGCCGCGGAGCGTGAATTGACGGGATGCACAGCTCGCACACAGGACAAACAGGGCAAGGGCAGGAAAGAGGAAAAAATAATTGATCTAGATGGGCGAAATCCAGAGTCGATGCAGTGGTATTTTTTGTCGTCGTCGTCGTTGTTGACTCTGTCGAGGAGGTGAGTCGTGTCGGTCGGCGAAGGTCAGGTCAGCCACAAGATGGAAAAGAGAAGCGGGGGAAGTTCAGGTTCAGTTGAGGTCAGGTTGTCTCGCCTCGACGACAGCAGAAAATGAGGAGGTGAGGGCCCGGGAAGTGGAAGTGCAGCCAGGTTCCAGGTTGCCAGAGGCTCTGTTAAGCAGCTAAGTACTCCCCGGTTGAGATACAGTGAGGTGAGGCTGTGGTGGTAAACTGAAGCTACCTGCCGGAGGAGCGACGAGGGACTGCAGCAGGTACTCGGCTTTGAATTAGCCTTGTGGCAGGGCGCGCAAGGTTCAAGAACCAATTGAATTTGTGACTGGTGATTGGCCAGATGGTGCAGCCAAGGCCCCATGTCTGCACGGACCTATACAGATGGAGCCAGACAAGACCTGGTGAGCGGGGCTGACAGCACCTGGAAAGCCCACCGGGAAGCACCTATCGACAGTTATCGGCCACGGCCTCGTCCACTTGGAAGGCGTTTCTCCCCGACTGATTGGTGCACAAGCACCTCCGGGATTGCACCAGATGCGACCAGCCCCGCCCCTCGCAACCCCCAGTGGCCCGTCCGTCCAACCCCGTCATGTTTTGAGCGTCTCAGCGACCTACGGCATCTTTCTTCTCCTCCTCGTTCGCTACACGACCCTGCACTCCTCACTTGTTCAAAACTTCGAATCAAGAGCGAGATTTCATTCCGACCTCGCCCTCTCTCCTCCTTGTCTCCATCCATTCCCGTTGGGCCGACCATAGCTCGATGAATGTCGATAGGGACACAGCTTGATAGTGTCCTACACACGTCAATTACCATTAAGATGCCGTTGACTATGGTGCCCTTGATGAATGAATGGCCTGCTGAGAGGAATGGCTACTAACCTTCCGACGGGAGTTCAAGGCCGTGTCAGTTTTCATGCCCCTAGAGCTGCACCCTGACCCCTACCTAATTTTTTTGCCATGTACCCAATGCGCCAGGCTTGGATTCTGTCAGCTGCAGCGTTGCGGCCTCACCTACAGACCGACAAGACCATGGATCGATGGATGCCTTTGCTTCACTCACTCTTTTCCTCGCCGCCTTTGCCTTGTCTATTTGTGCAATTTCTGCGCAGTCCTATTTCCCGTTCCCTTTTGGTCATAATCGGGCAACTATTCAGGCGCACGTCAAGCACCTCTTTGGCCAAGCCAGGCTAAAAACGCTCTCTTAAACTCTCTGACTTCCCTGGAGACCAAAACAACACAGAACAAAGGCACAGAGAGGAGATGGAGAGTTGCATGGGGATGCGTCTGTGCCCAACGATAAACATCAACTGGTTCTGGGCCATTTCCGCCTGCTTACGCCCCTACCCATTCAATGCTTCCTCGTCCCCTTCACGAGGAGGGTTGGGCCCAGGACTCATCAACGAACGAACGGCGGGAACGGCAGACGAACAGACGGACGAACCAGACCTGCTTGCATCGACATGGCATGGTATGGGCACTACCGCAAGCCCACGATCCAACGAGAAAACAAACGATTCGTCCGCCTCGTTCATGATCTAGCATGCTTTGTCGAATCAGAGGAGACAGGTGAGCCTCGGACCGCCCACTGCATGCATGACAAGGCCAAAGAAAGCTGCCAGCACCGCACCGCCTGGGCACCGCGCGGACACCTCTCCAGCCCTCGAGGGATCGAGATACCTACCATGCCAACCTCGCCAACCTCCCGAATCCTTACATATCAAGCGTTTCTCTTGCTCTCGGCTTTCCCAAAAGGCTCTTACCCTTTTTCGGAGTGTACGTCAGCCTTCTGCAGTTCGCTGCACACCTGATTGGCACAGCTCAGCTATCACGCCTTTACCAAGGTTTGATCATCCTTGGGACCTTGGGAGCTAAAAGCCGAGGAGCCTATTCTTATCGGCAAAGGCAGACGTTCTCCACTCACCGCAGTGCGGTGCCTGTTTCGCCCGGAGAGAGGCAGTGCGTCTTTTCGGGCAATCCTCTTCATTGTTCTGTCCCATCCCGTGGCCTTCACGGTGAGATCGGGGGCAGGCATTTGATTTTTTGAAAGCCTTCGTTCTTTTAAAAACTCGTACAAGGCAGGCAAGCAGGCAAGCCAAGCAGGGTAAGGTGTTTTGTACTGTCGCCTTGCAGAAATGTCCAAGCGCACATACGTAGGCCTGGGCGCATCATGTGTGGGCGTACTGCGTAGGTCAAGTGGTCCAGTTAGTCAACTAACCTCACTCAGTCTTTATCGCTGGAGAAACATCACATATTAAACACATTTCAAGCCTTTCCTTACGAGCTCGACGAGTGCCAAACCACAACTGACAAAAGATGTGCCGGCTTCGTGAGCATACAAGTGCACGAGTCTGTTCATAAAGAAGTTGCTGGCCCCTTTTATGGAGCGAGCCACTTGACGAACTCCTTGTCTGTGAAGGGTTAGGGTTATATATACCTGCGAACTGTTTGCGATGAAAGCTGACAGTGCAGCTTTCGATGATTAACGTTTATTTCGAACGTTTTCAATCACCAATGAATCGTCACTGGCTTAAATCCTCAGGGAACGTAGGGAAGATAGGGCCAAGGGATATGTGATGAAAGGGGCATCTTAAGTACAACCTGTTAAGAACATAAACTTTCACTTTACTAGGGAAGCTAACCCAAGGCGACCTGTCTACTTAATGTCGGCTTGTTCCTCGTATCCTTCACAGATAATGGATCAGCTAATCCTACAGTATCTTACCAGCTGGCCACCGGATCTCTGTTCACACCGGTTCCCTTCTTCCTCCATGCCTCACTCCCACTGCATCATCGGCCTGGCCTTCCCCGATAGCCCCATAAGCATACACATGAGCACCACTGTCTCCAAACCCTCCATCATCCAACCGACACAGTGCTCTCTTGACTTCATTCTCCCAGTTGCTCATGCCAACAATCAACCACTCGAGCACACCCACCAAATACAAGGCAACACATTGCCCAATCCACAACCCACGGAGACCCCAACCGTGGAAAGCAAGATAGATGCCCATCGGAAGCGCACCGCCATAGTAACTGACCAGATTCACCGCCGCGCCCACCCACTGCCTTCCCGTGCCCCTCAAAACGCCTCCGCAGCATCCATTCAAGCCATCAGCAATTTGAAACAGCGCCACAAACGGCATCACATCCGCCACCAGCCTGATCACCCTCTCATCATCATTAAACAGGCGTCCAAACACATCCTTAACACTCATCAACACCGTCAGGATCAGCGCCCCGGCAACTATGCTGAGCACCACCGCACAATGCGACGCCCTGCTTGCCTCTTTGACCTTGCGCGCCCCCAACAGGTTTCCTACCCTTGAACTTGCAGCCACGCCCAAGCCGAACGGAATCGTGTTGATGATCTGATCAGCCGTCATAATAACCGACTGCGCAGCCAGAGCGATGGTGCCCAACTGACCGGCAGCCAAAGCCACGATTTCAAAGGCCCACCACTCGGTACCGACGTGGATGATGCCTAGCAGAGCGAGGCGGATGAAGGGGCCGATGTTAGAGAGCGCTCGGCGAGGGGACAGGCCGCCCCAGCATTCGTGGCCGCGGACGAAGGCGGCATAGGCGACGAGCAGGAAGAAAGAGCACCAGTATGAGATGCCGGTGGCCAGGGGCGCGCCGTGCAGGCCGAGGTTGAGTTTGTGGATGAAGAAATAGTTGAGAGCGGCGTTGAGAGGGGAGGTGATCAGAAGGACGTATGTGCCGGGGCGGTAGACTTCTGTTGGGTGGGGAAATAGGTTAGTGACTGCCATTTGTGGGTGTCTTGCGACGTAAACGAGGCATTGAGGGAGGTAAGTATTTGAGGGAAAGCTAACCTTGAGCCTGCAAGAACTTCTTCATGCACTCAAACCAGATATAACCCAAACCGCCCGGTATGAGGCGCCGAAGGAACATGGCGCTCTGTACGCAAATGTACTCTTCCTGACCCAACAGCCGAAACAAAGGCTCGGAGAAGGTCCATATCAAAGCCATGACAGCATACAAGGCGGACAGGACTACCAGTCCGCGCTGCAAGAGGATGCCGAGATCATGCTTGTTGGATGAGCCGGTGTAGCTGCTTGATGCAAGAGTGTCTAGAGCCGTTGAACCTCCTAGAGCAATCAACCAAGCCGTGGACATGGCGAACATGTACGAGAAGGCAGCCGTGGCTAGGGCTTCCGGACTCAGACGGCCGGCTATGAGGATGGAGCCGGTCTGAAGCGAGTTTTGGAGCGTATAGGCGAATATGACGGGGATGGCATTCTTGGTGAGAAGCCAGAGCTCGGATAGCCATAGCTTATACTCGGGTAGGTTGAACGCCTCGGATTCCTCGACTTGGGTGCTGGAGGACTGGAGTGATGGAGGCTTCCTTACCAGTGAGGTTGTCTCACCTGGGCGAGGCTCCAAGGGGCCGGCGGCCCTGGATGGCGTTGTTCCTGACATTTTGGTACCAAACAAGATGTGATCTGGCGGTTATAGACACGAGACGCTTAAGTTCAAGGTTCGTATACCGTACGACTTAAACTCAAGAGACTCACTTTGTTCAGCAGACCAGGCGAGTCTATGAGCCAATACTTATTTCTCCTCCATGGCGTACGTATTTCCAACAACTGCGTACTAGCACAATGATCCCCGCATCTGATGGCAGCGGGAAGCATAACGCAAGATAGCATTCTTGCAGATCAGAGAGTGGGAGGATACCGAGACTGTGGTATTGCTCCCCTCCGAGACTGGTAACTGTTCTCCAGCCAGTCAAGGATGGCTTCTCCGGGAACGAAAAGATGATGTCGAGCATACCTCGCAGAGTGAAACACGGCGCGCCACTGTGCGAGCTGAGGACCGTAAGATAAGACACAATCGCAGGCTCAGACAAATATCTGGCCAGTGAAATTCTCGAATCGCCCATTGACTCGGGTCGGGTCGGTGGTCATGTTTAGGAGTTTACACTGTAAACTGAGATGCCCGGTTCAGTGCGTTGAATCGTGGTAGTAAGGAGCGGTTAGTTAGTTGCTTCAAACTGGAAGATACCGGTGCCGCTCAAGTGTTTTCATCTGCACAACATGGGAAATGGAATCCTAAAGTGGTTAGACCCAACCCCATGCTAGGTGGTAATCTAGATAGCAAGGTGAGGTTAGATAAAATGGCAAATGCTTCCTAGAGTGATATTCAGAGTAGTACCAGACCTTTTTGGATTGCCATTGCGGGATCTCCTCTTGAATGGCTCGCCGATGGCCGTGTCTTATCGGAAGCTGGATAGCCAATGGAATGAGGTAGCCACCGACACCTCTTTGGCCTTCTTTTTGGTTGTCAAATGATGTTATTCATCGCAAAAAGAACTGATGTCAAAGTGAACTGTGGCAGAAATGGCTTTTCCGCTCTCCATGAAGCCACGGGCTATCAGCGGCGTCGTATAAATCGAATCCCTTTGGGTTACGTAAATGATGTCTGCAAACCCCATTAGCAGAGTCACAAGTCGAGCAAAGGAGACGGCGATTCTCAACCCAAACAATGTATATGTGTGTTTGTCTTCTATGACCTCAAGAGAAAGGAAAGAGCTCAGAAATGGTTTCAAAATGAAACAGTTCGAAAGCCGCCACAGGAAAACAATGGATGGAGGGAGTGTTCGATGTGTAAGACGCTGAGGTGACTGATTGGAACCATGGAAATGGAAATGGAAATGGGATAATTCGCGGGAATGCGAAGGGTAGGAGTAGAACTTTATCCTTCCCGCAATACGTTGGTACAAGTAATTATAACGATCCGAGCGGGACGGGGTGCGGTCGGGGCTTGAGCGGGGGCAGCCGATGTAATAATCTCGGCCCGGGGATGACGCGACCGCGGGGAAGCTGGCCGCCAAATCCCGGGCTCCGATCATTGCTGGCTATGGGAGGGGGACTTAATGGGCCATGAAAAGACGTGATAGAACTTTGAATGCTTTTTCTTGTTCTTTTTTCCTTGGCAGCAAAATTGGTTAAGTATTTTACATAACGACATACATGCATACCACTCATACACACATACACAATGTAGCTGCTGGACCGTTCCAGTCCAGACGAGTACACGCCTGACGCTAATGCCATGCTATTCCCGTCAGGCACGCTTGATGGCAGCCTTGGCTCCTTCCGTACGTGAAGAGGACCATCCAAATTCCAAACGACTCGAGATTGCAGTGGACTGATCATGTGCTGTCGACGACAGAAGGCGCGCAAGGCAGCCTTGAGTTTTGCGCGGATACCTGCCTGCGCTCTGCAGTTCGTTCTTTCCAAGCCACTTGTTGCCTTCAGGCTTCCACGGTGTTTTGACATCTGCATGACGGCAGTGCAGTGCTGGCCTTCTTCCTTCTTCCACATTGCATCACCACTTTCGCCTCACTTCATCACTCCAACTTCACTTCGGTTCCGTCTCCTTCCCCTTTCCCTTCGCCAGTCTCGTCGTCTTCGACTTGTCATCACTCCCACGACGCCCGTCGAATTCCTTTCCAAACTCGTTCCTGGCACTGCCGCTCCTACTCCTACCGCTTCCAGGCTCCATGTTTGACGTTCCAATGTTTTCGTTCAAGTTGACATTGTCGCCCTTCAGCCAGCGTTGAAGCCGCATGGCCGCGTCCATGGTACGACGCGCAATCTCCCAATGCCCTATACCCATTTGCAGCAGGGTAGTATTCATCATTGACTTGACCCACAGATCATGCCCTGTGTTCTTCACACTTGATATCAGAGGCAGAAGCATCCAGTTAAAGACTCCCAGCAAAGAACGCCATGTAGCCGGCGGAACCCTCCACGCTGTCGTCCAGAGCTCCAGGAAGTCCTCCATGCTGACCACCTCGCTGAATGGACGCCGTGTCATGATGGCCCGAGTGTACAAGATTGCCGATATCCTGATGGCTTGGTACACATAGTCCGGGGCCTCAGCACTGGGTTGCATAGCTAAGTCTTCTCCCAAACCTCCCTCTCTTCGTTTCGGCATCTCCCCTGCGCCGACCCCGGAACTGTGCCCCGTCGCGTGTTGTTGAACTCCGAGACCGTATGCTGAAAACTTCTGGGTGATTTGTGTTGTAGGTGATGCAGCCGCCGTAAGCCCGCTATTACCCTCCACACTCCCCCTGGTTTGTGACTCAAGTGCCGTGTTCACTGCCGGAGATGGAGCATTGGCTGATCCCGGAGAAGGTCGTCTCGTAACAGGACCGTCCAGCGGAAGCCCCAACATCTGGTCATGAGCCCATGCAGACGTATGGTGCAGTTTCTGTAGTTCCATTGGGGAAGCGTCCTCGGGAAGCCCGAGGACTGTGCACACAAGGAACCGCATGTCGTCCAGGATCGAAGCCGTGGTGGGGTGTATGTGAAACTCCTCATGGCACGAAGCAAAGAGTGGGAGAGATCCCGATGATATCGTGGATATTAGGGGCGTGTTCAGGGCCAACTGCAACGGGGGCTGGGTACTGTCTTGGAAGTCGAACTCGTGGCCCCCGCGCAAAGAAGGTGGTATCTCGAAACACAATGCAATCCCAACGTCCGATCTGCCGTTCATTGTCAGCACAACCGCTTTCCACATGATACTGCCCCATCGAATCTTACGTTATGGCAAGTTTGCTAATCAGCCCGTTCAGCCCCAGCGTTCGAAACCCACCACGAAGTTTAATCATCTCACAAAGGCCGCCCATGTGTGCATGGAGGGATTGCTTTTCACCCCAATACCACTCATTGATAATGAGCTGAACAACTCCGGCTATGCCTTCATCTCCGGCTACCAGGCTTGACTTAATATGGTCATTCAGGAGCGCTATAGCTTGCCCTTTATGTGCCATCGCTACCGTCGTGTCAATGATCCCTGCCACATGGAGCCAGCCTGCAGCGGTGCATATGGCCACACGAGTTAGGAGAGGTGATCGAAGACAAAACGGAATGTAGTGTTGGATATACGGGTTCGTTGCATCGGGGTTGCTGTCTATGGATGCTTTCATGTTACCGATCAGGTTGACGACTGCATTGATTGGTAGTGTCAGCGATGTATACGGGAACCCATATTCTTCCCCCGACGAGACAGACAACTTACACATGTTTAGCAGGTCATTGTCCTGGATAGACTGTCCAGGCGCGGGAGGGATGTGTCCATGTCCTTGGTTCGGACTTGTTCCGGGCCACGGTGCTACGCCGCTGGCTTGAAGACCCCCAGGATCTATCCTGCCCGGGGGAGTCTCTCGAGACCAGTTCCCACTCAGAAAGCGAGCGGGAATAGTGTGATACGCTCTAAGTAGATTTGCGGCATCATGGTACAGGTCAGCGTGGAGTGTGCACCCTTCATTGCAGCCAAATTCTCCTGGGAATAGACCGCCCTGCGTTCTGCTGAAGACGTGTGGTTGAGGCATCATAGTAGACACAGGAAGCTGAGTCCCAATGTCTATCCCTGACCAGCGCACTGTTACTGCTCCAGTTTCTCCTCCAGGACTCGCTGTCCATGATGACGACGTCTGCCGCGGGGGCAAGAGAGGATGACGGGTCCCTTCGATTTCGTACTGCCCGCTGTACCGTCCCGATGAAGGCAACACGGATATTGCAAAAGCCGATTGCTGGGAGATGGGAGTTACGCTAGGCCGTCTTTGGATCCATCTGGTTAGTTTCCTTCCCCAAACACGATTATGCCTTAATCATGGAGCTGGTATGTGTACCTGCTGCTGGGTTTATACTCGCATAACGGTTGTGGAAACCGCCTTGCGCAGTTGCTACATGGCTGACCCTGATTGCACTACGGAGAAGGGAACATGCCGTCAGTCTATGGCAGACCAGTACAGATGATTTTCTGGTTAATCTGGGCTTTGCTATCCTGTTGAGACTCGAACATGACACTGACTCGGAATTATCGTACCTTTTGTTTTCTTCTCCGGCACTCCCCACAAGACGTTGTCGTCCTCTCGGCACGCGAAGACCGGCCGACAGGAGGACGTGTGGCCTCGGACATGGTCCCGTCTGGACGGCAATTTTGACAGCACAACAGTCATTGGGGTTTACGCCGAACATGAGCTTAACGGGCCATAAGGCTGACTTATAGGTAAGTGCCGTTCCGAATGATGGCTGCGACAAGGGACAGGTATTAGGCTTCACCTGCACACCTTCGGCTTTTAGACTTTTTTTGGATTAGCGTACAACCTGCCGCTCGGGTTATCAGGAACCCACCACTGGTGAAGCAGAGCAGCAGGGCGAGCATCCACTGGCGACGGTACTGCCTCACAAGAAGCGAGATGTGCTAAGGTAGGAGGGCGAAGCCTAGAACAGCAGATCACGGTGATCTGCATACTACTCATCACTTTTTATTTACAGGCCCGCGGAGGTAACAAGCATCCACCTTCGAAAGCAATGGTTCGACATGGGGACTATTGGTTTAACATAATTGGAACAGGGTACGCCGCGGAGACTCCTGTTGCAACCTCACTTGTTCTACCCCGTAAGCTAGAACACAAGTGTCGACTCAATTCTTGCGCACGATGATGGACCATGGAAAGATCCAAGGCCCTGCTGACTACAGCCCCTGACATGAAGAAGTCCTGCATTATTGAATGGTTTGGCAACAGACAACTGAGACATTGATCAAAGCTTCGAGCGACGACATGGAGACACCTGTACCCTGGTACCTTTTGACATCACAGACTCAAGCGGCGCACCTGAAGGCGAGGATAGCTGCCTCAGGCCTGATTACGACGACTTCCTCGCTGATTTTCAGCACGGTATGTCCTCTCAACGACCGAAATCGACGACATACATAGGGCGATGCGACTTCAGACGGATGCTTGCAGACTTAATATTCTGATAGGTTATGGTTCTTGGCTCCCCCAAGCAGGTATGGAGGAGTAACTCCCTTGACAACGTCATAATAAACTCGACCTCGAGCCTGTTTGGGGAAATGGTTGGGGGCTCTGTGCCCCGAGAACTGTTTAAGTTGGATACCACTGCGAGATCTCAAGGACCCGGTAGGGAGTTTGCTAACTGGCGGTCCACGTGATCAATACCGGACTAGTGGTTTCAACGAAGGTGAAGTGGAGGCGTTTCCTCGTTTCCGTTAGACCGTCACAACCCACACAAACATATTGAACTGGGATCATTATTCGGTTGCCCTGCCGCTGACTCGAGCCTTGGGTAGGTCGACAGGAAATCTCTTGCGTTAGGCTATTGTGGCAGTGCATCCGTATGGCAGGGATGAGCTGCCGGATCAGCAGCCGCCAAGCGAACAGGAAGTTGCTCCAGAGAATGCCTTGCGGCGACTGCCAGGGACAGGTCTCACATACCGTCGTCTCGTGCCGCCAGCTCCTTACAGAAGCCGAGTGGTAAGCAGAGATCGAGCCAGTAGAGACAAAGCTGGCTTTACCCTCATCGAGCAGATATCAGGTTAGCACCTTTCCAAGACCTACGAGATATGAGAAGCCCAAAGAAAGTGGCATGTTTAGGGACGTGCCGACGTTGAGGGGAACTCCGGTACAAGTGCCCATGATCATCGCTTGCGATACAGACCCCCCAGTTGGAAAGCCACTGGAGGTCTTTCCGGGAGAGTTACGGACCAGTAACAGGACATTAAAACGCGCAAGGTAAGTGCCCCTAAATCCTTACCAGGGCGTTATTGGCCCAGATGCAATCCTCATCTGGCAGAAAGGCACATGGCTCAACATGCATCGGCAGTGAAGACTCTGTTCCCCTCCTTCCCCTCCTCAACTTTGCCGGGAAAGCCTTAGCGCTGTTACTCTCAAAAGAGGCGCAGCTGTACACTAATGTTAGATCATGAGTTGTCTGGCATGGACCTGCCTGTCCTCTGTCCGAGAGCTTTTTTTTGCTCGCCTAAGAGTCACGCATGCCAAGATTTTTCGGATAATAGGGGCTCAATGTTTACTATCTGATGGGGCCAATCCGTCAATGTAACGTAAAAAGAGGCCCTCAACGTCTGATCGTCTACCGCTGCCCATGTTTCAGCTTCGAGGGCCAGAACAGAGCAGCTCGCTTCCTTTATCCCAGTTCATCGGCGTCTTACCCCTCACATGAAAAAGATCGAGTGTAAGAGATCAAATTAAGCATGATTACCCTTGATCGACACTACCGACACTGGACTGCACTGTGACGTAGGGCTGAAGGGGTAGCAGCTCCACCCGAACCGAACCCTTGGGTCGAGATCTCGAGTCTGATTTACCACTTCTCACGGGATATGCGCCCGGTTTCATGGAGCTATGCGGACATGGGCATGATCAACAAGCTCTGTATCCAGTCTTAATGTCAAATCAACAATATCAGAGCGACGGATTCCACCTCCAACATCAACGGGAGTCTAGGGTCTTGTACCCGGTTCATCATCATGTTAGCCAGCTAGCTCAAGAGCATTACCCAGAAAGTAAGCCCGGTCTTTTTTCCGTCCTTTCTTGCCGTAACCACCAACAGCCTTCTCATTAATCATGGTGTTCACACCCTCAGAATCGCGGTATGTACAAGTTGATCCAAAAAACGGAAGCCATCCCGAGCCTGTGTTCCCCATGAGACCAGGCTCCCAATGCGTGCCACCACTGCGCTTGAAGATTTCCTAAACCAAACCACTCCGGACCACTCCTTTTGTTTCCCCTCTTTTCTGGAAGGATAATAATCACCATTACACAAGACACAAGTAAGTGAGATAACACGGCATGGGGAGAAAGCAAGAATCTCTTTTTTTTGTGTTTTTCTTTCCTTATTCCAGCCCAGCTGATCAATGTCTGTGGTTGCTGTGGTGCTGGTGCTGTGCTGTGTGATGACTGCCTGCCTGCCAGGACATGTTGTGCAACTGTGCTTAGATTGCTATATTTGGTGTTCTTCGCGAGCCGAGCGTGCTGGGCTGGCTCTCGCTGATGAAATGATTGATTCCACTTGGCATTGGCTGGCAGAAGCAAGAGTGGATGGCATTTGATAGGCTAGAAGAGATGGAAAAGGAACAAACCGGGCAAACGACGCATGCCCAAAGAAGCACATGGAAGTCAAGTGGTGAGACTTATCGCAACACAGAATGTTTCGATAAAAGCTGCAAGGCAGCTGAACAGGTATAGCTGAATCAAGGTATGCATCATTCCTTCACGAAATACAGAGAGAATCAAAACGACCCATCATCAATCAGCTCTGGTTCACATGTCGCTCTTCAATCAAGTGCCCTCTGGCATAATGCTTATGCTTCCACTTCCACTTCCAGTCACCTTCTAGAGTCCGTTCGACCCTCTTTCCCTTGTCGCCATGACCATGGCACAAACAACCACTCGAGAAACATTTAGACTGAAAGACAACCAAAGCAATCACTGAAATGAAGGGGGAAATTTTATCACCAAGGAAGTTCATCAATGACCCGAATCATTAAACATTGTCTAAGCTCAATAAACTTCGCGCGCGCCGATTGATATCCTCCATGACGATCATTGCATATCCGTTCGCCCGTCGGTGAAGTAAAGAACACGTATGAAAAGTATGGTATATAGTTAAATATGAAAAAAAGATGTGGTATTGGTATGTAGTGGTATCATCGCGTGTTCCGTGTCATAACGTCATATCATGAAGTATTGTTGTCGTTCATTGAGCGTGTGTGTGCGGTATATTTTTTCTCCTCCCTTCTTTTCCGTACCCCTCCCATCTTCTCTTCTCTCCTCTCCTCTTCTCCCCATCTTCCCCCGCTTCCTCGTCTTCCTCCAAGTTCCATGTGAAAAGCTCGCTTAGGTTGGCTTTCCAATGCGGCATCCGTCTCGTATCCAGTCATTCGAATTCCGGTGACACATGTCTTATGGCTTGTTCGGATGCCTGTGTCTAACCACACCACACACCACACCACACCATCACCCGCCGGCAGGCATGGCGTGCTCCTCCCCTCATCCCTCACTCCTGGTACTCCTGGTATCGTGCGTATCTTTCTCTCCTTTCACCTCACATTATAATTAGGTTTCCTCGCCATATTCACAACGGGCGGCTCCTCATCCTCATCAATCGGATACGGCACATACGCAGCCGGCAAAGTATGCTGCCTGCCATTGGGACTAACCGGCGAGATCAGTCCGTCAGCCGAGGACAAGGGCGTCTTGGGCGGAAGCGGTGGCGGTTCTATCCTCGGCGGATACTGGAACTGCTGCTGGTACTGCTGGTTCTGGTACCCAGAGTATTGTGGATGCCTGGGCTGGTCGTCCTCGGTGACTATGGCAATCTTATCTTGCCCTGAGGCGTTGCGCCATTGTGCGGGGGTTGGGGCGATGGCAACTAATTTGTCTGAGTCGTCGGTCCCGGCCGGGCCCGGAGGAAGGACGGCGGGGGCTGGGCGACTAGGTGCTAGGTGGCTGCTGCTGCTTTTTGCGGAGTGAACGCGCTCGGCTGATGATCTGGGTGAGGGAGTGTTGATGCCGTTAGCGTTATGTCCTGGGACGGACAGCGCGTCAAAGCCGGATTCGTAGGATTGTCGGCTTGGTGGCGTGCCGAGTCGCTGGGGAGGGTAGGTTGGGATGTCGCCGGGTAGTTCAACCGCCAGAGGCATGGAGATGCTGGGGGTGGTCTTGATCAACTCGGGAATCGGACCAGGGGCGTTGCTGTTGCTGCTGGCACGCTCCCATCGCTGCTTTGCGAAATGAATCTTTGCGAGCTTGGCTGATGCGCCCTGGACCATTCTCTGCTCATCGTCCCGTTGCAAATATCGCCTGGTGTTTGTGCTGATATCGGATAACCTGTGCCACTCGTTCATACCAAACTCGCCAACGCCAACCTCGACGTTGAAGCGGTAGTAATTCTCGATGTTGACGCCGCGCTTTACGAGATGTTCCTTCTTCATCATCTCGTGGATCTTTTCGCACCCCTCGATCTTGGCAATCAACTTCCTCCGTGCGTCCGCAAACTCGCCCATGAACCCCTCGTACCAAAGCGTAGAGTTCATGTCACTTCCCTTTGGCCGTTTTCCCGTTCCAACACTGACAAAGACACCAACTTCCCGTCCGGGCCACTCGTTAACCACAGCCTCATCCAAAGCATACATGGAAGGGTTGAAGACGCCAGCGCCATCATCGTGGAAAACCGACTGGCCGATCTGTATAGGCTTAAAGGCAAGTCCAATGGCGCAGGTGGCTCGGCCGGCTTGCCAAATCGTGCAGTCGAATTCAGGGGCTGGTTCCTTTCTTGAGTCGTATGAGCGAAGTACGGCTGGCTTCGCGTTTCTGGGAGATCCCTTGTACATGGCAGTTACGGCGCTAAAATGATTGTTAGCACTCAATCTTCAAAACCAACGCTCTGAGATACTTGCGTTTTTGTGCGGTTCTCCCTTTCATCGTAGAGACGAGCATGGGGATTTCCCCAGCGAGAGGAAAAGGCCGGCCTTGTTGACTGTGCGCTAGGACTCCTTGCGCTGAAGCTAACAACACTGGCATTGCTGGAGTGTCTTCTGGGATAAGAAGAGGCCGCGCTTGAGCGGGAGACGGCACTCAAAGGACTCAAAGTATCCTGAACGGCGCCGTCATTTCCTTCCCTCTCGTTGATAGTATGTTCCCTCACGCAATCCTGAATAGCTTCCTCCAATTTTGTCGCCTTGAACACGGTTGATCGGTAGGGAATGCCGGCAATGGTCTTGTCCGTCTCGAAGACCTTGCGGGTAAGTCGCACGTAGAGTTCCTTGCATGTCTCCAGATCAAGTCGTAATCTTCCAAGCATAATCGCAATCAGGCCGCCGGTGCCGGTGCCGACGATAAGGTCGAAGTGGTCGCATGGTTTGGGAATCTCGGAGCGGCGAGGTGCTCTGCCTTCGATTTCGACAAAGGTGCGGTGCATCAACTCTTGGATGATGAGGAACATGGAATAACCACGGACGCCTCCGCCATCTGTCACGGTGTTGGTTAGCCCATGTTTGAAAGATGTTTGGTTTGTTTCAACGCATGGCGCCGACAGCTTGGTTCCTGATACAAAGCTGTGTTTGATGCGCACAGGGAAAGGATTCTGGGGGGAGAGACCCACCGAGCGATAAGATGCGCAGAGGCGGCCCTTTTGTTGTATCTTTTCTCTTGAGCCCACCCTCCATCTTGTTTGTACTCTTAAGTGTTCTTTCTTGATTTCCTGGAGATGCGCTCTCGAAGATATGGCGACGAGGCTAAGGTGTACTCTTTTTGTGTCTGTCTGGTTGGGGATCCAACAAAGTCGTGATTTGTGCCTTACGGGCGAAGGTTGCGGAACCCGGATGGAATGCGCCCGCAAATGCGGGTGACCACACGGTAGTCGAACTAGTGGCCTTACTGCTGCAGTGGGAGGGTATCGCTGCGGATGCTGGTGTCACTTGGTTCCTTCGAGGGCGTGGACGGCGTGGAGGGGACCTTGCAGTGCTTGATGGCTCACTGGTGCAGAATGACGGGAGTCTAGATGGCACTGACGTTGCTGACGCAGGAGCTCGAGCCAGACGGGAAACGATCGACTGCAATAACCGCCACACCTGCAGCTCCAAAGTCTAGCTAAAAATATCAGGTCCAAGACGAGTTGAGTCGTCGGTAGTTAATTTTTGTTGGTGTTGGTTGTCGAAGTTGGGAAAGAGGAGAACTCAAGACGGTCAAGATTTTGATATTCAAAGAAGTTGGCCTCCCTCCCTTCGAAAATCCAAATCCATGCCCGCCGAGAGTTGCGCGGACGAATGTGGCAGTGCAGAAGTTCAGTAAGCTCGCGCGAGCCGGAGTCCCGAGTCAGAGCAAAAAGTCACGTTGGCTTCGTTGCTTATAAAACCGCATGCCAAGGGGGCAACTCAGTAACAGTCACTCGCGTCGGTATCTAAGGCCGTATCCGTATGTGGCATCTAGTCGTCTGGTGTCTGTACGCGGATGACCTTTTCGAGACTTTTCTTTCACATGAAGCGATGCGAAGAGATGCTTGACCAACGAGATGTGTTGGTGACCGGCGCCCCAGAGCTGGGCATGTCTCCAAAGCTTAGAGCTGATTGGCTGAGACAACAGATAGACTTGCAGCACAAAATGGCCCCAAGTCTCAACCAAGCAGTTATCGAAATTCCATCGACAACCACAGCTCACAGAAGAAGAGATGTCCTGCACGGCGACGAGGTTACTCCATGGGGAGACGTGCGGAGGATATGCACAATCGCCGAATCATTGGTTGTCATGCGATACCAAATTGACAAAGCTCTCCAAAGTTACGATGGAGAACTCGTGGAGAGGTGGCGGTGCGAGCATAGCCTAGTCCTGTTCAGGGATAGCGTGCCAAGCCAGAAATGACGGACTTAAGTTGACATTGGAGAAGGAATTGATACTTGTACTGTGTACAATTTAGGGCTGGTTTGTTTGTTAGCTTGGTACCTACTCCTAGTATACTGGACGAGATTGATTCCGAATTATTTCAAATTTTACAGGATTAAATATATGGCTAAGTACGGATCGGAAAGGCATCAGCAAGATCCAATACGGTATATTAAATTTCGGAAAAAGCATATTCATTGTCAAATCACACTTTGGTCGAAGAATGCAACGAATCAACTACAAGTAGACATGAAAACGCTTATGGAAGTTGACCCGAGGTCTGGAGCTAACAAACAAACCAGTATTGGACTGTAAAGACGGGCAGGCCCATCCCGCCAAGGCCGACCCATCTGCATCAATCTTGAACTTTCAAGATACTTGCAGAATCCTACAAAAAGTCAGTCACCTGAAGGAGATGGAGATGGCTCAAACGGGCAAGAAACGGACGGTGGCTAAATGGAGCAATCACGGATGGATTCCCTAGTGGGAAAGCCATTGTTTTACTCTTAGACCAATGGAGAGCCAACCTCTGCGCTTCCTTCCCTTCTGGTTGGCGGTCTCAAACTAGAATGGCCAGCGCTTTCCGCTGTTCTCAGACAGTGAAACGCGTGGAGTGCGGGGCACCACTTACACCTCTCCCCAAGATGAACGACGTCATCGTGATCGCAATGCACCAACTACATCCTCATGTGCAGGTGCCCCTATAACCCAGCTACCAAGCAACTGACGATGCTGGGCTTCAATAACCGGGGGGGATTTCCAACAGCTTCTTAAATTGCAATTATAGCTGCATTCCCATCTGTCACCTTGAAAAGGCATGTAAGTTGGTGCTTGTCGCTGTCACTGTCATCGTCCTAGCATCCACATCGATACCGCCGCCATGGATCTGATATCGTCGTGCTTTGGAGGCCGCGTGAGGCGTCCGGACGAGGAGGAGCCTCTCTTGTCTCATTACGACGATGATACGGTGTTGCAGAGACAGCTGCACCAGAAATTACATACCTACCAAATGCTGCGTGCCCTTTCCAAGGGATACATGCCATCCAACGACCAAGTCATCACCAACCTCCGAACCCTTCTCTCCTCCGACATTCTGAATCCAGACAACTCCGGCCTCAGCGACTCGGGACGGGCACTTGTTTTCTACTCCAGGAAATGGATTACCCAACTCATTCAACTCTTGGAGCACAAGAACAGCAAGGACCAGATCCAGGATTTCCTGTGGTACCTCTCCAAGGCTCGTGTGTCCGTCGATATGGAACACATTGCTGAGCGTGCTACCAAGGCTAGAGCCAAGGCTGATACCGCTGCTGGTAAGTTCTTGTCCCAGCTTTTGTCTACAGGGACAGGTACTAATGGTTATGTCCAAAACAGTGTATAAGAGCATCCAGACAGTCGGGTCCTTGCTTTTGACCAACTCCGACTTCCGTCTCTTCCTCTCGGATCTCGCTGTGGTTTCTCGCGAGGTGTTTCGCGATACTGCCTTTGCCCTTTCCGCCGCATCCAAAGAGGCAGGTAAGCGCCTGGAGCCTTGGAAGGAGGAGAAAGAATTAGTAGCGAAACCAGGGAATGACGAGACAGCCGACAAACTGGTCCAGCAGGACTTGGAGGATCAGGTTGCCGAAGTTGGGCAGGTGCTTGGAGACACTGCCACCACTGTAGCTCAGGAAGCCGAAAGCAGCATCATCAACAAGCTACAGAGCGACGAGACGGATACTCTGCTATACCGTCTCAAGCGGGCGGTCACCAAGCTGCGAGACCGCAGGGATTACTCGGATTCAGTATCGACATTCTCGCTCCTCCTAAAACGATATGCCATGGTATACTCGCGCGTCGCTCGCGATACACTCCAGGCTACCGACGAAGCCGTTGATCGTAACCCAGAGACGGACAAGGCTCTCGAGAACTTCTGGCTCTTCATCAAGTCCTTTGGCGAACAGAAAGAATGGGAGGAACTAGAAAAGAGGTTTAGGCTGGTCATGGACCATGCCCACAGCGACCCCGAATTCGAGAAGCTGATCGGTGAGCTAGGCAATGCTGCCCAGGAGATGTTCACCGACCCGTCCTTCTTTGACCATGCCGAGGAGCGTTTCCAGGACCTCCGAGACCGGTCCCGACAGCTCACTTCTCGCTCTTCCCTGCGTGATGACATTGATGGCTTGCTGTCACAGTTGCAATCCACCTTCCAGTCTGTTATGCGTGATCGTGATATCTCAGGCCTGCTCAAGACAACGGCCACCATTGGCAAGATCTTGTCGCCGAAACACCACTACATCAACACAGACCTTGTGACCGACTGCATCAACGTCTTTGTTCCATTGCTCATCCAAGCAATCAACTACATTCCTATTCCCAGGCTGGAGATCTCTACGCCAGAGATTGACCTCTTGCTTGAAAACCTCATCCTTGAGCCTGGCAAGACCATCAACCACACTTCTTTCTTCCCATACAAGCTTCGTATTGAGACCCTCAACGACCTTGAAATCCGCAAGGCCAGATTCCGTACAACATCAGCCATGAAGAGTCTAGTGAGAATCAGGATCGATGGACTCTCGGTCCGCGCCGAAGAAGTCGGCTTCTGGATGAAGGTACATACCGGCTTACTGCGCTACGTCGACGAAGGAATCGCTTCCTTTGCGATGGACGAAAGAGGTATGGATCTTGAGATCGACGTAGAAGTTGGTCGGGACAGGATGGACAAGATCCTCTCCCTCCGCAGCGTCCGATGCGAAATCCACAAACTCGACTTCAACTTGCGCCGGAGCAAGTTCAGCTGGTTTGCCTGGCTCTTCAAACCCTTCATAAAGCCCCTCATCAAGAAGACCATAGAGATGAAAGTCGCCATGGGCATCGCCGAGTCCTTGCGGTTCGCCAACCGCGAGATCCTCTTTGCTAGGGAGAGACTTCGCGCCACGCGCATTGCGGATCCGGATGATCTCAAGACATTCTTCAAGGCTGTCTTGGCGAGGTTGACGCCTCCTGATGATCCGGATCTCAATGTCCGCGTGGGTGTTACGGATCCCGGAAGGGGCGTGTTTGATGGTGTGTATGCTCCTGGAAGCATTGTCAAGCTGTGGAACGAGGAAGCAACGCAGGCGTCGCAGAGGATTCGGGAGAATGAACAGGATGGGTGGAGGAATAGCGTGTTTGACGTGCATACTACGTTGATGGCATGAGGGATAGGTCAAAGGAAGCAATACTGTGGTCGTTGAAGGGTAGGTATGAATGTATGCTGGTTTCTTCCTAATGGCACATTTTTGTGTTTTGATGGATTAGCGATATGCTTTGGCGGTAATGACAGGTCTACGACGGATTTGCGAAATCCCGATATTCTAGTTTTTTTTTGGTTTTTTTGCCGTTATGTTGAGATCTCTCAGTCAGTTGGACTTGAAGAGAAGAAAACATGTCCTGTCTTCCCACATGTAATGGTGCCTTCTACAAGGCTAGGCACTTGTGGTTATAGCGAAGGGGTATGACAGGGTGGGATGCACATGCCCACACGGCCAAACCTATAAAAGATAGGACGATGTTCGCTTGCCAACGAACATCGAAGTGCATACTATATAGGCAATCACAACCCTGTGACAAGGGGAAAACAAAAGCGCTAACTAATACTTCCACCACTCATATCCCGTTCGAATCTTTGAGGTGTAACTTTAACATTCTTTTAGAGCAACAGAAGATTACTCAAGTTTAACGATCTCGATCACTAAAAAGCTGTTGGGAACAAAAAGCAAGTAGTAGTCCGTTTCAGCCTTGAAGGTAGGCATCTCGAGAACGCTTATCCGGAATATAAAACTCCATGTACCTTTTCCACGCCCCAGTAAAAACCCCAAGTCCTAATACTTTTGCCACTTCTTCTTCTAACCGCTACATTAACCTTATTACAACCCGAAATAAGATTAACCTGTGCAAAAAGCCCCCTTTTGAGCGAACTAAGTTTATTAGTGAAATTTTTTTTTCCATGTAATGATTCTTTATAAAGTTGTAGTGAAAGCATTGAATAAGAGTGACTAGGATGGACGGATAACTTAGCGCCGAGAGAGAGGGTTTGGCAATTAGAAAGAATGAACCTAACCACTGTGATGTAGCTGTTCGGGCAAGGTGGGGAAAGGTACATGTCGTTTTATATTCTGGATATTCGATACCAGCATCTCTTCCGAACGGCACATCCAAGAACGGATCAGACCAATCGTAATCCACGAATTCCGTGCTATGACTTCATCCCAGACCTTTTAAAGACGACCACCCATCTGGTGTCTCAGCCGTTTCCTATGCTGACCACAGGCCGTCCTTTGAACCTCCCATTTGATGCTAAGAAATTCTTGGTTTTCTTGTCGGCCTCGTTCAAAGCGGGCGGTTGTCATGTTTCCCGAAAGATTTCCAAGGTGAGTGCTTGTTGGACTTGTTGGACTTGTTGGACTTTGTTGGAAGCGAGTCAAGCAAGCCGTGTTGTGATCGCGACATGGAAGTATGGTTGGATTATTCGTTCCGGCATTTTTTTTGTCACACGTAGATGCCCCTGGGCACGGATAGGATAGGTTGAGGCCTCCCGTTACTAGCTTTGGCATTACTGGTCCAACGAGTGCCGAGAGGAGGAGGATCGAGGCAGGACATGGAAAATGGTGGAAAGTACCGGTGACCAACCACAAGTTGTTCACAAGCCAATGCATTACAAGGACACAACCACGTGCAAGAATGGAACATGGAACCTGAAACGTGGAATTCGTGAAAATCACCGAAAAGAAACGTGAGCCAAGGAAGGCATTCACTGCGGTTGATTTGGTGCCAAGAAAAGGGGACCATGGCCATGACGAGAGACTTCCCTCCGTGCCCTCCTTTACAGGACCCTGACCGGACTGGCAAGGTTGGGTGATCTTGAGTGAAGCATGATATCGGAAAGGATGCTGGTGATAAGGGAGGACTTGGCTGATATGAGTATGCCGTGGTGTGTGTGATGTAGTGGTAAGGGGGGTGTGTTGATGCCCAGTTTGAGGAAACGGGTTGTCTTGTCATGTCAGGTTTGAGGGTTGAGCTGAGGTGGGAGGAAGATAACGAGCAGTGACAGATGTGGTGTTGGTGATATATCTTTGTCATGCCCTCCAATAGCCGTGATTTGGTCTGACTTCTTTCTGTCATTTCTCTCGACATCGCTGTTACAGACAGACTGATACCATACAGACTTGTGGGAGATCAACCACCGTGTTCACTTTACAAACCCACCTCAACCAACAACGCCATCAACGATCAGGCCAGGCCAAAAACCGCCCAAAATGATCCTGGTAGACATCATCTCTATCATCCTCCGCCTCGCGGAGCTCGCCTTCGCGACCATCGTCGCCGCCCTTAACGGTCGCTTCCTGCACGCCGTGCGCGGCACCTCATCATGGGATCTCGGTCGACACATCTACACTGAAGTGGTGGCGGGCTTGTCCATTCTCTTTGCCATCATCTGGTTGTTCCCCTTCTCGAGCTCGTTCGTCCACTGGCCTATGGACTTGGTCATTTCTATTATGTGGTTTGTGAGCTTTGGGTTGTTAGTTAATTGGTTGAATGGGGCTTGTGGGTATGAATTCCCGGTTCTTTCTCACCAGCAGGAAGGGGAGATAGATAAGACAGGTGCTGACGAGTGGGCAGGTATGTCTTTGATTGGGATAATGTTGGCTTTAATGGTGTGGGTTGTGGTGAGTGGAAGGCTACGGTTGCTTTTGTCTTTCTCAGCGCCATTTGCTGGCTTGTTAGTGCTTTGGTTGGGTAAGTTCTATCACTTGTTTTCTTGGTGAAGATCTCTTCAGATGCTGACGTGTGGAATAGTCTCTACTGGGTCCGTCGCCACACCCACGCTCCGGTTGATGCAGGCTACCATCGTCGCCGCTGGTACCGTTCTCGCGTCTAAGTTCAGATGGTTGCCATTGAGTGTTGGGTGTGGGCAATTCGCCTACGAAAAAGATATGACGGATGACTTGATGACTTCTGAGGCGAAATGCCCAACCGGCTTTTGTTTTTCTTGTTTACAACTGTTGTAATTCGAAACTGGAGATGTGTTGTTGAGGACTAATGGACGGAAATGATACCCCGATACCCCGAGAATGGATGGACTTAGACAGCGTGGACCCTGTTCTTCAATCGCATCTCTCTTCTACCACTGAATACACATGGAATGACGGACATTTATGGAGACCCTCATGGTAATGGGATGATAATGACGGAAAACGGGGCCGTCAAATTATAATTAGCCGCCATGTTGCTTGCTTCTTGGCCTCGCGTGGGAGCTGAAACTCTTCCAGAATCCAGTTGACTATGTCCCTTTGCGTAGATATTCTGTTGATCGTGATTGTTTTCTTGGTCTAGATCGCATGAGACTGAATCTGATCTGTCTCCAGCGTCTGGAATGTTTGAAGCTGCGTCATTGGTGTAGGGCTGAAGTGGGGCATTATGACGTAGAGATGGTGGGGTCACGGGGAGAGACATGCATGACATTGCAACGGCGGGAAATTCAGATTGAACCTCCAACAGCAAACTCCTCGTTAGCAATTGGCGCCACAGCCGAGCAGCTACAGCAGGAACATGGTCGTAGTTCCGTCAATAACAGTTCGTATTATCCATGGGAGCGGGATGTGCGACGGCAGATCGGTGGTACAGAAGGCTGCAATCACCTGGATTTTCCCGAATGGCAATATCAAAATTGCCCTTTCCAGGTCGGGCTTTTCGTTGCTTTTTTGTTCATCTGCCCTGGTAACCCTTGAAGATCTTCACTGTTAGAGAGATAAACAGAAGCCAGAAGACACATTTCTTGGCAACGGAACATGGAAAAGTTGGTAGGAGCTGACGAACGGTCCTGTGTGTGATGCACGTTGCCGGTCTAGGACTGGCCCTGGGGTGCACACAGCCGATTTAATTACATACACTTTGCCCAATGACATGTGAGGAACAGACCTGGGTTAGCTTCCAGGTTGTTTCAGTTCCTTGAAGCTCCATTGTGAAGCTCCATCCAGATAATCAGAACCGTGATTGCAATTCCGAGTGGGGATATTCCGATCCAGATGAGGCTTGACTTGCACAGAATGTGTAAAAACTCCACGTCACAGCCACAAAGCATGGTCAATCATGGCTGGTGACCAAGGGTATGGGCTGCGGTGTTGCGGGGCCCTCTTTGCATGACGTCTTTGCCTCCATCTTTCTTTCACATCTGTCCCCAGAATCTGCTTGGTATGTTTGACTCCTGACGGGAAAGCATTGGCTAACACCAACAGCTGCTGGTTTGGGGAGTTTGCCCCAAATGGCGTTTTGCCGCAGCCCTTGTTCGTCTGGTCTGCACCCAAGCACCGATGACGACATCGCACAAGACGACGTGAACGGGCCCGTTACCACTTACACGTCCCGTTACCTGCCTTGCTGTCCTGCATACACAGTACACAGCCAACAGGCATAGACAAGCAGGAACAGAATGTACCAGTATCAGATGCCTCGTTCCTGCCGGCCTCACCTTGCCTACCGTACCTGGTAGCCTTGGCTGCCGTCCAAGAACTAGATCGAGATGATGCCATGGCTCCCTCCTTGCGCCATAGTGCCCTTTCCCAAATGCCTTCCTCAGTCTTGATGTGAAGTCGAATTTGGCATATAAAGAACATCTTCCTCTCCCGATCTAAACTCACACTTCCGATTCATCATACCGACTCAAACCAACCCTACACCACAATCACAACAATCAACACACTTTGATACTCCAACTTCCTTTACATTATACCCCCAACACATACCTGATACATAAGAACATCATCCAATATGTCCGGCATCATCCACAAGATCAAGGAGGCTGTCCACAGCGACAACTCTGCTCACCACGGCGCCCCTGAAGGCACTGCCGGCCCCCACAACTCCCGCGCTGCCAACGCTGCCGACCCCCGTGTAGACTCCGACCTGGACGGCTCCCACCGCAAGGTTGCCGGCCACGGCGAGCACGGCAGTGGCCACGCCGCTTACGGCGGTGGCCACCCCGAAGCCTACACTCTCGGCGGTAACGCTACCTATTCTGGCTCCAACACCACCGGTACCCACGCCGGCACTCACACTGGCACTCATACTAGCAACACACATGGCACTTCCGAGGGCGCCTATGGCCCCCACGGCTCTCGTGCTGCCAATGCTCTCGACCCACGTGTTGACTCCGATCGTGATGGTTCCCGCACCGCCGGCACTGGCGCCGGTTACAACACACACGGCACCTCCGAGGGCGCCTATGGGCCCCACAGCTCTCGTGCCGCCAACGCCCTAGACCCTCGTGTCGACTCCGACCGTGACGGTTCCCGCACTGCCGGCAACACCGGCTACAACACTCACAGCACTGGCAACACCTTTGGCTCTACCGGTTCCCACGGTACCCACACCACTGGTAACACCTTCGGCTCTTCCAACACACACGGTACCTCCGAGGGCGCCTATGGCCCACACAGCTCTCGTGCCGCCAACGCTCTCGACCCCCGCGTCGACTCTGACCGTGACGGCTCCAGGACCGCTGGTAACACCACTGGCACTCACAACACCGGTACCTTTGGCACCATCGGCACCCACGACCGCCAGAACCACCCCTTCAGCTCCAACACCCACTCCAACGCTGCTGGCTCCGGCCATACCGGTGTGACCGGCACCCACGGTGCTCCCACTGGTACCCACGGTCCCCACGACAGCCGTGCTGCCAACACTCTTGACCCCCGTGTCGACTCCGACCGTGATGGCCGTGCTAACCTCGGCCGTCACTCCGGCCCTGGCCCCGCTCCCAACACTGCCGGCCCTCACAGCTCCGACATGGCCAACAAGCTCGACCCCCGCGTCGACTCTGACCTCGATGGCAGCAAGACCGTCGGCGGTAACAAGACCTACCAACAGTAAGTAAGTAATTGTGAATTACCTTGCCCATGGCTGAACATCCTCTTTGAGGTCGGCCTGTGGCGTCCTGGCAACACTTAAGCTAACAGCTTCTCTCAAGACAACCTCGCACTTCCAACCTCGCCCACAAGGATCCCACAGACGCTGCTCAGGTCCCTCCCTCTGTTCTCCGCAAGAGCATTGGCGAGCCCGTCATCGAGCACGCTGACCACGGGCACCACCGCGAGAGGAGGAACAGCATCAAGACCCACCAGGAGACTTATAGCGGCATCTAATCTGTTGGTGTCTGGCTAAAAAGTTAAACTCCGGTGGCGTTTATGGCTTGATGGCTTTCACGACTTTTATGACTCTTGTTACTTTCCTTTTTTAATGATTCGAGGATACCTCTTTCTCTCTTGTGTACTATCCTAGCATGTACCACCTATACCACGTTCCCTTGTTATTACGAACGGAAGTTCACAGTCAGTCAGATGAGCGGTAACGATATGATACCCCATCGTGGTAATTGGAGGATGAGGAAAAACAACGTCGACTACGACTACGAGCTTTTTTACATAGGACAATTACCTCCAAATGAGAAGTTGTTGCCTTGTATATCTTATTGCGCCTATTCTTCTGATGTTACACTTTGAAATATTTCTGGTGCCTTGAGAGCGCCATCACAATACTTGAACGGTTTATTATATGCACGTCTCGGTATAAGTGATACGATGTTCACATACCTAACATGGACGCACTAACAGCAAGCATCAAACCCTTCAGCCGTACGATATCATCCATATTCTGCTAAGCGCGCTACCAATGACCTGTCCGATATCGAATGGGCCTCTGGGGTAGGTACATTAAGTCGTACTAACACATGCAATTGTCCACTGATCTTTTCGGCACGGGATGCTCGCCGGATTCTGTCTGACGTTCCACATGGTGTCATCCCACAAGCAACGTACATACATCTATAGTCACCAGACAGACGCTGCTCGGGTGGATGTGATGTGCTGTACCTGTATTTCCAGGTGCGTCCTACCTCTCAGTCGATCAACCTGGGAGGGGCTTCCATGCTTTTGCATTATGTTCTTTGTACGTAGGGAAACCAGTTGTTTGACACTAACCGACATGCTTCAACGAATGTACAAGTATGCAGGGACTTCCGGGTTTCAATGCGTGTGCATACACACGTGTGGAAAGAACGCCGAGAACCAAACCCAAGCCCAAATGCCCCTTCAAGGTAGTTTCTGACAGGAATGGTACTGAGATATGGACAATGCCCATTGAACGAGATCTTTACATCTTCAAAATGGATATATGCTCAACGAATGTGGTCTCCGGTTCTTCCACTGGTGCTTGCTTGCTTGTTTTTGTGGCCTTTGGTGCTAGCAGAATGGAGTAGAACGCGACGGAAAGGAATAGTAAAAAGTAAAAGAAGAAAGAAAGAAAGGAAGAAAGAAGAAGAAGAAGAAGGTTCATAGACGGCAGAGCAAAAGAAGTACACAGCAAAAAAGGGTTGCAAAAACGAGAAAAAAAAACATACAACACCTGGGATTCGCTGGTCGTCACCGACCCAACTACTAGTCAGGCGATTGGTAGCTTATCTATGGGAGAGCGGACGGGATCCCGAGTTTTCTACCATCTATGGTCGTATGTAATGGAAGTGGTTAGGTCATTTGGTTATATGGTTACATGCACAAGGAGAGATATGATTGATGATGGTGGTGTTGGTGTTGGTGTTGGTGAAGTTGTGCATTTGGGAGTTTCGTCTGGGACCTAGGGAGTGATCTTCGCCTAGTAAAAACTTTTGAGGGTTGTGATTGTGTATATAACTATGTGAGGTGTGAAGAAAAACTTCAGAAACCTTGATTCTTGCGTGCGCATCTTGGGTGGTGATGTCTCGGTCTGTTGTTGATGGGATTGTATACATCTGCAATCACAAATTCGGTGAAAGTGAAATCTCATATGTTGTGTTGACAAAGCTTGTGCTGAACATCGCCACAATTCATTTTCCTCCTTGCCCCATCCTCGAAGTTCTCCATCCCCGTCTCCCACCGCCAAAGCCACCCAGTCTGCCCCCTTAGCTACCTAGGTCTCCATCTCCCTCAGTTCAAAGCTCCCATCCGAATCCCTGTCCAACTTGACTTTCGTATTGTCCGCCGCTTTGGCTGCAGCATTCACTCGATCGGCTTCCCGTAGTCGTTCCCGTGTCGATGCACTGAGGCCGTGAATCAGTACCAGTAAGGAACTCTCCTCCCAGGCCTGAAGTCCTAGGTTATTGGTCTGCCAAATTGTCCAGATAGCGAATATGCAACTCGCCAGGATGGTGCTGACGGGCAGAATCAGAAATGGAGTCCGTATGTGTATGCAAGGTATTGAATAGATGGCGGTGGCGTTTGCGAACTCGGTGTGCTCTTGACGAACGTTGCGGACCCACACGGACAACCTCTTGGAGATATTTTCAAAGTATTGCGTGATGTCGTTGTTTTCCGTTGCCTGTGTTTATCTCGTTTGGTTTGTAAAAGTGTCCAGGGCGGTGGACCAGTCTCCATCTTGTAAAATCACGAAGCCCAGCCTGATTTCATAATTCGGCTGTCCGAATTCTTCCAGAAACCAGGATATAGTGGAAATGATAGTTCGAAAGCTGGTAGCAAAGCTGACATCCTGGTTTAATTCGTTAGGTTTCCAACCGGCTGGTAACGACAATTTAAGCTCCTGGCGGTCTGGTCCCCAGTACGTCAGTCGGCATTTATAATCGGATAGGCCGGAGGTGCTATTATAGTTTTGTAATGTCCACGGGCTGAAGAACGTGTTGTTGGGTAGGGGGTTCCCATGGGCCCATTGATCGGAACCTTTTTTAAGACTTTCGAGCGCAGAGTGAGGCTCTGGGATAATGTCCAAGGACCCGGCAACCATTCATCTCGAGTCCATGTAGCTGACCGCAAAACACGCTCGCGTAGCACGTTGTTCCGAATTGTAGAGTTATACTGCTTGAGGCAAAAAGAAAGACCGCATTCTTGAGCCTGGGGTACGGCATCTTCAACTGTTGAATTTCCTTGCCAGTATTAATGAGAGTCTCTGGGAAGTTGGAAAACAATGAATGTAGTCGATGCATTCAGAAAATGCACTGTTTTTTTTTCGGTCTGCTGTCACTCTTTCACTACCAGCCATGTAGCTGGGGCCTCGATCGTTAGCATTTTTCGGCAGACCCAAGCCTGCCCGATCCAACTGATCGAGATAACCTCGCCGATTTGTCAGATATAAGGGGGATTCCATATGAAGGTCCTGGTCCACGTCGAGGCCCCACGCAAAACAGTTATCCGGCTCCGTGCACTGGGAAGAAAGGAAATTGTCCATGGTCTTTAATCCGGAAGTAGAGGGCGTACGGACTCTGGCGATATGCTCTGAAATGCTGTAACAGACGCTGCACACGGTGATAGAATCAAATATGGTGAAAGTGCATCTGATTGAGTCACAGTTGTGCAATAAAGTCGGAGTGGGTGCGTACTAATAACCTGGTACCTGGTGATGCCCCCAAACCTTCATAAAACACGGTGCTCAATCCTTCGGGCGGCGCTAAGCTTTGCCAGACGATGAATTCTAAGTTATCAGGCCCTGCAGACCCATTAGCAGGAGTAAGGATAACTCGTAGAGGTCCCTTAGAAACCAACTCATAACCCATCGTTAAGTTTCTTGTAAGGGATAACATCTCGTCCCTACCTGGGGCATATGGCCGTTTGTCGTCTAGATTTTCCAGCTGAGGCATACCATGTTCGGATATATATACGGCAAAGGCTATGGCTGTGCTTAGTCTGGCAATGTAGCGGGGAAACTGGAAAACAAAAGCTCTGGGTCCTAATCCATGCTTTCACAGGCTTCATAAAGGACGCTTTTCATGAGCTCGATACAGTTGTCGGCATCGGAGCGACTGCGCTCTAGGCTTCGCCACATTTATGAGTGGATGTCAACGGCGTTTTTCATTGTCGTCGCGGTTATAGAAGGGAAAACAGGGAACGCGATAATCTATATCGTGTGACGAACCGTTACAAGCACAGGAGTATATCGCTGGGAATAAGAACAACGGTAGTGGTAGCCGAAAGGTACTGATCAATTGTAGGAGCTATTGCTTGCTGAAGGACCAGAATAACGAAGGCAGGGAAGCGGCCTTCTTATATACTGGTCTTCGAACCCGTCCCGTAGTCCCGTGTTCTCGGGACTCCGGGACCCTGGGTTCGGGTTGCCTTTTATTGGTCAATCTATCTAGCTTACATAAGGGGTCTCTGATTGGATCGTAACATATCGCCAATATAACCACCAGAAATATCGACGACAGTATCAGATTGTGTTTCTACGTCCACCGCTACTTGAAGCGTATGGGATGAGGGTTTCCTACCATTCATGATGGTGTATGCTTGTTTAAACAATTTGSCAGTTTACATCATGATGGAACTGGCAATGGAGCGTCCTGTGACAACGGCGTAAGTGGTAAGTAGGTTCCTGGTTTCGATATGCTGACCGCAAACGGGCAGGAATCTAACCACACCCACGGAGTGAACTCCGCAAAATGAGAAAATCTTCTGGACGCTGCCCCTGGCTAGGCCTTGCTATTCCACGTCGACAAAAAGTTGCAGCTGGCTATCGCGTGTCCGTCCGATGCCTCACCGCATGAACATCACCCAACGGCCCTGCGCGATTCAGGCTGGGACAAAACAATGAAGTGGTTAGCGCAATGACACATTTCCAATTCCTGCAAAGAGCTGGTATGGTACTGGAAATCTGATCGCGGACGCACACGCCATTGCATGTGAGAGCTCATTGTCCGTAAAACGAGTGGAAAATATGCGAGAACACCAATAGGTGATATATATATATATCACAACGGAAAATAGTCCGCCTGTGGAGGGGTGATCAGAAAAAGATCGAGCATCGTGATTTACGGCAAGGAGCTTGCCAGACTTGGCTTGATCTGAACTGAACTTGACTTGTTTGGTAACTGAGGCCTTGGAGGGAATGTGTGGCGAGGTAGGCTGTCATCCTCAGTTCGGTGTAGTGCGCTGGATCCGCAGTTTCTCCTGTAATCCAATATCGAAAGTGTCGAGGACCTCTGAGCGTTAACAAGGAGCGAGGTAGATAGGCCCTTGTACAACGTATTGGTAAAAGGCATCATCGACTCCGTAGACATCGTTAACGAATGTCATCGCAGATCTGTCTCCATCTCACCCATCTCCCTAGTGGTAATCGAGAGATAGCCGCCAGCTAGTGGCCCTTACCCACCCTATCACTGTCGCTTAATGATGGAGACGTAATCGCAAGAACAACGGACATGACTGTCCAATTTGGAATAAGCAGAGTAAATCAAGGAAGAAAGTGAGGCGCGCGAAACCATTACCACACAGAGATCAAGTTCGTGAGATCAAGGTAAGCAAGTCGCCGAGAGCTGAGAATGTTCCTTGCCCCCCTGTTTTGGTTGATGTACTTCCTTTGTCCTTACGGGGCTGAAAAATAAAAGAGAGGGAAAAAGGTACAGAAGAGCAGATCTTTACCCCGTAAAAGAAAAACGGAGTTGAGAGGGCGGGAACCAACGGCTTTGATGTGCTCTTTGGCCTCAGCTGGCTTCAAGATTGGTTGGAACTTCTTTCGTACCCTACCCCCCGTTTCCGCTATCCACCATGGCTAGTATACGGAGTAGCGTACTGTCGTGCCCTTGTGAGACGAGAAAGTGACCCGTGAGATTGACAGTGGAGACTAGGCGGTGTTTACGAGGAACCGCTGACGGATTCGGCGCTTCCCACAGATAAATGAGCGACGGTGTGATGGAAAAAAGGTACGGTACGGCCGTGGAGAGCAGGCTATGCTAAAAGATCTCTGGAGATTTCGAAGTGAGATTTGGGATCTGAGAAAAGGGGGTTGGGGGTGGGGGGGTACGCTTCCCGATTCCTGCTTTTGACCGGTTCCTATACGTTTAGTCAAGCGAAGAGGGCAAAATAACGGAAGTGCCATGTCCATCAAGGTGCTTTTACCCGGGCACCATCTGCCGGACCTAGTCTCACATCTCACTAAAGAGGAACTAGTGAAACTATGGAGAGGCCTAGTCAAGGAGAGGCAAAGGACGTAAAAGGAAGAGTGGAGATTTCGATGACAAAAAGTTGACCGCGGGAAGGCAGAATAAACATCCATCTCCATGCGCGCAATACATAGCAAGAGGCAAAAGAAAAAGATGAGTCGATCCACCCAGGGGTCGAACCTGGAACCTCCTGATTCGTAGTCAGACGCTCTGCCATTGAGCCAGCGGACCTTGTGTTGTTGAAAAGCGGCTTGTATTATGTTCTTTTCAATGCTGTGGGATCCTTGGTCTTGGTGTGGAAACGCAATAGATTTTGTAGGCAATGCGGCCCGTCTGGAGCCAAGAACCCCATACCGCAACACCCGGATCCGCTCCGCTGTTCGAACCACCGAAGATGCCGGATCCCCGGGGGTCGGCCAAGTCAAGGGGGAAATGCTCAGCATGATCGAGTAGCCAAAGTCGATCCGACATCGCCTTCCTCGTATTCTTTATGCCTAGTTCACCGGGATGGATATACGCATATGTTTTCCCAATCGAGTAAGGCGAATGAGGCTCAACATTGACCAGCGCGTTGATGTGCTTCGCATGGCCGCGAAGCGTTGTTGCCAATGCATGGAATGGCGACAAAGAAGCCAACAAGACTGACGAACTCCGAGACATGTCTCACTTTCCCACGGAAAGACGATGGGTCGTCCCACCATGACCGGGGTGTAGTTTCGTGTTTCCGGTCAATGACCGATCGCGGTCAACAGTATCTCTTGTAAGATGGCCGTTCTACTCATATACCAGGACTCGCTTTAGGAAGCTGCGTCTGTCAAGAGAAATGCTGTTGGCAACAAAACCCACAGTGACTTGAAAAGTCATGACGGAAATTTGATCTGCGTGATCACGAATCCCATTCTGTACGTCCCGAGGCGAGGAAGTCGGGGACCATAATGCCTGTCAGCGCTGACTTCATCTTCACTAGGCTCATGTTTGTGAAAATGGGAGCGCCAAGTAACTTGATCCCCGATCATGCGGCGCGCGAGGACAAGTGCAGAGAGTTGTGTCCACGGAAGAGGCTAGACAACGCTTCAGGAGAACGTGATCTGCCTACCCATCAAGCTTCGGAAGGCGTCATCCAGCACTTTGCGCTTCTTCGCTCGAGCTCCGTTGGCCTCTTTGATGCTGGTGCTTTCATCTTCTCGTCAAGGGCCTCTAGTTGGGGTGTCCAGGCACGGACATGCCCGTCGAGATGTCCGCTGTAGATGCCGCCAGCGACGTTGGTTCATCCTATGATGACGCCGCTGGAACTGCCACCGCCACCAGTTCCTCTCCAAACGACTATTTCCAACATTAGCACAAGCCAAGCGAATTGGGGACTGATTATGTGGTACGTATTGCTAGTGAGAAAAATTTCTGATCGTTCGTTCTCCCCACTTTGCAGAGATAGCTGCCACAGCTGGACCCATGCCGCGTAGCCTGATGATAGAGAATGGTGCCCTCATGTAGGTCCATAACCGGAATCACGTTCTCATTCGGATAGAACAATAACTCCTTCTTTTGTGGAGTAAGCCCTATAGGCGAGACAAACATTGTCAAGCGTCCATTGTAATCATTTCGGATGGTTGGGCCAAAGCTCGCTAAAGTGTTCGCCCCTGTAGCGGCATCCCAGACACGAATGTGGCGGTCGTGACCTGCAGACACAATGTACGCACCGTCATCTGTCCAGGTCAAACCGTTCACTGGCCGTTGTGCGCCTTTGCTGAAGCACGGATGGCCAGATCTCAAGAATCATGAGATGAGGCGCGCTCAATATGGCCTGAGCCGGCCATTCTACTAGGATATATAACTCCTAGGCGGTCCTCCTGGTCCAAAAGGCCAATGAGCGCACGGGACCGTCTGATATCCCAGAGACGCACGGCACCATCGGCTGATCCACTGGCCAAAATATGGTCATGAACAGGTGACCAGCCCACAGCCAGGTTGGCACCAGCAGAGCCACCTATCTGGCCGGGAGAGACAAGAGATTGGACGGCAGCCGAAGCACGCAGGTCGACGAGCCGGACGGCCAGATGCTGTGTTCCGCAAGCAACAAGCAGATGAGAAGCGATGGGTGAGGTCGCGTTTAATGGTAGCATCGGAGCCCCCGGAGACCAGTCTGCTCAGGGGTGATTAGCAAGGAGCCAGGAGTAGACAAAGAAATGCCCAAGCGGTACCTACATTCTTCCGTCAAACCGCTCGAGAGCTAAAGCATTTAGTCCGGCTTGATGAGCCCAAAGGGACACTGGTTGGTGAGTCGATCCCGGCATGGTGACCCGCCCGGGCCCGGTCGTAACCGCCGGCCTCGTACCCCGGCCAGCAAGCGGGATTGCCGTCCGCTCTCCGCCATCAAAGAGGAACCGGGGGGCAGAGCGAAAGGAATGTAGTAATTTGGTGGTCCGCCTTCAATATTGATGGTGACAGCCGAGACGCTGTGTCAGGACGGATCGGGTTTGAACCGCGTACACCGTGACGTGCAATGGCAGTCTAGGTATGCAGGACAGAGGTTCCATGGCGGTCTTGGGTTGATTAACTCGGAGATCGGATGGAGGGCCGTTCCCAGACTGTCGGATGCCTTGGCTTTCGTCGGATTGCAACCCGTTTTGCTGCATTCCAGAGGGGGTCGCATCATCACCTCGAGTGGTAGAGGGAGGGTGTAAACAGCTATTCCATTAGCCGGATTGCGTGCAGGTGTTGTCAAAACATGCCAGCGCCCAAGCCGGGTAGGAATCGTGGACGCAAAAATATCGACAGTATCTTGATGTTGCTGGGGTGGACGCTGCGTTGATTAAGGATGAAGAAAAAAGATTTGAGTGAACCCGACGTTGGATGCTTTCCGTGATGCGACGTTGTTCCAGTCCCTTCAGGTGCATCTCTTTCGCTAAAATGTCGCTGCGAAGAACGGGCAGCTTCCATGCACCTGCAGTGACGGGAGTGGGCGGGGCCACTGCGGTTGAACGCGGGGTACTTTGGCGTGTTTGGGTGCAAAAACACGGGCCAGTAGGGACGATTCCAGTTCCCGCCTGTTGCCTGCCGGGCATTGAGTTGCCCTCAGTTCAATACTATCGAATTATCTTTTTTGACGTATCGTCTTTCTCCTGCGAAAAGGAAGTAACATCTAGGCTTGAAGCTTCGTCACTTCCCTTACCAACCAAAGCCATGAAAATATTTTCACACGAGAGCGGGACTGACAAAGAAATCCGTGTAGCTCCTTCTTCAGGTTGAAATGGGGAGCAGTGTTTCGGGCAGAACACAAAATTTTCTTCATACGTTGCTGTTGTCCCGCTGGCTGAAAGAAACGACGGAAAGTTACGAAATACCTTCCACTTCAGTTTTCGCAATTGTCGATCTCACAAGCGGAAGTCACACCAATTCACCTCATCTTAGTTATTCATTTCCAACATGACTTCGTCACCAGCTCCCAGTGATTATTCCGACGAGGAACTACGACCATCGAGAAAAGAGAGTAGAGGACGTGAACTGAACGTTTACGATGCCGTTGCTGGTATGTTCCACGCCCCGTCTTCTTGATGCCCCCCTTGCCCGAAACGTATGTGAACTTGGTTATCATCTAACTTGCTTCCAGGTAATGTTACCTTGAACGACCGATCTCAATCAGGTGCTTCACGCCGGAACGACTCCTCGAGTAAGCGACAAAATCGGTCCTCCGGACTGCACTCTTCCCGCGACCCCAGGTACGCCCCCGAGGAAGTTCTCTTCCGACGCAAGGGCGCGCCTGTTCGCTATGAGGAAAATGACATCTACTGGACTAGCGAGCACCTGCCCGACGGCGGACACCATCTCCTCCCTGACAGTGACCTCTTAAAGTCCATCCATGGGTACACCAGCAACTTCTACGACGCAATGGCCCTTCGCCTCGGTCCGCGCTGTGTTATTGGCTCCCGAACCATTGACGAGAGGAGCATGAATGAAACCGCTCTACTTGCCTTTGGAATCCTACTTGAAGAAGCAAGTCGCGAGGCCATGGGGAAGAGAGGGGACTTGGTTCTGACTGAACCGCTCACGGATTATAAGCTGCCACATGCTGATGAACGGGCTCTCAACACTCCTGCTGTGGTCGATCAACAACCGGTTGTGAATGGTGACCAAGGAGTGACTCCGGAAAAAATGCGGCGGAAGAAGAAAAGGAAAATCCGACGTGACGGCGATGTTACAGCAGCCGAAACATGATCTGGCCATCCCCGGCACCCGAGACAAAATGTTCCTCGGTATACACATCCATCCCACGAGCCTCAGCGCTAGTCTGGCAACAATGGGGTGTCAGACTCGGACTTTGGGCTTTATCACACACAACGTTGCTGCCTTTATCACCTCTGGACAATCGTAACTTGACGAGCGAGGTTGCATCAAAGTTTGCGCTTATCAATAACCGGCCCCTGTCTATAAACTCAAAGCCTTGCTGTAACGTGGTTGCTTACCATGTGGTCGTGGTGCTCGCTTCTGTCCCCGAGTCAACTCAAGAATACGTTTTCAGACCCTGCCATTTCCAGACGAGGGCCCCTGATCCTCAGAATAAAGGTTATTAAGTGACCTTCGCGAGGATGCGTGTTCGAACGCAACCACCACGCCTCTGCTATGATATTGAAAAGCGTGAAGGCTTTGGAGCAACTGCGATACAGAACTGGCTGGTCAAAAACACAAAGGGCATCTCTGTGATCATGGAGTCGCCACAATGTGACGCTAAATAGCTGAAACACGGAGTGGCCATGTCAAGACTATGAACCGCGCCCAAGGCCCAAAGCCTCCTCCTCTTTGTCGATCCAATACAGAGCGCTTCGAGTTGGACATCCGCGTTGCTTTTCTCTATCATGGGGTGGGAGCGATTTACTTCGCCCAGCTACGTACTAGCCCTGGCTCAACAAACCACAGTTCACGCTGACATGCATAACCCCGATATGAATAGTACCGCCTTTCCAGTGGTTATGGCCTCCCTCCGGATAAAACACGTACCTGCTGCACTGTACATTATACAGCCTAGTACTACAGATCGACTGCGTTTCGTGCGTATCAAGCATCGTCGCGCGCCATCCCAGTTGCTTGCTGGGTTGAGGAGCAGCTCTTCTCCAGTTCTTTGAGACAATTGGTTCATGGTCATATTGACAGGAGTTTGCCAGAAGCAACGTTTTGACAGAAAATGGCAACAGAACGACATATGTTATAGTTGCGGTCCTATAAGACGTTGTCAGTTTTCCAACTCCATGAAATCCGAATCCCTTCACAGGAACAGCCTAATAAGGAATTCAATGTCGCTGTCCTTGGCCCCAAGTTACCTCTCACGCACAGAAGAACAGATGTCAGCTTTCGGTGAATTATACTGGAGATCGGAACATATCCGCTAGGCTACTGAGTGCCGAATGAAACACAAATTACAGTGAGTGTATGACGCGCCCTCCAACTGTAAGCTCACGTATCTTTCTAGTAGTCACACTGACATCCTTTTGGCGATCACCTGTTTCTCGGGGGATCTTCGAGCATGTAAATCATCATTGTTGCTTGACTCCCCAATCTTCCATCGCCAGACCCGGCGGACGTTCGGCTCTGTAGTGGAGTTTACCACCCGCCTAACAATGGTACCTATTTTACGTTACATTCACCGTCTGTAAACCTACCTACAGTTACTTACATACCTGGAGGCATCCATTCCTAACATCCAACAACCGAGATAGTCGAGACATCTTCCCACAACCGGCCAGCAGTAGGCGTTCTTGGGGCTGAACTGAAATTCCCATATTCCAGGTCGTTTATAAGGAAGCCACGAGAGCCACAAAAGTTGACAAGGGGAAGAACTTGAGATTCTCGATCACGACATCCGGAGCTCCCTCCATCGGCCCTACACGTAACGTGAGTGGTCAGCAACGCTGGCACGCTGGGCTTACATGGCTAATCTGGGAAAGTGATAGGTAAAAACAACCGAACTTTGTGCCAATTCTTATTCTGCCCACCAAGACACTACTATAGCGCATATAGCGCATTGATATGGATTGGGTCATGGGGGAAGGGAAGGAAGAAGGGATCTACACTACACTGCACTACACTACAGCGTAAACGAGGTGATGCTCATATACACTACTAAAAAAAAGGAAAGGCCACGGCAAATTTTGGAGTCCGCCTCGAACTCCATAGATAGACCAGGCTCGAGCCTGGCTGGGGGGGGAAATGTATCTCAGCGCAGCGAGCGTTGTCTTACTTCGGTTCACGAGAACGGCAAAAGACGGTTCGATCGAGATTGATGAATGCCGGTCAGCTCTTCACATGGTGTGTATCTCTTATGCATGCGATTCACTGGGGGAAGCTGCTTGTCGGAGCGTTGTTCATCAACCCTGAACCAGCTTCTCCTGGGTGTCGCATAGGGAGTATGGAGGTTGGCGAGAAAGAAACGAGATCTGGGGCAAGATCGAGGCGACTAGACGGACGAACATACATGACAGGCGAAACGAAACGAAGCTGACATGAAACCGTCCTTGACCAGGAAGGGTTGCATGCTTGCTTGCTTGCCCACACAGCGCCTTCCAGACGCAGAGATCCTCGCTCGGTCTACGTAGAGGTAAGTAAGCTCAGACTACCTCTAGACAAGACGACAGAGAAATCACAGGTGGTCACCACCGTCCCATGTTCCTTCCTTCCATATGTTCACAAATCATGGTTTTAAACGTCGAGGTGTCGAAGTTCGACCTAGGTTCTAGTAAAACCAGCCGCTCCCTGTGCCGCTGGCTTGCCCTTCCTTTTTCCATGTTTTTCGCCTCTAACATCTGACCTGACCTGACCTGACCTGATCTGACCTGACCTCGTTAGAACCTAGAACGGAACCGAGCCGCACGCAGTCCAGAACAACCGCTGCTGGCCTCAGGAGTATGTCTGAGTCAATCTTGAGGTATCGCTAATATCTAAGACATTTTCGCAATTGGACCCTGAAAATCCTATGGAAGCGAACTGCGAAGCGAAGCGATGCCCGACGCCGTAGACTTAGATGCCGGGCCGGAATCGCGCGGATGTTCTTTCTGTTCTGGCGCTCTGGTGCTAGTGGTCCATATACTGTAACATTATTCAGCAACCGATATTAGAAGTGTCTTCTAGAAGACCTTTTGCCGTTTTGGTGGGTATTCCGAATAAGGGGTGGGGGGGTTTAATACTGAGAAAGCGAAGGAACCGTGAAAGTTACCGTAAACTCACGAGTAGGTGAGCAAGAGAAAGAGAATAAGAGATATCATTATGGCATTTTGGAGTTTTCACCGTCGACACTTGAGTAATACAAGGACGTTCGTAGGTAGTGGACAACCGGACGTACCTCCGGCCCTGCTTCCTCGTCTCCAGACTTTGAGATAAGCTCAAACCCCCCCCCCCCCAAAAGCCCCAAACCCCAAAATCAGCCCTGCTGTCATCGATTCGACGATTACGATTCTCATCTGCACCTTCGCGGAGCCTAGAAGGTGCGACGGAGCCACCGTGACCGCGGAGTTAGCGGCCTGGCGGAGCCTTCAATGTGCATCGGGAAATGCGTTTTAGCATTTAGTGGTTTTACTACGCCTATTGTGTAGTTTTGAATTTCAAAAGAGAGGGGCTTGAGGGGCACTGAAGTCAAATGAACACCGGAGCCAACGTCGTCTAAGAGGCAGCTGAGGTCCGGGGACCGGATCCCCGGGTTTGGTGTGAGTGGAGAGGTCCATCTAGTCTAATGCACTGTAAGGGGAAATGAATCTTGGGTGGAATATGGATGCGGGACAGTGGTGGGGGAGTTGAGACATTTGGACCGCTTCACTTTTTTTTTCTGTTTCTTTTCTTGTTGCGAAAGGGTTCCGAGCGAGTGGCGTGACACACTGCACCTAATCTTGCTTGGTCACAAGACATTTCCAAGGCGCGGCATTACCGGCTCGAGGAGGCAAGCAAATAAAAAGCAAAGAGAAACAAGAGATTCGAAACCATCGACGAGGTTTTATTCGGTATGCCAGGAGAATCCTTCTACCCCTTCATATTAGTAACTCGGGGAGGGAATGAGCGAGTCACGGCGTCAGAAAGCTTTGCCATCAAAAAATCACTCAGGACAAGGCGTCGAAGGTCGGAAGGGTAATGATGCGAAAAGTGGAAAGGGGCGCAAGTTTAGGCGAACGTTGTTTGCCATCCGGAGTCCCAAACTTTCGGTTCATGGGACCGACTAAAGGTGTGCATATGGGTCGCTCGGTCGGCGGCTCGGCAAGGGGAGCACGGGGGACAGGGCCGAAAAAGTTTGTTGGTCGCCCCGGGGTGTTTTTTTAGTGAGGCAGCCTGGAGGTGAAGGGTAGCAGGGTGTAAGGAATCACATATATGTGCGCATTTATCCTTGAGGCTTTGGCGTTGTATCAGTCGGCTGTGGTTATGTATTTTGCCGTGGGTTTGAGATGTGTCCTGAGCATGATACTTTTATCCGGTCAATAGAGTGATATCGTACTGTGTACCCGTTGCTGAGAGCGGTGAAGGGGTACCGACTGTACGGTTCAACCTAGCGTTAGTCCACGGAGAAGGGCCCTCTCTATGTGGACAAGAGCTGCGATCACATGAAAATTCTGTTTGCTAGCGGTTTTTGCTCTACGCAGTCGTTCCCAGATGATTGTCCTCTGTGACTTGTTAGATGACTGCAGCAGCCCGAAAAGTTTACTACTCAACTGCCTATTCAAGCCTGGCACCTGATCCTCATTGCCCATGTAAGCCAGAGCGGTGAAGATGAGGTCCTGTCAGTGATAGGTTAGATAGGCTCAGGCGGCCCTTGATACCTTGATGGGCTTTGCTAGTTTGCATAAGAGAGAACATTCTTGGTGAGGGTAGGTTTTGGAATGATGTTTGTATGTCATCCGTTGGGGGGGTAGCCGTCGTGAAGCCGGATTTTGATAGGCTGTAATAGGGCATGCCGCTCGTCGGGAGGGGAAAGGGTGGGATCCGTAGTGATGGATGCAGTGAGATCTTCCCGCCCACAGACCGAGAGCTGCCGAGCGGTACGCTATCACCTCTTGGGCTATTGTTGGTGCGTCTAAGTTGACCTCCACTGAGGCGCAGGTCTTCAGGTCCCGTGGCCTCCTCCATTTTCTATATCAATAGATGCATAATACCCGCTGAGCAGGTAAATCACCATCGGTGCAAATGACATGGGCCTGCTCGCGCCTTTTCTGGCCGTCCTTGACGGGGTCTATGAGGGCACAGCGGTGATCTGGAAGAGTGGGAATAAAGAGGATGGAGTGGAGGAAATGTAGATGGGGCCGAACCCGACCCAACGGAACTCCGGGAGTGGCTGGAACGGATGGAAGATGAAGGCGAGGAGGCTACAGACTGGGACATGCCCGCCGGCTAGAGTAGTACTGAGTGGGAGACCCGATACAGTACGAGTTGATGTCCTGTCTCTCTATTCTAGGTCGTTGATGGGCTGCTGGATCTGACCATCAAGTCACCGCCTTTCTCCAGTGGAACTGGTTGCGCTTTGCCAAAGTAGGTAATCCGGCGCAGCCCACTACGCTGATGCGTATAGTAGAGATATCTGTCAGTATCTGGAGAAGATATGTGAGACAGAGAGATCCCGTATCTGAGAGGGAAGAAGGGCAAACGGCATCAGAGATATGGAGGGTTCCAGACTGCCGGTCTCAGTTTCTGTGTGTCTGATAGGGAGTGAAGCAAGTGACACCTTCAACCCCGCATGTTTTGTTGGGAAATATGTCGTTGTATCTTAACATTTTGAGGGCTATGCATGACGATGTTGTTGGATGTTCGTCTTTCTTTTTTCAAAAAGGAATCCGTTGCTTTTTTCCAAGTTCTGACACAACTACAAGCCAATGAACGTTGACATATCCCCCCATATCTTTTCAGCCTGGGCTGCGCATTCCTTATTTCTTTCCAGGCACCGCCGCAATGGGACGACGACATTAGAGTCGGGATGAACTGCTGGAGAAGGAAAATGGGACGAAAAAGTCGTTGGAGTAGGCAGGAGGAGAGTAATTTGGAGAATCGACGGGAAGGAGCCCGTTTATCGGAAGATTTCGTGGAAACGGAAGCGCTTGCAAGGGAAAGAGGCTCTGGGCTGCCTGGTGACGGGAAGCCTGGGAGCCTGGCAGCACGCCCAGCAAGCACTTTGGCTTCAAGCCTGCGACATCCAAGATGTTGCTATAGCGCTTAACTGCGGTATGATTAGCGGATTATGGGGCTAGCTAGATGCGGTATGACGGCGGCCGGTTCTGAACTGAAAGACCCTTGAGTGGCTTGAGGCCCAATCGTAATACATGGTTCGCACGGGTCAATGTAAATTTGGCAGGCCGACGCACAGGCGCGCCCCATGCACTGTGTACATCCGCAGGAGCGACGCCGACGTGCCTGCCTTTCTGCTCATCTGAAGAGAACATCCAATTTCCTATGGCCTGGGTTGACCTCGACGCGGCAGGAACTTCCATCTTGGAAAAAAAAACTGCAGTGCTGTGCTCGACCACTACCCATCAGTGCCCACCCGTCGGTGCTTGGAATGGGGAGCCACAACTTCGGAAAGAAACAAGAGAATCGAACACAAAAAAATTGCTCTTGATGCACCAACTGAATCCTACCACAGCCATGGCATCCGAGGTTGAGCATTGCGACAGCGCGGATGCCGTGGACCTTGTCGAGGCTTGAGATATCGTCACTGCAGATATTACGAGGTATGTATTTAGCCGCAATCCTCAATCCTCAGTATTTGCATGCTAGCACCCCGCCGTCAAAAGCAGTCACCAGTCAACCAATTATCACTACCAAAGGCAAACCCCAAGCCCTGAAGCACCGGACATCAACTACTGTGCCACCCTCACGGTGTCAATCCCCAAGAGCCCCAGTCCGCGACCGGCCATCCCGTCTTTCACTCCCTCGTTCGGGCCTCGGGGCTCTAAAGCACAAAGACAAGGACAGACAGCCTTTTCCACTCTCGTCTTGGGTTTGATCGCAAAAGCGAGGAAAAGAGGGCCAGATCGTCGCTGGCTACGAAGCAGTGAACAAAGCCAATTGATCTCGCCTGGAAAGCTCCGAGTTCGGATTGGACAATGTGTTGTGTGCCTTGCATAGCAATTATCGTGCAATATCGGTTCTACGGGAGGTTCGACAGCATATCGAATATCGGAATTTCCCAGCCCTGGATACTGGACAGTGGCATCCGTTCACGTGCAGCGCGTTGCTGGTTACTAAATGGCAATAATAATATGGGCATCCACTCTGGAAATTGAACACGATGCAAAGTACCCTTCGCAATACCACTCAACCCGCTGCTCCCAAGTAGCACTCCACGACCCATGTACCACCAAAGCGGAAGAGCAAGCACGGATCTTTTACATATGGATCTTTCTATGGTGATCAGATCTCGTATCATCCATCCTGTTTTCGGGATTTCGGGCGGTTGGCCACACCCATTATCATTTGCGGACACTGTCATCGAGAGGTCCCCATATAGCCCGTCTTTATCAAAGACCAAGGCAATACCCGCCCCTCAGAGGGGTGCCGAAAGAGCCAAGGCTGACAGGCCCTGAATTTTTGAGCCCGTGACACTGACTGAGGTGACTATCTTAGCTCGGAGCGTCGGCTGGTGGTAGTGGTTGGATTGGCATGACAATGCTGAGAGCGAGACCGGCACCGTACATGTGCTGTACCGGTTATTATTCAGACGTCGTATCGACTGCTATGGTGCTGAGGTGCGGAAGTACAGAACACTGCGTATGGGGTACACATGTCGTCGCGGCGCGGTACGGGATCCCCATCAGCCCCTGTCCATCAGCAACAGATATAGGATATGTTGGAGGGATGGCCGAGAGGACGACCATTTTTTCCCTATCCTCCCCCCGCCCTCTCCTGGCCCGGCAAATTCACCATCATGTTGTGATGCAGATGAGGGAGGAGACATGCAACCTCGCGAACCCCACCTCAGTCACTTGAGCTCACTCTGGCACCTATCCCACACCACTACGGGGACGGATGCTACCACCATCACCACCACCCGTTGCGCCTTGCCGCTCGTTGGACAACAGCCCGCTATCAGCCGTCAGAACGAGTCACAATTGTCATCTCGGTTGACAATGTCCTTGCTGACGAAAACTAACTCGGGCATCTCAGATGCTGGGAAGAGAGATCCTTTTGATGCAGTGCCTCTTGCTGCTATACTAGCAGGTAGCCGAGTGTAGAACGATAATGAGTCTACTACTCCGTAGGGGAAGTCGAGGGAGTGGTATCTCGGGAATCTGATATCGCCTACGTACATGCAATGTCAGCACCCAGTTACTACGATATGGGTTGTACGCACCATTGTGATGACCTGCGCGATCCCCCGGAAATGGTTTCTTTGTCACTTCTGTCGCAACAGAATCAGGAGGGCGTAGGCCATGGAGGGCCAGCACGTCGTCGCTTTTATCGGTAGCATTATTATCTCCGCTTGTTGTCCTCCCACGACTGCTTCTTTCACCAACAGGATTCAGGCGCCACTTGCGCCGAAACGTTGTCCTCTCTCTGTTGTCGCGCCGCGCGCTAACATCGAGACTCGGTCACCTCTTGCTTCTGCAAACACAGTATCGAGAAAAGGTACATCACGATATGCTATACTAAAACTGTGGGCTTCTCCAACGCTCCACGCCAATCATCTAGCGAGCCGTGAACTTAGCGGTCGGTATCCACAAACTAGCGCTTGACATACCACCCTCACGGCCTCAAAGCTACACGCACAGCAGCATAGCAACACGAAACGTACCGAATCTGCAGTGATCATCCTACCTTGACTCGTCCTGGCGCTCATCCGCGGCCTTTGCATTATCACCTTCACTCAACACCTTGGAAGATTGCGCGGCATAACAGACGACGACAAGATAGGGGATAGTTCTTTGCGCACCGTCTGGAAGCCCCCATCATCCGCCCCAAGCTACGCCAGGGCTATTACCAGCACACATTCTCTCATCAAGGGTGCGAGACTGTCTGATACTGTGTGGTCGCAGCATCCGCAGGCTACAACACGCGTCAGTGGCCTGTCACGGCAACGCCTTACCAGTCAGGACCTACCATTAACTACACAGTACTGAGGTATAACTGCTAGGATTCACGTCCAGGGGCCAGCCCCTTGGCTTGGTGTCACCGCTTATCCAGATTTCCCCGCAAAAAGGAGCAGACGGGCAGACGAATGAAAAACGTAGGAAGGAAGAAAAAGATAGAGAGAAAAGAAAAGACAAGAGAACAAACCGGGAGAAAGAAAAAGACAGGACTCCGCTGGTCAACCGTCATCGACAGGAGCAAAGTGAAAGCCAGGCACATGCGCAAGCACTCGACCGCGAAAACAGGCAAGACCCCGGACCAGAGTGAGCTCGAGGCCCACTCGTTTGCTTCTCTCTGATTGCCCCGTCGACCGAACGAAGCTACGGGGATCCACCAGAAGAGGTACTGGCTTGGCTGGAGTCTGCCGGATTCTCGATGAGGGTGGACTAGCTCCAAATTCCATTTACTTTTCACTTCCGCACTCGATGCTGATTGACCCTCTCTTTTTTTTTCCCCCGAGCTGGTCACTTGGTTTGACGACGAGGCAAACCGACCACAGAGAAAAAGAGACACCAAAAAACACATACGCCAGGTGTCACGGTCAGTAACGCCAAACACGTACAGCTACTAGGTATGCACACTTTTACATTACAGGCCACACAACCCCCAAGCCAGCAAGAAAGCCCCCTTCGTTCCACCTGATCGTCCTATCCGAATCCCCGACCTGTTCCCCTGCCCGTGCCGGGCTCCTACAGCACCGGTCCCCATCACACATATCCTTCAACCGAGTTCTGGATTTTCCAGACTTCCCGTGCTCCCCACCTGCCCGCAAGCCCCCCCTCGAACAGGCAACTTCGTTCATTGCTGCCCAACTGTTTGGTCTGTCTGGCCTGTCTGCGGCCTGTCTGGCTTGAGCCTCGTTGACGTGAAGCTAGGTGTGAGCCGAGAGGAGGCTTGACACAAAGTCGCAGGGGCCCTCGCTTTTGGTTACGTCTGTCCGGTGCCGGCCCGGATCCCTCAGCCTACGTGCCTCCCTACCTACCTACACCCTCTAGTCAACGAAACCTCAATAGGCTACCGAGTCTCTTCACCCCCATACCCACCTAAGACATTTCCCGACTACCTACCTACATACCTACGCTGGACCATCACGCCCGCACGGCTCTTATGCCCCTTCCAGGCCAATAAGCTTCATCCCGTGGCCTTGCTTTCTTCTGATTGCGCGCGAACCCTGAAGCCCCGAAGCTTGCTCCCCTCTCTCTCGCCTCTTACATTGGACTCCGACTGTACGGGTCCTACTCCTGGCAAGCTCTGTCTTAGCTCCCTTATTGCCCCGTTCCTGGGTCCGGAAAACTAGGGCTTGTTGTTCGGAAAGCTCCATGGTGTTGCCACAGCTTATGCACTTGGGCTACTGCTTGCTCCCGCCTGTCGTCTGAACTGTCTTCCCCCTTTGGCTACTGCTGTTTGGCGTAAACGGTGTATCTGCAATACGGATACACATACATATTACCCAGCATGGACCCAGGCCCGCCCGACCCAAAACGACCCCGTCTGTCAACTGCCTCATCATGGTCAGTAGGTGGTGCGCACCACGGTGTGTCGCTCCTACATCCCACGCCATCTCCGACTGTTGGTCAACAGCATCCTCAACATCCTCACCATCCTAACCACCCCACGCTGTCGCCGCAATATCAACAAACCTCCCCTCATCCGTTCTCACGACCCCAAGGTCCTGGTGATCCCGGCGCCGCGCCTGCTGTCTCGCATCCCCACCCCCCGCCGCCGCCGCCGCCTCCGGCTCCGTCGCAGCAAGGCCCCGTCGACGACCGGCGACATCATGAGCCTGACCGATATCCGCCTATGCAAGACCACCGACAACACCATCCTTCATCTCAGCCACCACCAGCACACCACCAGTACAACCCTGGCTACCATCCTCCTCCGAGAGAAGTTGTGGTGAAGCAGGACCCGGCCGACGACAACAACACACCACCACACCTGCGGAGGCCCAATTCGACGGGCCATGCTCCCGACGGCATGACACCAGGGACCCCGATGTCAGCTCTGCCTCACCAAGGATACCCTGAAGACAAACGCCATATGAGCTATGACAATGGTCCGCAACAAAACATGTACAGGCAGCCGAGTTTCCCCCCTCAGACGCCCATGGCGCATGGTCAACCATACGACTACCCCCCTCACTATGGACACCATGGCGACCTTCCTTATATCCAGATCGCCCCAGCGGCGGGAAAGCGCAAGGCGCAGAGAGCATCGCAGGTTGGTTTGGGTTCTGGCTTCGGGATATATACGCAACTTGCGATCCAGCAAGGGTTGCGCCATGGATGTAAAAAGCTAACCTCCCCCATAGGCTTGTGATATGTGCCGGCAGCTGAAGGCTAAATGTGACGAGCTTAAACCCTGTAAAAGTTGCAAGGAAAAGAAGGTCGAATGCAAGTACCGTGAGGCGGTACCAAAGCAGTAAGCACTTATATACCGGTTGTCGGGTGGTTATCGCATTGCTGACCAAACGATGTAGACAAGACAAAGTGGCGGCCGATATCTTGGAGAACCTCATGGGTTTGAGGAACGAGTTCAGCATGTTCAACCATCGCATTACGAGACTAGAGAAGAGGTTGGAACGCGCCGCGCCGCCGTTGGAAGCGCATCCGGAGATGATGTCGTCGGATGATGATCGTCCGGGCTCTGCTGGCTCAGCAGCCATTGAAGATGGTTACAACTTATCGTCGCCAGGAGGCTCGGAAAACGCAACAAGGACACAGGCTCCTATAGATACGCAGGAAGCGCGCAACATCACGAAGAATATGGACGAAGAGAAGGAACAAGAGCCTGGCCCATTTGTACGACCCGGAGCGCCCGCCATTCCGCTGAATCATACGACCCTGGCTGCCCTTCTTCTGAAGTGGAAGTCGATAAAGCGCCTAGCGCAACGCTATCTGGATGCCGAAAACATCAAGTTTGTCGAAGAATATCCCATCCGACAGGAAGAGAGGCGGGGACTTCTTAGGTTATGGGGCAGAGGAGAAGGTCTCGACAGCAGCCGCATGGACAGGGAGTCCAACCACAACCTGGGTATGATGGAAGTTATTGACGACTACTCGGAAACGGGAGCCCCCTCGCCCGCGGATTGCTGGGGTGGAATTAGCGGCTCGCCTGGGCCGATGGACCACAGGTCTACCATGGTTGGAGTCCAGACGTTGGACTTTTCGGAGGAAACTGTCTGGAAGTACGTGCAGAGCTATCTGGACAACATTCAAAACATGCATCCGCTCATAATACCGAAAGAGCTGCATGCGATGGTGCGGTTGTTTTTGGATGGTATCCAGCAAAGTACCAAGAAGCCTAAGGGTAGTGCCGGAATCGCAAAGTTCGTTGGAGCGCCGCCGCTGAGCGTGCAGGGCGAGACAGGGGTTAAAAGGAAGCGCTCCCCGGTACCCGACGGCGCAGACTCGCCATCGATGCTACCCAGGTCGGGTAAGCCGACATTTCAGCGGTCCATCAACAACGCGCTTGTGTTGCTGGTTCTCGCGCTGGGCAAGATTTGCCTAATAAAGGATAGAAAGCTCCCGGATGTCGTACCTGTGAGCGAGCCTTCGCATGGGTCGCCAATGGTACGCAATGGGTATCCTGCCTCTCCTATACAGGGATCTCCGCCGTCGTATGCTTCACAATCGCACTCGGCGGGTTTACCTTCGCCGAAGGATAGCGCAGATAGGTCGGGTCCTAGTAGGCGGCAGTCGTTCCAGGGAGGCGGCGCGCCTTCTATGAGGATAGGATCGCTCAAACGGAACATGGATGTGATTCCGGGCCTGGACTATTTCGCATACGCGACAGATATCTTAGGAGGGCAACTGGCGGGAACGAGCTTGCGGCACATTCACGCATACATCTTGGCGGGTTTGTATCATGGGCAGTTGGGAAGAGTCATGGAAAGCTATGCCTATATCAAGGAGGCTGGCTGGGCTTTGCAGATCAAGATGAGACCGTAAGCCAACTTCTGCTTAAGTCTTTTTGACTGAGTGCTAACCTGAGTACAGGAGTCTGGATCGGCTGAAAAAGCTTCAAGAAAACCACCCATTTAATATTAATGCCGTTAAGGAGAAATCGGATAATCAGATCGTCTTTGCCTTTTGGACATGTCTGCAGCTTGAGAGGTAGGCAACGGCGTGAAAAACTGAAAAAGGGGATAGGCTAACACGTATACCATAGTGACATCGTGGCCGAGCTTCCTCTCCCGCAATCCCACATCCTTGCGTTTGAGGAGATTATGCCGTATCCCAACATCAACCTGGCCAAGACCCACGGCTTTGAGGAGCATGTCTTGCAAAGCTACCTTGCACAGCTTTACCTCCGGAAGTCGTTGAATCAAATCCATCAAATGCTTTATAACCCCGAGGATCCGCGATCGCTAAGGGCGCAAAACGGCACCCCGCCAGGAAATATCATTGAGGTCATCACGAAATCTCTCGATCTACGCTTCGTCCCTCCCGAGTACAAGTTCACGCACGAAGATCCGCCAGCTGGAGACCTTCTTTCCGCCCGATTACGTGCCAAGTACTGGGGAGCCCAAGTCATCACCTACAGGCCGTACATCCGACAGATTCTGGAGTCAAATATGGCTCAGATGGCGACAGCCGAATCCCCGATGCCAGCCAGCACCCCCAGCGACGCCATGACTCCTCTCGATACCCAGATGCACAGTGTGAATGGCGAGATTACTCAGGATACTATTGAATATGCGAAGAAGGGAATCCGAGCTCTTATTGAGAGCACAAGGGCGTTTCATGGTCTGCCAGACAAGCGTTTTGTTGTCACTAATATCTTTGGCACCGCACATGCGTAAGTATCTCTTCTTGTCTGATTCAATTATATATGCGGTACTGACATTTAATTTGCAGTCAATGGGGCAACCTCCTCACACTTGCAGCGGTGTTCAGGGATCCGACACTTCACCGTCATGTTGATGAGCAGACGCTTAAGGAGCTTTTCTCGAGGACCATAGCCTTTTTCCGGATCATCGCCCAACCAACCAGTGCACTGACCGTTGACATGCGCATTCTCGAGGGCTTGGAGCGCGAGTTGTGGCACAAGCCGAACAGTGTGGACATGATGATGGATAATAACCACCATGTTACCTCCTTTGTGAGCACACCAATGCCAGGCCCGCCGCCGCCGCCCCCAGGTCCAAGGTCGACAGCACACTCTGCACCACCACTAGGGCCACGAGGGCCATCACCGCAGATGCCAAGGAGTCCGATACCGCCAATACAGAATAACATGCATGGCCCTGGGGCCCCAGATGGCATGATGCCTCCTTTACCTTCTATTCACCAACACCAACACCCACATCCCCTTTAAGAGAGATTTTGTATCTCAACCGCAATACGTGCTTTAGCATTTTGGAAATTGTGAAGGATTTCTACTACACTTGGTCCGAAAGTCATAATTCCCTTTGTGTACGAACAGAAAGAGAAGGATGGAGGTTTTGCGAGCGAGCGTAACAAGCGAAGGGTCATCAGTCGATGTTGGTTAGCATGCGCGATAAGAAGTGGACGTGATACTGTCCTTTTCTCTTGGATATCAAAGCGGATACGCATCAACTCATACATAGGATGCACCATGGCATACACACGGGGGCTGCATAATACCTATTTGCATCAGCATATCTTGAGAGTGAGAGAGAGAGAGAGAGAGAGAGAAGAAAGAGAGAAGGAAAGAGCATATCTACCACACAGCTCTGGCGTTGTCAATTACCTACCTACCTGTCAACCTTACATACCTACTACCTACTACCTACCTATCTATCCTCATCAGATACCCACACCAATCAAACAATCTCACTCAGTCTTGACATCTTACTACTTTACCATTCAACTCAAACGCCTCCAACATTACACCGTCTCCATAACAACTTACTCCTTCACACCGACCGACCAAAGAGAGAGATTTTCGAAACAACCCACAAACAACTACTCGTCGACTCCGTCAAACACTCCCTACTACATACAACCGACCCGATCCTCCTCCGTCATTCACCACAAACAACAACCGCCAAACAAACCAAACATACACACATTGATCACGTCATAAAACACCCACAACAACAAACAACGTCAGTCGACCTGTCTCCGGCATTTGCATAGGTATCATTATTAAGGAGAGGAAGGGGGCACAAAAAAATGGGGTTCCGCGGAGGATATACCACTTTGTCTGTCTTGTCCATCTACCTATATGTGTGAAATGTTTGTACGCTGCATGTCTGCATTTTCTTGAGTACCTATCATCTGTCAAGAGTTTTCCGGCTTGTCTATCTATCTACTTACAACTATGTACCGTACTTTTTTCTCTCTTGTATTTATTCATCCTGTTAGTGTCAAAAATACTGGAGGTGAGAGAAGGGACGGCCGGAAAGCGAGGAAGGAAGGGTGAAATAAGGAATGGGGAATGGGGAATAGGGAATAGCATGGGTGGAATTACAATGAATAAAATCTGGATAACTACATAACATAACATGCGATAGCAACTGACTTGGTGGGGTGGGTAGGCGGCTTATTGTATGTATATTAGTTAAATTGCATCACTCAACTCAAACTAAAGCCAACTGTTCCATTTGCAATGATGTCCTATTCTAACACCATGCGTGCCGTAGCATGCCACCATTACTCCTACTGATCATAAGTATGGAACTCCAGTTCATTCGTACCCCCTATTGATATACCGTCCGTAATATCTCATAACGCCCATTCATCAAGTGGACCTTGCTCAACTTACAACCTCATCCGTTCATCCACCACCCATCATCCACCACCCATCATCCACCACCCATCATCCACCATCCATCATCCACTACCCATCATTTATACCACCAACCTCATACATCATCGTAGGCCACAATCTCCCTACCCAAATCCATCCATGCATCCCTATTCAACCTTCATCACCCAGCATTTAATCCTCACCTCACCCACCACCCTCATAAGCCCCCTCATAACCCCCGCCCGCTCACAACAAAACAACAATCAAACAAAGCCACCCATCCGGATACGCCGCGTCCCTCATCAACTCCTCCAGTGGTGCCGAGAACGGCACGGGAGCCCCGTGCAAGATGACGTTTGCCAGGACTGGGTCCCGGCTGCTAGGGAAGAGGGCGGGTAAGAGGGACTTGAGGGCTTGCCCTAGGGTTTGGGGCGTTCCTGTTTTGAGACTTAGTTACCGTATGGTGGAGGATACGGGACAAAGATCGCGAAAGCTTACGATTGTTTGAACCCCGTGGAGGAACGAGGGTTTGCATCACGCGGTAAGAGCCGGAGTTGGAGCCGGGTCCGAGTCCTTGGGTTTGGTCTGATGAAGGTGGTGAGGAAGGGATGTAGATCCGTATTGGAACGTTTTTGAGGGCTGTGGGAGCGTTGAGCAGGTGGGTGTTTACTTTTGTGAAGGCTTGGTAGTCATCTAGTCCCGTTAGTTAGTACTCCCTCTCCAGAGAAGATGAAGAAGGGGGAAAGGTAAACATACTATCCTGCACAGCATTCCACAACGCCGTCGTGTGCTCCTTACTCAAACCCATGATCCGTTTCGCGTTTCCATTTCGGATAAAATCCGCCTTCTCACATCAGCATCCATCTATCATCCCATTTATCACTTCAGGTATACACGCGGACTCACCTCCTTAGCACTATTCATAAAAGTATCACAAATATCCCACTCCGCCCCATCAGCAACCATCAACCTCCACGGCATCTCACTCGGCTGGTACAGATCCACCAGCAGTCCGACCGCAAAGTTACGCAGATGGACTTCCTCATGGTGGAAACTCGAGCACGGAGTACCGTAGTAAGCGGTCAACCGGGGCAGCAGCAGAGCGAGGTAGCTGAACCGCGGCACCGAGCAGATGTAAGGCGTCTTGGGATGTGACTGGTGTGTGATGTACAGCGGGATTTGTAGGGACCAGAGGGTTTCGGGGATGGAGGTTGATTTTGGTTTGGGGGGTAGGGAGGGGGTTACGATGGATGATGGTCTTTGGGGAAGGTCATCGTGGCTGCCGCCTCCGCCCCGGAGACTGGAAGTGAAGCCGGGACTTAGACCGAGACCGGTGCCGGCTCCCCCGGTCCCTCGTGAGGATCGGAACGGAGTAGAGCGGAACGAAGGAGATGATTGGTATTGGTCTTCTTGATAGGGGGACTCTTCCCGCTGCGGAAGCTGTGGGGAGTGGGAGTAGGGGTTTGGGGATGCCATGGCTACCAGCTTAGCTACCTCAGGGACCGACCCGGTCTGTACTGGGCTGAGGCTAAACTTGACCTGACCTGACCGGTTGAACGCCGCCGGCCGGTGGGAAGGTGGGTAGAATGGGTGACACGGAGTGGAATGTGGGATATCCTCTTCTCTCTGCGGCGGCAGTGAGGGCCGCGATGTTTGGGGCCTTGCTTTGGAGGGAGGGGATTTGCTGATCAGCGAGATTGGCAGGGGCTTTTACTGTTTCATGCAGTAAAAATTGGCCGGTCAGAAAGAGTTTGGTTTGATAGTATTCGGATTCCTTCCTTTGCTTCTTCCTCGTAATCGGTGGTGGTTCTTTGTTTCGTGAAGCGAGGATGAGGGTACGGTTCTCTCCCGTTGGTCGAGGTGACGTTGAAGTTCAGATGACGGCGTGCTGTTAGCGGGTAGCTACAGTGGGGTAGGGCAGGTGATACAGTGGTGCATCATAGTTTGTAGTGGTGACTGCCTTGGAGCACCTGAGATGACAACGTTACAATCAACAATAGAGGCAGATAAGCCCGAGTACCTACACATTCGATATGACAAGGCATATTGTCACATATTCTCCAGTAGTTCATATTCAATTTCCGCGTTATTGCAGAATAAGACTGTGAGGTTTCGGGGCTTAGGTATGTCTCCGTCTCCATGGTGTTGATGATAGTGACAGTGGCTTACAGCAAGTTGAAGTTGAACCCGTCAACGATAATTGTTAGCGAACCGAAGGGCCGAACGAAGAATGGACATCAAGGTTCCGAGTACCGACTCCCGTATCTTTCCTTCTCCAACCGCATGCCCGTCCGCGTTTGATGTCCACCGCAAATCTGCAACTGACCTGCCTTTACATGATGCATGTCACGGTAGTCACGACACGACACGACGCGGCCGCCTTTTACTTGGACTTCAAACTGAAGTCATACTGTACGCTGTTTCTGGGGTAAGAAATCGGATATAAGAATATCTACTGTGTGCTGTTAAACGCCATGCAAGGAGCTTGCCCTCGCTTCAACCGGCCGGGAAAGATGTCTTCCCCAGCGTAGCAGTCTACCACAACGACCCGATGGGATGGAACAGGATGCCGGCCGACAGGATGATGGCGAGCACATTCATCAATCACTCTTTCTAAGGTACATAAGCCTCCCCTCCTGTCGCCAATGCCACCCTCCTGGGTCCCAGTTGACCGGCAAAAGCAGCCTCCTCAGCTCATCACTAACAGTTTGACAGTCGAAATGGCCTGATGTTTTTGCTTCTCTTTTGTTCTAGAGCGCCCACCTTTGGAACCTTCCCAAACCTTCCAAAGACTCCAGTGATTGTTGAGCGTCTCGCTTAGATGCTTTTGACGCTGTATAACTTGTAGCGACGGGATACTTCTAGCGCGAAGCGAACGAAGCCTCTTTGGAAGCCTGAGAAGCTGAACTTTTTGTCGATTCTTCGATCTCTTGTGAAGTCTTTCGATTATGAGACACAAAGACGTACGGGCAGTGAATGCTCCTGCAAGCCTGCAAGTGATGAGGGTATCGTCAACCACCACAACCACTACCATCACCCACGCTCTTTAGCGTATCCAGATCCTCGGTTTCGCTTGGCGCTTCCGTATCCCTTTAACGGTACACCTATATAAATTTTTAGCATCCCCATATATACTAGCAGTACTTAGCGCTTTGGCTTGTTAAATAAGAAGTCCGCCAAGACTGGTCGCAAACGCTAACAGTATCCTAACTTTTGAGGTAGCATGGTGCACCAAGCGGTATCCTGCAGGCAAAGGAGACGATTGATTGGCGATAACTTTTGTCACGCTAAAAATGATACAAGTGCACCGTTAAAGGGATTCTTTTCAGTCTCCGATGAAGATGAACGAACGGGAGACTCACGGGAAGAACCTCTCACTTGGTAATTCTTACGAGGATCGTCAGATCCGTGTGAAGGCACTGATGATCCCCCGTTCTCTGAGCATTCTCACCATTTTACAAATGTTTAACACTGTCCTGTGTCTCCCGACGCCTATCACCAACCATTCTTCCCGCTGTAACAGCGCAACCGACTGCCTCATTAGGCTCCTTACCCGGCCGTGCCGACCGGAACCCCAAGAACCCAAGAATGTCTCAGTGTCGTGACAGTTGACAGGGCGCCGACAGGAACAAGTAACGCAAGCGGGCGAGAAACATGGCTTGGCTTGATCTAGTGAAATCTAGATCGTCCCCTCCGTTCAAGCTTCCAACCCGTTCCACAATCCGTCGATGTTGTTCTAGAAGGCCCGAAGAGTGTACCATGTACCTACTTCGCATCCGCGATTGATCCTATCTTCGGTAACTCCTGCCCGAGATTTACGGGAACCCAGCTGGCCCAGGTTTCCCGGTACCGGATAGCTGGGGACACACTCTCTACACCATTGAAGGACACTATTGACGGCCCGTATGCTAGTAGAGGGTTAAGCGACAGATAAACGAGTTTGCTCCGACTTGTATCGACCGGTTTACTGAAATGTACTACTCCGTATGGTTAGGATTTCGAAGTCACGGAGTACAACTGACCAGACCAGATCGGGAGCGGCAGGACTCAAGAGACTGGAGATCGCGATGGCCTCCCACTTTCCGTGGGATATTCGGATTTTGAATCCGAAGAGAGAAGAACCAAAAGTCGCAAGGTACTGGCTACCTTTTGGGGATATCAGGGTTGCCTGCTGAAGGTTAACTACAGCGTATTCTCTCCTCCTCTGTCTGACCAACATGTCTATCCCGAACAGCATATTAACACAACGTCGGACTCTTCACTTCATCTGATCTATCCCACTCTTCACCCTCCTTCCTTTTCATACACATCGAGATCCCATAGTCCACCAATCTCTCTGTCTTACCTGTCATCTCACACAATCATCTCACCGGTAGAAACGCATACGGAGGTGCCGTATGTTGTAGCAACGGGTATGACAGGGTGGTCAGCTTCCTGTTACCTTCCTGTTACCATTTGAAGAGCACGTGGGCACGTGGGTAGGTCCGGTAGGTTTTGGGGTTACTCTCGCACTCCTTTTTCACCCCTCTAGAGGACCACTTACACTTACACTTCACGGAGGTGGGAGAGGGAATGGGATGGGGAACCAGTTGACGTGAGACCAATATCTGGTTTAACCGGAGTCCGATCCCAGGCACCACCAGTATTTCCACAATGCTGGGTGACAGGCACATCATAACAAAAAAACACAGGCACGAAACCAAAAGGGAGCCAGAACATTGCAATAGCAGCGCATCAAAACGTTCTTCATTTCTTTCTTGCCTTCCGTCTTCCATGCTTCTTCACCACCTTCAAAAAGAAGCTATGCAACGCAGTCACCAACCCTATATCCAGGACACTACTATTCGACAACAAGTGAAGAAGAGAAGCAAGACGAGACATTATCCATGTACTATTTTTTTCCAACCGCACGCTTTGACCATTAACACAAGCAAATCGAACAAAATGAATCGGCAAAACTAACCCTCCGTTTGTGATGGTATCAATGATGAGAAAAGAAAGACGACCCAGGTTATGTGATGATGTGATGCGCAGCCCAACCATGCCAGAAGAGCCACTGGTGGAAGGGATGTAGAGTGTATGCAATTAGGAAAGAACGGGTAGTAGATGCCGCTCAAACAATGCTAGCCTTCCTACTCCTCCTCGAAAACACCCTCGAGAAACTGTTCGAGTCCCCAGCCCCATCTCCCCCTCTCGAACCTGTGGTAGTGGTAATCGACGGCGCCGGCCCGCCAAAATCGAACGGCGCCGCAGCCCCCATGCTAGGCGGCGGCGTCGAGTTCTTCAGGAACGAAGCCAGATCCGAGATTCCTGAGGTGGGAGCTACGTAGGCGTCCCTTGGCTCGAACCTCTTCATGGCTACGCGCGGAGCGGTGGCGCCGCTTGATTGTGACATGCCTCGCCCTCTTGACGTTGGCATGTTTTGGTTGTGATTGACCGAGTTTTGATTGACGGAGGAAGGTGCGTATCGATCAACGCCGGGGGGCATGTGAACTTGGATCGGGGTGTAGCCCCTTCCGCTGCTGGCGCTGGCGCGTCTGCTAAGGCCTCGAGATTCGTTAAGCCTTACGGGGCTTTGAGGGCTCATGCTGCCGGACGAACTTGGAGGGACATTCGACTTGTTTTCGCGTCTAGTGAATCGTGACATCAAGCTCGTGGCGCTTGATTTCTTTTTCGGTTGCGGCTGCTTTGGTGAGGTCACCACGGGAGAGACAGTGGGTTCCGGCGGCGGGGGAACGTTTCGCAGAAAGTCCATCAAGCTCTCCTCGTTTGTCGGTGGTCGCTTGGGCTTCACCGGATAATCATCATCCTCATCAAAGTCCTCCTCATCTGTAAGGTCGATAGCATACGGGTCGCGTGGCCCGCGGCGCTTGCGCTGTGGCATGGCTGACGGCATAGGCATCACCACATCGTCCTCCTCTATTCCTTCAAATCGCCCGGTGGCGGTGCTATGCTGGGACTTGTTTTTGCCGAGCAGAGCACTCTGCGAGTTGACCGATGACTGGAACGAATGCATTGAGTTATTGGTGAGATCGGTCGAGGCCTGGCTGTTTCTGACGTCGACGTCGCGTAGTTGGGCATCCACAGCTTTACCGCCGGCTTCGAGGATAGACATCTGATCGGAGTCCAGCGTGCTCCGGAAAGGTGCGACTGCTTGCGGGATCCGTGGATTGCCCGCGGCAGGTGGGCCGCGTCGGATGAAGTCGATGAGATCTGAGTTATCGTCCCTGTCGGTATGGGGGTCACGGGCTGTGAGCCGTGGACGATTGTAGTTGCTGCTGTTCGTGGTCGGTCGGGGAGCCTCAGTGATAAGGGGAACAGAAGGTGGGGAGACAGGTCCGGAGACATTCCGGAGCCCGCTCTGCTGCCCTGACAAACGGCTCATCGCGGCAGTGTTAATACCAGTAGGACCCGTTGCGCGAATGAACTCGGCAAAATCAGCTACCGACTGTCGGGCTATTCTTGGATCTCTTGCTTGCGGCGGGTGCGCACGTGGGGGTTGGGGAATTGCATGCAGGATCGGGCCGGATGCTGTGCTATTATTACTGTTGCGCTTCAACTCGGGCATGGGATGCTGCGAGTGGGCATCCTTATCCTTCTTGGCATCTTTCTTACGATTAGACGACGATGATCGAGACCGATCTGAGGAGCGACGGGTATCCTGGCTCTTCCTGGTTTTAAAACCGATGATGGCGCTACCGGTGGACCGCGTTGACTGAGACTGTATCTGGAGGTTAATATCCGAGCCCTTCGGGCGCTAGTTAAATGAGTGATATCCAACTTACGTCAATGTCTCGCATGCTTTCGGGCGTTAGCGTGAACTGGATGGTCTGATCGCTCTGGATGAGCTCTTCAAAGTTTCGCGCGACATCTTCCCGAGATTGCGCGGCTGTTGAGCCTTCCTCCGAAGTCCTTACCGGCCTCAGCTTGTTCGTCGATCTCGTCGATGTGGACGATATCGAGCTGGCTGTTTCGTGTCGCACCATTACACCAGGTTTTGGCGGTTCCGGGAACCGAGAAATGAAGCCCGTCTCAGATGGGCTGCGACCACGAGACCGTTGCACAGATATTTTCCCGATCGAAGTCGGTTGGTCATCCACAGAAAGGTTACTGGGAGTCCTTCTGATGGGACTCCGATCAGGCATCTCTGGCACAGGAGTCTCGGTGATCACGGAGACCCTCGGGCGACTCTGAGCGTGGTGTTTAGGAGGCGGTTTGGGCCGATCTTCAAAGTAAAATGTCCCAACCGAACTGGTGGGGGTTGTAATTTTGGGCGTGGAGCGGATGGGAGATGAGCCGGGCGACCCACGCTCAGCAACCGAGCCTAGAATTGGGTTAGAACCACGCGAAGTATCTTGACCCTCAAACCCGTCTGGTGAAGGAGGCTCGGGAATCGCTTCGAGGATACCGTCATCCGTAACAGGAGTGACTTCTTCGGGAGCAACTTCAGCAGACAACGCCGATTTGTTACCGCCGTGCCCAGAGATCCGCGCCCCGGATGCACTGTCCGGCGAATGTCGCGATCGTTCCTCGGCGATTGAGGCCGTTCTGAGACTACTGCTTCGGGATAAGCGCATATGCTCGCTTGAATCTAATACTGGGCTGTTGCGGGCGGCCGTGCCAGGGCTGCGAGGACTGGTTACTTCGATCAAGCGTGCCGAGTAGATGCTAGGCGTTCTAGTCCTTCCCATCGTCGTGATGATGGGTGCAGGTCTTCCTTGTTCAGACACCGCGGGAGATGCGCTTCGGCCAGAGATGGATATCCTTGATGAGGTGAGAATCTGTGGTTCCTCGTCCATAGACTCATCGTCATATTCGCTTTCATCGCTACCCGTGACCTCATCTTCGGTCTCAACATTGCCAGAGTTCTGCCTTTGAGGCTCCGTCTCGGCCTGCTGTGGAGAGGCAGGGGCACCCACAAGCGAAGCTTCAACTGGGCTCATTTCTGCACCTCCGAGGTCGTTTGACTTTTCGTCCCGTGCTGGCTGCGTGTCATCTGAAGTCCGAGACTGTTCGAGATTCTTTTCGCTAGCTGAGGGAAGGGGTGCAAGCTCGTTCGCCTGTGGCTTCGTTCGTATGGGCGAACCGCTGGGAGTGGCAGTAGGCGTCGGGAGTGAATTAGAGCGTTTCTTGGACGCAGACAGAGGAGTATGCGACGGCGACAGAGTAGGAGTCGGCGGGTTAGCAGGCTTGGTCACGAGCCATACCATTAAGCTCTTTGGCCGCACTGCCCTCTTGCGAGCAGCTCTCTCTTCTGCTCCGTCTCTGCTCCGAGATCGAACTGACAAACCGGTACCTTCGATCTCTTCCACGTCATTATCACCCATTGGCAAAGGGATGGCGGCAGCAATCAAATACTCCTCCACCGTTTCCTCCTTGGATGTCTCCTTTGTCTCGGTCTCGTTCGCATCAGCCTTGGCTCCTGTTTCGTTCGTAGGCTCTGGGATGGTTTCGGGTACTGGGGTTTCTGTGACGCTGGATGAGCGCAGGTGCGTCGGTGTTCCACGAGACGAGCGCATCGAGTCCCTCGAAAAGGAGTGGGACAAGCCTCTGTCCAGATTGGTGATCAAGGGCGATCTAATCTTTTTCTTCCACGTCCTCCACAGTCTTCCCAAAGTACGATCAAGCGCGACTCGCTCCATGTCGAGTTCCTGCACCACAATCTGTTCTGTTGCCTCGCCGGGTTTCCGCAGGCCCTCCTTCAACTCCTTCTCGTACTTAACACGAATGCGTTGAAAGGCAGCCTGCCCCGCAATGATCAGCGCTTGTTCGCCTAGGTATTCGACGATCGAGGTCAAAAATATGGATACAGCAGAAGACACCAGTTCGGAGGATTGGTCCTCCTGACGTGGGTTGAGAAGCTCCTTCTCCATATAATAGTCCTCATCCTCCTCTTCTAAGTCACCCAGTGACGAGTATACCATACATCGCAGCCGGGTCCGTTTCCATATCAGCTCCAAGTCCCAGTCTTTGGCTGCGCTAGGATCTGGTATGTCCTCCTCAGTGTCCCCCATGTATTCCTGCAACTCCTCATCCGCCTGGTTGATGACATCTTTGGCGAGTTTCGGCTTGAGGACTTCGGTTATGGCTGCACGAAGGGCAGCTAGCGTAGCTGAGCGTGCGACTGAGATGAAGTTGAAGAGTAGGTGATCGAGAAAGTTGTTGACTAACTGTAGGGCGGCTGGAGAAACGAGGGCTGGTTCGCCGGAGGGCTCAATGCCATGCTGATCGAGCAAAGCGTCAGCATGGCTGTCGTGGTCGTTGGTGACGATTTGCGAGGCAGCCGAGGCGGCGATGAAGGCCGCTTCAGGGGACACGGTCAGCGGAGGCGACATGAAGCTGGCCGCAATGGTAGACGGTTTGTCGCTCGATATACTCTGGGCCCTCGAGCGGGAATGCGTCTTTATCGAGAGAGAATGGATGGCCGACTCCGGCCGAGACATGGTCTGGTCTGACGAGGGAGCCATGTTTGTACACGATGCAAGAATGCAGCTGGTCTTTGTGTGGTGAATTAGGGAGTTGCTAATCTAGCGGGATGCAGGTCGTCTGATGTTCCGGCAACACGACAGGTAGCTAGCGCGACGAGGCGTCAGGCCAGCGAGGGAGCACAACAGGGCCGAGCATTCGTAGTGTTGGAAAATGTGCAAGAATTAAGCAAGCAAGGGGCCGAGGCGGCTGGATAATGTACGGCGAGTGGGCGGTAGGGTGAGACCAGGGGACCAGGAATGATCCAGAAGAGGTGATATATCTCGCAGGGGAGCGGGCGGGAGGCTGCTTTTGGGCACTGATTCGTCAGTTGAGCTACTCATTGGCATAGAGCTGTTGGCGTATAAGATGGAAGAGGCATAGAGGATACGGCGCCGAGGCTGAAACACGTTGGCGGGAGAAGGAGGGCATGAACGTGGGAGTATGGGAGTAGTATATAGCCAATGTATGGCTTGGGCAACAGGAAGATGGTGTAAGACGGCGGTAGACACAACTCGGTGTTGCCGTGTCAACCCATATCCAACCTCAGTCGAGATGCGGCCAAGCGGCACTGGATGCGACAAACATGGCTGAGTGCTGGGAAGAGAAGTTACTCTGGACTTGTACGTCCTCTGCAGCGAAACACCAACGGGAGATTCGGATGGTCATGCAACCATCAACCATATCCCATCATCTCTTGACGCTTCCTTTTCTGCGGCACCGACACAAAACAGGCGGGATGCAAGCAGGCGAGGCAGCCAGCCGTTGGCCATTTTCCCATCCTTGGGGTTTCCATGTATTTGCCAACATACATGTCCCGGACTCCCTCCCCCAGACTGCCCCAATGTGCCCCGTACGACCTTGTGACGACTAATGGAACTACGCACCTTGGAATGATGGACCAATTAGTCCTGGCTGCTGACTCTTTTGTGTAAAGTCAAGGGGATATTCTCCGATCCAAGTTCGAAAATGGGTGGACGAGGTGGGTGATGCTGTGCTGAAATTACACGAAAATCGACTGGCTAATGACCGAAAGAGAGAGGACGGATAACGCAAGGGCGCAAAGCGAGAAATAGCGAATGGACCAAGAATAGAAAGGAAGGTACAAGAACGGATAAGAGGCGTCGTCGGCTAGTATGATGCTATGGTCATGTAATAGACGGTTGGAAAGGGATGAAATCAAAGTCGAAAGAGTGCGGGAAGGAGAAAAGATGGAATGGAAGACGGATGAGATCAGATCGAGCCCTTGACTTCAGTCCCAATCTGTCAGTGTCTAATCAGGTAATTGTCCCGTATCGTTTCGTTACAAGGCCTCCCCGGTGCCAACTACCCGAAAGTGTCTCGGAATCGAGATTGGCGATACGGTCTGTCGGCAGTTGGGTGAACAACGACGGCGACGATGATGATGACGGTGAAAGATGAGAAAAAGAAAGAGATGACAAGCTGCAACCAAAACCTCGCTCAGGGGCGTCGTCCGGTTTACAAGCCGGGGGATCGGGGCATTTGCCTCCTTTCCCTTGTACGATGCCGTTCCTTCATTGAATGTAAGATTCCAGTTCCTGACTCTGCTACTGCAACCCTGTGTTTTTGGAGGACCCGGGGGTTCCTTACTACGGGGGCTCGGGGGGGTTACCCGGAGTGTTAGAAGGGTCCAGCAACGGTTTGGCTTCACCCACTTCGGGACCTATAATTGCTATAAAACGGTCTAGTGTGCTATGGAGATTGGGGACGGGATCCCCTCCTTTCAACAACAGCATTGATTTCCAGGACCTGACGCTAGCCAAGCTAGCCCAAGCTCTCCCTGGCTTTTTGCTCTTAAATTGTTCCATGACATTGCGCTACAAGGGAATATGTTGTTCGTATTGTTCCGAGCCTGTCGTCGTATAATGAATTGTCCCGCTCATTGTTGGTATCACAAGATCGGTATATAATCTCGAGCCGTGCCTTCCCTTGATATCTCTCACCTCCCATCTCCCTCTTTCTCTTCTTTTTGTGCCGTGTGTTCCTGCCTCCAGCGGGAATAAATGTGAAGCCAAGGGATTGGGGATGGTGTCCAAGGGCCCACCCACTTCTGTGAAGTGGGGTTACTCCAACCGGCAAAGGTGGATCATTAGCTGCTTGGGAACGGCAGGGGCCCTGCACACCCTGACACCCTCCAGACCCTGTGCTTGTCCTGTTGCCAGCCCCACGTCCGCCGTCAAATTGTAATCCAGGTACCAGAATGCCATTGAACGGTCTCGTCCTTTTCTTTCCAAGCAAAGAAAATGTTTAGAATTGTCATCGAAACAAACATCAACCACCAAATGCAATGCATCTGGCTCCAAGAGTAAAAGAAAAAGAAAAGCTCGCCGTTGCAGATTCGCCACTATTGCTACTCGAAACAACTAAGCAAAGTCCGGCTTGTTCAGGTGACAGTCGGCGTCGTCGACGAAAACCTCAGGGTAGCATTGAGCTATCAAAGTGCAGCGTAGTGCTCGGACCTGCAGCTGCTTCAAAGGTCCTGTGGATGCGGAGTCTGGAGAAGGTGATCAACGGTGACGAGTGAGACACCAGAGAAAACAATTTCGGGATGTCCCTTTCTCGTCCCCTCTACACTCCAACTTCAGATGAACGTCTTTTTCTCCCGGCATGATGCCTGTCCCTCCAACGTCTTCCCACAGACACCACCACCACTCGTCGGCTTAGCAGTCCCGCCGCCCATCGGGTGACTGTCTGCTGCCATTCCCCCCTATCCCTCCACCATGGGATCCTTCGATCATAACAAGGCAAGAAGGCTTTATTGGCGCACATGCATTCTCTTGGTCCCCTTGTTTGCTCATTCTTTCAACTCTCGTGTCGGCAACCCGGAAGTCTTGGGATGTTTGTCTCGCAAGAAAGCCACCACCACCACCACCACCACCAAAGGGAAAGACCAAAGAGCCACGACCCCGAATTGATGGTGCCGACTCTTGGTTCGGCCAGCCGGGGGATATCGCAAGGAATGTGCGGAACAGTGGAGAGAAAGCTTCCAAACACCTGATCGTGGGGTTAACCTCAGGGCTCTGGAATGGAACTCCAAAGTCGAGCTCCCGAGACTTTCTCCAACTCCACTGCCGAGTCCCGAAAAAGGTATTGCCAATCTTGCAACGGGCCACCAGCAGCCCCGAACCCCGTCAGGGGAATATACAAAACGGCAGATCTTGCCCACTTTTCGACAGGCGAAAGAATTGTCCAGGCTCGTCCACCGCGTTCCTCACTTATTACGGCGAAATATCGACAAGGTCGTCATGGTCAGTCGTCAGACGTTAACGAAGTCGTTTATCGCTATCGGTATCCCCGGCCTGCCCCCGGATGATAATACACCCCCACTGCACATCCGACGATGACGACGACGACGACGACACCCTGCCAAACTGGGGCATAGTGTAGTGTATCAATCAAATGAGACAACAAGATACAACCTCACCTTTTCCCATTTCCTCCCCCTAACATCCGCGCTCACCGAGAGTCAGCGTACACTCAATCCCGACAATGCAGTAGTCGCACAAACCAACGACCTGATCTAGCGAGCATGACAGCATAAGCCTCTCGGGAAGTGTAGCCAATGCTAAGAATAAGTCTTACGTCCACCTTTCTTCCTAAAAGGGGAGTTCGCCAAAGAGAACACCAAGCCACAAGCGACACCAAGACGACCCAAGATGGAGTCCCCAAAAGGCACAAGACTTTGGAGTCAGAATTATCGATCGCTTCTGGATGCCTTCTCTAATATAATTAATTCCTGCACGAAGATCTGCACTCCAGAAAAGAAATTGCCCTTCCTGATTCCATATATTCCATATTTCCATGCCACCTCCCGTCATGTAGCCGGCCGTTTCGCATGCCTCCTACTTCTAGACACTAGGCTAACGGACGGACACTTCAACGCAACGAAGCGCAACGTCAAAAACATGTGTGTTCCTCTGGCTGTGGAAAGAAATGCATACAGAAAGGCGTGATCCCTTCGCGCCCGCTTCCAGCTAGACATTGCCCCCGTCGTACAAGGACGGTAACTAGGGGAGCAAACATCCTTCCTCGTGGATTGCCATGCTTTTCTTTCCCCGTCGTTACCCCGTGTTCTCATTTCTTTTCCATTGCAGAGGTAAAGCTGGGAATGCGGTGAGGATGAGCAATACCTAACAAGCAAGCAAGCAAGCAAGCACCGTTGAGGATGCAGGACGATGTATGGAAAAAGCCAGGCAAGAAGGGTGAATGTTTGCTTTTCCGGCCTTTTCCTTTTTTTTTTTTTTTTTTTTTTTTTTTCCCTCGCATGAAGGGCAAGGCTCTCGCGTGCTTGCGTGTCACTAAGTGGGCTGAGAGCAGCGGGTTCCTCTCGCGCATTTCTGCATCTTTTTTGCTTTTGCAAGGGAAGAATCCTGACCGCGCATCAAAAGAGCGAAGAGAAGACCGGAGCGTCCTCCCTCCCCGGGCCGTGAGGCCGGTTCGTAGTCACCAGCACGGCACGGCACGGCGGGGATGGGCACCTGTATCGACAGACAGAATGGCCGGAATGGACAGAATGAATAGTGCTACGTCGAATTGTCGAAGACTTGAAACCAAAGGGACGATTTTAATGAGCCCGGAAGCCTTGATTGCCAGTGATCGGAAAGGAGAGTTAGAAAAACAAACAGAGGGAATGAGGTGATGGTGATGGTGATGGTGATATCTTACGTTCCAGTTACTCTCTTCTCATCGGGAATCTCATTCCTTGATATTCAGGCACAGCTTCTTTGTCGATAGGGCTCTCAAGCAGGATTGTTTCCGCGGCCGTCGATGTCCGTCCTTTAACGAATGACCATAACAGACTAGATATTACACACTACTATTACACTCTCGAGATCAACCATCACCTCCAGTCCAGTGGAGGTGACTCGGAGTTTTGATACTCCTTCCCCTTTCCCATCACTTTTCCGTCGGGAGTAATGCGGATGTAAAGGCGTTCTGTCACCTTTCCCACAATATGTCATAAATGTTATGTGCTCAATCTCGAACTGTCTCTCGGTGATCTTGGAGGCTCAGTCCCGCCGCCAGGATCCAAGATCTTGCTGGTGTTGCGGCTCAGTGCATGACTTAAGTTGTGACAGGCCGGTGTCCGATCGTCTCCAGAATAAGGTACCCTAGAAGGCTAGAAGGCTAGAAGAGTCCTGAGACATGTACCCTATGTTGTCTAGAGCAAGATGTGATAACTTGAGAGAATTGTGGAGGGGAGTGTGAAATAGAAGCGGGATCGACCCCGAGAGAAGGAGAGAAACTGTCACCGATGACGACTGCATTCTGAACAAGTGTACCAGAGTCTTCTACTGCATATAAAAAGGGGTAACCTACCACCACCTCCATGGGGCTAAGATGAGTCAAGCCAAATGCCGACATTACCTTGCTAAGGTGTTCGCCCAGTCAAGACTTACTGCATGATATACAGTAGTCCGAATCAGCTCGACGCTACAAGTCGGGGACCCAAAAATGCATTTTCAACAATAAGGCTCTATTAACATAAGAGTAAGAGCATTACAGAAGAAATGATACACATCACTGCTGAACTGCTTCGGTAGCTGCAGTAGCGACGATAAGCTTACGAGATACGCTGGTTCAATATCGGATCCCAAGACTAGACCACGCTGGGTCAACAGACGCGACGTCTATCCGGGTCGGATGATGCCGAGATGATATCGCTACTATCAGGCGGCCAACCATACCGGATAAGCGGCTCAGTGATGCATGGCATACAACCTCCAAGACATGAAGCCAAGACAAGATAGAAGATGGCGCCTTCCCAGTGGTTCTGAGTGAGCTCCCTACAGCAGGGCAGGAGCGGGGGAGTCCTGGGGCTCACGGACAGGCTGGATGATAAGCCCATGTAATATAAGGTCTCGCGATAACCTCCCTTCCCAAATTTGCGAGAGTCCAGAAACTCACGGCAACATCATCACCAAAAACGACAGCCTCGACAAAAGAAATGGCCGACTTACTACTCCCAGAACCGTTCGCTAGCATCCCTCGGGAGCCACTGACCTTCGGCCCCTCTCCCATCCAGCCTCTCCCCCGCATCTCCCGAGCCCTCGGTAAACAGGTCAACGTCTTCGCCAAACGGGAGGACCTCAACTCCGGTCTTGCCTTTGGAGGCAACAAGACCAGAAAACTAGAGTATATCTCACCACCCGCCCGTCTGTCTACCAGCAGCGTGACTGACAAGCCCGGCCCCCCGGCCCCCAGATACCTCGTCCCCGACGCCCTCTCCCAAGGCTGCGACACCCTCGTCTCTATCGGTGGCATCCAATCCAACCACACGCGGCAAGTCGCCGCCGCCGCCTCCAAGCTCGGCCTGCACGCCGCTCTCGTCCAAGAACACTGGGTCCCCGACTGGACCGACGCCGGCTACGACGAAGTGGGCAACATCCAGCTCTCCCGGCTGATGGGGGCTGACGTCCGTCTTGAACCGCTAGCGGGGTTCGGGATCGAGCATAAGCAGACGTTGGCGAAACTCAAAGATGATCTGGAGAAGGAGGGGAGGAAGCCGTATTACATCCCGGCTGGAGCGTCGGATCACCCCCTTGGAGGGCTGGGGTTCGCGAGGTGGGCGTTTGAGGTGGTGGCGCAGGAGGAGGAGCTGGGGGTTTATTTCGATACGGTGGTGGTTTGTGCGGTGACGGGGTCGACGATGGCCGGGATGGTGGCTGGGTTTAAGTTGGTTGAGAAGTTGGAACGGGACTCGGAGAAGATGGGAGGAGTAGAAGCTAAAAAGAGGAGGAGGGTGATTGGGATTGATGCTTCAGCCAAGGTTGAGCAGACGAGGGCGCAGGTGTTGAGGATTGCGAAGCAGACGGCTGCCAAGATCGGGTTGGAGGAGGGGGATATCACGGAGGAGGATGTCGTGCTGGATGATCGGTACCATGCGGGGGTTTATGGCATGCCGGATGAGAGGACGATTGAGGCTATCAAGTTTGGAGCGAGGACGGAGGCGTTTATTACTGATCCCGTGTATGAGGGCAAAAGCCTGGCGGGCATGATGGATATGATCAAGAAGGGGGAGATTGAAGCAGGAAGCAATGTGCTGTATGCGCATCTCGGTGGGCAGCTGGCACTGAATGCATACTCCGCTTTGGGGTGGGAATAAGATGCATAAGAGTGTACAGGAGTCTCTCGATGTCAAAACTCTTCTCTGACATGAGTCAGGTAAAGTTGAAGAATTGATCGCTTAAGATTCAGTCTCAGTCCTCGTCGTACAATACCAATATGCAAGTTATCGGAGAATGCTACAAAGAAGCGAGAAAGTGGAAGCAATTCACAAATCATGTTTGGCGGAAGTTGCCATGGCCCATGAGCTCGGCATAAGAGGTGGGCACGTGGGGGTGGATCCGCCCGTGGTGGTGGGGCCGCTAAAATAATCCACTGAAGAAGCTCTCGAACGGCGCTATCGTTGAGCAAATTTTGTGTTGAGTTGCCCCTCCGTGCCCTCCTTCTTCAGTGTTGATCGCTGTGTTGAGTGTTGGACAACAGCAATGGCGATGCAGGTGGATGTCATTTTGACGTTGGGGGAAGTTGCGCGCGGGTTCCGAAGCTGAACTTGGTCCGCGGACATTTTGCATCTTTTGATTGTTTACTTCGGCTTAACCTTTTTAAGGTTCTAGACTACCGAGGGGTTTCCGTTTTGTCATAGTATTTCCGACTTGCGTCAGCGTATCTCCTCCGAGGCTCCATCAAGACCATCCGCGGACCGCCTCAACGTCGCCTCGAGTCGAGACTTTTACACACCTCCGACACTCTCTTGGCCGGGGCTGAAGAGTCATTATCGGATAGAGATAGTGTATAAAGCGCCTCCATCCTCTCCTCACTGTTATCCATCTCTTCACGAACCATCATCCACCTCGGCCAACCCCCCCCCATATATCCCTCTCCTCGGATCCCATACCTCACCGCCAACACCATATTCTGGTCAGAACAGACGATTAGCAGGCACCTCCATTGCTTTCTCGTCCCAGTATGGCGCAGAAGCCTTCTGACACCCCCTCAAGGGAGGATGTCACACACGTCGTCCCTTATCCCACAGCAAAGCTCCCATCAGAGCGCGAGGGTGGTCATGATGCTCACCAGCTAGAGGAAGGCCAAGCTCCTATGCCTGAACAGTTCCAATATGACATTGACAGGGTCGAGAGAATCTACCGGTATGTTACCCATGCCCCCCATTGGCACTCCCTTCACCACTGACATAACCACAGCAAACTCGACCTCCGAATCATCCCCGCCTTCTGGATCCTCTACTTCCTCTGCTCTGCCATCCGCTCCAACATCGGCATCGCCCAAACCATGAACCGCGACGTCCACCACGACTTGGTCACCGTCCTGGGGATGACCGCCAAAGACACGTCCCAGGCCCTCGCCCTCTTCTACGTCTCCTACGTCGTCTTCGACCTGCCTTCCAACCTAGTCATGAGCCGACTATCTCCCCGCGCCTGGATGGCTAGAATCGTCCTTGCCGTGGGCATCATCGGCACCTGCTTCACGGCCGTCAAAGCCCCCTGGAGCGTCAAGTTCCTCCGCTTCCTGCTCGGCTTCGTGATAGCGGGTATGTGGCCCGGCATGTCCTACTACCTGACGCTCTTCTACCCTCCTTCCCGTACCGGAAAGAGAATCGGCATGTACTTCACCGCGTCGCAGATTTCGGCGGCCGTGGTCGGCCTGGTGTCGGCCGGGTTCCAGAAGATGGATGGGCTACGGGGATTGACGGGCTTTCAGTGGATGTTCCTCGTCTACGGGTTGCTGGGCATCGTGTTGGGCATCGCTCTGCTCTTTTGGTTGCCGGATCGGCCGCTGGCTCCGGGTGAGCAGAGAGTTAGGCATAAGTGGTTGAGGTGGTTGCCGACGAGCCCGGAGGCGTTGACGGGCGAGGACGCGTTGATTCATTACCAGGATCTCAAGAGGGTGTATCACTCCAGGCCTTGGAACATGAAGGATCTGTGGTATGTCTTGATTGACTGGCGTCTGTGGCCCTTGGTGCTCATGTACTTTGGGGTTGTGGGGGTTGGTATCGGGACGCAGTTGTATGGGAGCGTCATCATTGCTTCGATCAACCCGAACTTTAGCGATATTACGGTTAGCTTGTTGTTTGCGCCTATTTGGTTGGTAAGTAGTCACTGGTTCAAACTAACTCCCTTGTTCTTCTTTACGGAATACTAACTAACGTCAACAGATGGACTTCCTCGCTATCCTCATCGCCACCCCCCTCTCCGACCGCTTCCACCAATACCGCGCCGTCTTCTTCTGCGCCGGTTGTCTCATCCAAATCGCTGGCCTCCTCACTACTACCTTTGCCCTCTCCAATGACTGGGCCCGCTACGGTGGCTTGCTCATGATCGGCTTCGGTCTCGGTCCCACCGTGCCTGTCTGCATGGCCTGGACGAACGAGATCTTCCAGAAGCGCCACCGTGAGGTCGGCGTTGCTGCTGCCTCCGCTCTCGTCTCCGGACTCGGTAACCTGGGCAGTATCACTACTACCTATGCCCTCTACACCGGCTGGCCTGAGGATGCGGCCAAGGGACCTCATCAGTACCGCAAGAGCAACTTCACCATGATTGGCATTCTGGCTATGAGCATTGCTAGCAGTATTGTCCTGACGGTTCTCCTCAGGATCTTTGGCAACGAGCCAAGCCAAAGGGTTGTGGCGAGCAGTGGCAGCTCTGCTACTGCAGTTGCGGAAGAAATCCAGGACGGTGCTGCATTGCGCGAGAGGCAACAGCGTGGATTTGGTGGCATGTTGGGGAGGAAGAAGAACTGATCTCTTTCACTGAACAGAAAAAGGGAGTTGAGCATGCGGTCTTGTCAAAACATCACCGTCGAACTCTCCACGGAAGCACAAAGGGTGAAGCTTTGTTGCTGCCGCACACAACCACCAGGAGAGGGCTACATCTGATGTGGTTCATCTCCGTCGCACCGGTTTACTTGCGAAATTCACTCTACGACAGCTGTCGAACGGCCCGTCTCCGTTCACGACACGACTACGTATACGACAAACTTCTTACCTCACTAATCAACGATGATGGGACCGAGGGAAAGTGACAATGCTTCTACGCTATCACTTCTCCTCAACCCCATTCTCACTTCAACACGAGGCGAGATTTAAACCGAGAGAAACAAGAACGAAAAAAAGAAAARAAAAAAAAAAAAAAAAAAAAGACGAACACGAAACGAGGAGGATGACAAAAACGGTGGCTTGCTTTTTTCCAAGTTTTTTGCTTATGTTTATGATACCCCATCCGTGTTTAGATACGCTGTCGCCTTTGCCGAGTTTACTGGATACCCCTATTTTCTATCTCATCAATATCTCGACAGCGACAGTGCGCTAACGCCATCGCTGGGACGGCGTGTTGGGACCGAGTACCTTGATCCCGAAAGGGAGGCGGCGACAATGCTGTTACGCTATCGCCAATGCCGGGTCTCGTGGGCGTTTTTGCTTTTGTTTTTGCTTTATACACATAGATGTACCCTTGCCTAGAAAGGAAGGAAGGACAAGGGATAGCTGTTGGGCTGTTGATATACAGATAATCAGTCATTCTTTGGATACTAGATCCTGATCAATACAGCATAATTTTGCTGGAACTTCATCAGTGAACAGACAACATATGTTGGTTCATCTTCTTGATTGGATCCCTTGTTGATATGTTTTGATATTTTGCTTAGCATTTTGAGAAGACTCATCATTGCCTTGATCAATCAGTTGGTCGAGCCATGAAATTAACTGCATCGATAGATTAAGCGAAACATGGCCCTAGTGACAATACCCCTGAAATCATGACTTGGTTCCAACAACCGTCGCTCTGTTCCCATGATATTCCCAACACCTGCTCCCTCACGGCCACCCACTCTTCAATCTCTCAGCAAAGAACTCCATCATGGGCAGCACCTCCTCCCTACTCCTCGGCATCCCATCATCCGGCCTCTTCCACTCCACCACCTTCACGTTCTCAAACTCCCTCTTAATCAAATCAACCTCGTCCTCACCCACATACTCACTCTCGCTTCCATGCAAAACCAACACCGGCGTCTTTGCCTTCTCCCTCGCACTAATACTAGGAATCATCGAAGGCGGCAACGCCCCTCCAATCGACACAATCCCCTTAAACGCCTTCTCCTTCTCCTTCCTCTCAACAACTCCCTCCTTCACCTCCTCTCCCTCCTTCACCTCCCTCACCTTGGGTTCTTCATCTTCACCAACTCCCTCCCAAACCCTCACTTTACTCCCCAACCCCAACGCCACCCCGCCACCCTGTCCAAACCCAAACAACAAGATATCACCCAACTCCCACCCACATTTCCCAATCAACACCTCCCCAATCAACTTTCCCATCACCAGCTCCCAAACTTTTTCGTATCCCGGATCCATATCTATTTCGCCAGTCCGTCCGTCAAGTTTTAGGTCATCACCCCAGTGGAAGTTATTCGTTGGGCCGCTGTCGAGCGGTAAGCCCAAAAGGGAGGGCGGGAGGGGGGCGATGCCACGGACGGAGATTGCCAAGACGCCGGGGAGGGAGAGGTTGCGCGCGAAGGAGAGGAAGGGGGTGTCGGAGTCGCCGAGGCCGTGGAAGAGGAGGAGGATGGAGGTGGTGGATTCGGGTGGGGTGGGGTAGTGCAGGCTGACGGTGAGTTGGGGTTTGAGGGGTTCGAAATCTTCGAGTTGGGGGATACGGGTGGGCGGCATTTTCGGTGGTTTGGTGTGGTGCAGTGGCGGCCTTTGGTGTTGGGTTGTGATGGTTTTCTTGAGTGGGTGGTCGAGCTCCTTTTGAGGAGTGGTTGTTCAGTGTATTCTGGGCGGTAGTTGATGGAACCCTGAGAATGGGCGGTGATACCCTGATTGAGACGAGTTTGGATGTTGACTGGGTGGGTGTCGATCGCTGAATGAGCGATGAGTTGTGAGTTGTGTAGAAGGAAAAGAGAACGGACCAGCTGCGGAGTTGATGAGATGACGATATCGTTCGTTGCTCGGAGCGGGTCCCCGTTTCTTCGGGGTCGGGAGCCCCGCTTTTAACCGAGTGGGTCCCCTAATCGCCGGATATCTCGAGATATCAAACTTTGACTTCATCAAGCTGTTGTTGATGCGACCGATCAACGACTGAAAGAAAGTTCAAGTCCTGATAAGCTTTTGTAGGTTGAGATATAACAATCACGAAAAAATTTGCCAGAAGACAAGATGCTGTTGCTGTTGCGAGCCACATGTCCAATCTACGATCGCTGCATGTGGACTCGAGCTCAATGGCTTCCTTTAAGCTCTTCCAAAAAAAAGTAATCATACCCAGATTGCACACTCTTTTCTTATCTTGGTATCTCGTCTAGTCTGTCACTTCTTCTCCTCCTCCTCCGCCTTCTCCGCAAAACCCTTCTCCTCCAAATCCTTCGCATCAGCATTCTCATCCGGCACCAACGGCGTCTCAGCCACCGAGTCCCCACCCGATCCCAAACCCGAAGAAGCACCACTCTGCTCGTCCTCTATCCTGAGATCCGCAACCTTTTCCTCTATCTTCTTCTCCCTCTGCTTACCCTCCTCACCCTCAAACTTGCTCCAAACAGGTTTATTCCTCTTCTGCTCGCCCGGTCCTTCGCTCTTAAAGTGATATCCCCTCGCTCTCGGCCTCTCTCCCAGTCCCTGGGGGATCTCGGGTTCATACCTCAACGCAAACTGCCTCGCCTTCTCCTCAAAGGTACCGTCGGCAAGCGCCTCGCGGATGGAAGCAAAGAAGGAGGCCAGCACGGCGTGGTTGTGGATCTGCAACAACGTCCAGCCCAACATCTCCCTGGCGCAAAGCAAGTGCTGAACGAAAGCGCGGTGGTGCGTGGTACAGGCGTAGCAGGTGCAGGATTCAGTCAGGGGCTCGAGGGAGATGGAGTGCTCGGGGGAGGACATGTCGATTCCTAGAGGCAAGAGTTCTGAAGACTCGGAGGAAGGTGGGGGGAAGGTGAACGACAAAGCGATTCCGGCATCGGAGGCTGTGGAGAGGAAAGGCAAAAGGAAGATATCCATTCCCAAGGAAAGCTGGCGGAGGACTTGGTGAGGCGTGGAGGGCGTGGTGAGAGCCAAGCGGGGGAGCGTGTCGAGGTTCTGGTAGGAGGAGGAGACGTCCGGGATCAGGTCGGCGTCGTAGACGGCTAGTCCGGAGAGGACGGAGGGGTTGGACTGGTGCTCTTCGGAGAGACGCTCGAGATACTCCCATTGGATGGAGTAGCTGATGGGGAGGACGGGGGCGAAGGTTGCGATTTTGGAGTCCATGTTCTTGTACATCTCGGTGAACCATTCCCTGATCCAGTCGTCGGTGCGCTCGGCCATGCGGAGGGCGCGCTTGGAGGTGGGCGTGCTGGTGTTGTGGGTGAGGTCGGCGAGGGGGATGGCGATGTCTGGATTGAGAGTTTGGATGGCGTTGATGTACTGCTTTGTGGTGACGGCTTGGAAGCCGGTGGAGGTGAAGACTGAGATGGACTGGTTGGTGTTGCCCATGGGAGAGGACACAGCGGGAAGCCTCCTGGAGCCGAGGACGGTGATGATGGAGGAGGGCATGGCTGTGAAGCTGTTTAGGGGCTTGTTGATGGGCGAGGGAGTCTCGTAGATGGGGGGTGAGCGGGTCATGTATTGTTGAGGGCGCTCAATGACTGTGACATTGTTAGAATATGGCCCCAGTAGTGAGGGTATCAAGACTTACAGTCCTCCAAGGCCATGTAAGTGCCATTGGTGTGTAAGTGCTTCTCGACATTGTCTGGGGTTACGTGAGGGATGACACCTCTCGAAGTGAGGCCGAAGAAATTGGGAGTGTCAACAGTACGACGACCTGAGAAGGCCAGACGGCCGAGTCGAGCACCGCCATCCTTAACGGCGATCTTGAGCAGTTCAAAGGTCATGGTTGTTGGTTCATGCCCATCACTCGACATCTTTTCTGAAGGGACCCCTCTTGGTGGAGAGATGGAGTCTTGATACTGGCCTAGGTGTTGGATGTCGGGACCTGGAATATTCAGGCTATGGAAGCGGCAAAGGCAATGACCTCGCTTGATGCTCCTTGCTGGTGATGATGATTCTTCCAGGCACTCGCTGAATTTGATATTTGGTTTTTGGTCTGATGTTACCAAAATAGGTACAGCTTTTCTACGTCTCAAAATTTCGTGATAGGCAGTTTGGGAGGTGTTGTTACATTGGCCAGTTCCGTTGGTGTAGCAGTGTAACTTTTCAATAACGTATTTGCGTATTTTTGCGCATTGGTTCACCGTTCTGCTCCGCCAAGCTGTTAAGGCCGCCGGTAGTGAGGGGTGCACAAGGGTTGTTCCCTGTAGTTCAGGTGCTAGAACCGCCTCGCCTTGGCAAAGCTGAAGGGAAGGTGGGGTTCTGGATCTCTCGGGTCCCTCGACTCACGAGTCGTCCCTCCCCAAGCCTCTTTTCAATGAGTGGGTGCCTGGCGTTCCCGCTGCGTCTGTGTCGCGCTTGTCAATGTCAAAGTGTTGAAGGTGATAGACTTTTATGCAGCGGCCCGTCCACATTTCCCAGATATCACCAATGATAAGAACAACAGAATGTTTTGGAGTTTTTCCAGATCGAACGCCGAGAAGTCTCCACGATGACGAACAGGTTGAGCTGCAGGGACCGATTGGCAATGATCGTCAACATGTCCCATTCTGCCCTGCCAGGCCTGTGATTCCTCTGCTGGAAGATGCCGTTGGTAACAAACATGACCGTATTCCCGTGCCGTACCCCGTACTCAAGCCCCCGTGTGTGCCAATCACGGCCAGTGTTTCGAATCATGTTCACTCCCAAGAGAAAAGTCTCTGGGCAACCCACCGTCTTATCCGGCCACTGCGGCCTCGGGTCGCTCAAAGCGGTGCATCCGGCAAGGCATCTTGCGCATCAACTTGGTTCCAAGACATCCCTTTGCCTTGTTCTTGTTTCCTTTTTCCACCTTTTTGCACTTCATGTTGAGCACATTTCCATATACTCGCAGGTCGCAGATGCTTTGTTTATCTTGTCGTTTTGCGGCTTGACTGCATTGATACCCCCATCACTTATCTCGAACTTCAATTGTCTTGTTGACTTTACTTGTTTTGTTTTGCGTTTCGTCATAGCTTGCTCGGAACGGCGTTAGTCTCCACGCGGTCCATCAAGGTCTCCGAGGTGATCTTGAATCTGTCGCAAACCCACGAGGACTTCGAAAAGCTCGACTTCAAACAGAATTCACTATACAAGAAGAATTGGATACCCAGAATCATACGAACAGCGACTTAGAAACACGATAAGAACATGGTGGGAACCCAAGACGGGGCGACGTCCCCCAAATCCGTTCACCAAGTACACCAAGTACACCAAGTACACCAGGTTCAAGATCCCGAGAGCCTCTCTTCCTCCTCCGGTTCAGACAACAGCGCCAGCAGTAGCAGTTTCAGCAGCGGCACCGGCACTCCAAACGTTGCCAACAGCGCAACGATACTGATCGCAACCGACCATCCCGACGCACCACTCCCCGAAGTAACCCTCGTCGAGGCCCTCGAGGCTGACAGCTCCCCGCCCACTCCGCGATTTATCCAAGACGCCGGCTCATGGAAGAGATGGAAATGGGTACCATATCCCGTCCGACGCTCCATTGTAGCCGTCATACGATGGGCTCACGGCCCCGTTACTCCTCAGCGGTTCCGGATCAAGCCGCTGTTCCCCAGTGTCCAGTATGCGCCTATCCTACTGTTGGAGAAGAAATTTCCACGGTTGAGGCATAGGCTGTGGCTGCTCTTCTTCTGGATCGCCATGTGGATAATCACCTTTGCCTTGGTCAAGCGCAAAGAGTTGGATGTGGACGAGATTCCGGGATGGGGCAGGCCCGTGTCGATCGGCTGTGGCGCTGCCTACTGGGAGATGGACAACGGGTGCGGACTCAATGGCATGCAATGTCGGCCCTTCACCAACTCTGGGTTTGCTTTCAAGTGTCCTGCCAACTGCGCAAGTTACCAGGCCTTAAACCCGCGCGCTGTGGGTGACCAGGAGATTGTATACAGGCCTCTGATCGTTGGCGGCCCGCCAGCAACAGGGGACGATATCACTCCGGTTTACCGTGGTGACTCCTACCTCTGCGGTTCTGCCGTTCATGCCGGCGCCGTGTCGAACGCGCATGGCGGTTGTGGTGTCGTGCGGTTGATCGGGACGCAGAGAAATTTCAGCAGCTCGGACCGGAACGGAATCGGGAGCATCGCCTTCGACTCCTACTTCCCGCTGTCCTTTACCTTCGAGGAGGGCGTCGAATGCTCAGCTAAGGACATGCGCTGGGCGCTCCTTGCCATCTCCGTGGTCTTTTCCACCGTAGTTTCGGTGTTGATCACATCCCCCACCCTCTTCTTCTTCCCCGTCTTCACGGGCATCTACTGGACCGTTGGCCTGGCTACCGACCCGGCCAACATCACCGACGTGCCCTCCCTCATCTCGCGAGAACTCGGGTCGTTCCTCCCCGCCGTCCTCGTCGCCTGGGTGATGTACGACCACATGGGCATCCGCCGCGCTCTAACCGGTCTGACGGCCCAGTTCGAAAAAACCGTCCTCTGGCTCGGCGGCTGCTGGGTCGGTGCCCTGACCAACTACACCTTCGATTTCATCCCCATCCAGCGTCTCACGCCGCACGACCTGGCACAACAGCCCGGCGCGCGGGCCGCGCTGGCTATCATCATCATCGTGCTGGCCGTCATCATGGCCTCGCAGGTCTGGTTCTTCCGCCAGGAGGGCCGGCTAGTCCGCTACCTCAAATTCTACACCATCGTCGGCGCTGGTCTCATCCTCTGCGTGATCCTGCCGGACCTCAAGCTGCGCATCCACCATTACATCCTCGCTTTACTCCTCTTGCCAGGGACGAGCATGCAAACCCGTCCCTCGCTTCTCTACCAAGGCTTGCTCGTCGGCTTGTTCATCAACGGCATCGCCCGCTGGGGATGGGACCCCGTCCTGCAAACAGCCTACGCTTTGCAAGGCGATGCCCAGCTCGGCTCTCCCTTGCCAGCCCTTGCCGCTCCCGTTATCCAGCTCGGGAAGAATATCTCCTCCATCACTTTCACGTGGGGCAAGCCGCCTGGTTCAATCTACGACGGGATTAGCGTTCTGGTGAACGATGTCGAAAGATTCCGCACGTATTTCAGCAGTGATGAGTTTGATAAAAATGCTCCTTCTAACTTCACCTGGGTCAGGGAAGGAGAGGAGGTGGGGAGGGATAACGAGTATTTCCGGTTTGCGTGGACGCAAGGGTATAAGAGCGAGGATTATACCAAGGCGGGGGTGTGGACGCGGGAGGGGGAGTGGATTGGAATGGCGCCGGGGCCGTCGAGGGTGAAGAAGAGGGATATGTGGGGGGTGGTTGAGGAAGAGGGGAGGAAGATGTTAGCGGCTTGGTGAGATGATGTGATATTGGGATATATAGCCTAGCTTTGAGGCTCTGATGCCATCTGGGTTGAACAATGAGATATGCTTGAGCACACATGGTTATCTTTGCCATTATGAGTAGATAACGAATGTGGACGGCTTGATTCGAAATATGATAGAGGTTATCGTGTTTTGTTAGAAATGTATTTGTTCTGATTTTCCCTGAAGGTCCCCTTAACTGGACAACAGGCTAAAAGTGGTCGATTCTTCTTACTGGTTCGTTTGATAGATATCCTCGCTCACGGCGGTTGATTATTCAACCTCACTATTAAGTACCACCGGTCAAACCTTCAGACAGGGAGCTTCATAACCATTAATTGACTTCAGTCCTCTACTTATCCTTCCGGGTTTCTACCTTCTATCTCACCCTGTAACCTATGGCTCACCAGCTTCAACTCCAGCCTCACCTCCAGTCCCAGCCCCAGCATCATCATCAAGCTGTATAATCCTCTTCGGCTTCTTCTTCTTAACCTTCCCATCCTTCTCCTTCTTCTTAACAGTCACCGCTTCTCCCTCTCCCTCTCCACCACCCACCGGCCCTCCTTCTATCACCACTCCTCCTTCCCCTCCTCCCTCTGCCGCCTCCGCCTCCGCCTTCTTTTTCTTCTTCTTCACCTTCTTCTCCTTCTCATCACCAACACCAGCACCATCCCCTTCCGCCTTCGCCTTGGCCTTCTTCCCTTCCTTCTTTCCCCCTTCTTTCTCCTTCTTCTTCTTCTTACTCTTAACCACCACCCCCTCCGTCGGCACACCTTGAGCGACTTGTATCCTTTCATTAGCCCTCTGCATCTCCAGTCTTAGCCGCTGGACTTCTTTCATGGCCTTGGCCATTTCGGCATCGGTCTCTGCCAACTTCTCGTGCGGTAGAGCGCCAGAATCGTCAGACTGGCTGGTTTCAAGACTGAGGTTGCGCAAGTGGCTGGAATCAACCTGCAAAAGGGATTGCTTGAGTTTCCTTGCCGCGCGAGATTTGGCGCTGGCGCTGGAGGGGTCAGCATCGGAGTCGTGCTGGCTTCCGGTTCGCGGGGTGGACGGACGGCTGCCGACTAGTGTTTCGTCTGCGGCGACGACGATTTGTGGGCGTGATTTGGGTGCCTTGGATTGCTGGTATGTTCCGGGAGCGCCGACGCCGGAGGAGCTGATGGCGCCGAGGTCGAGCTTCATGATGGGAATGGAGTCGATGTCGAGGTCTGGGCCGTTCTCGTTTTGCAGGATGTTGTGTATTGGGGTGGAAGTGCCTTGTGAGCGAGAGGGACTGCCTAGGTCGCCGATGTAGAAAGGGTCGTCACGGTTGCGCTCTGCTCGTTCGGCCTTGCGACGGGCGATGATGTCTGCGTCGAGGTAGCTATCCTCTGTCGCTTGCTGGTAGGAGCCGGATGTCGTCTCGGGAGCGTCCCTTAGTCTGTTGATTGCTGGCTCGCTGGAGATGCTGGTTGGTGCGGCCTTTTCGTTGTAGTAAGCTGCGAACTCGTCGTCTTCCTGGATGGGAAGCATCAATGAGTCTGCTTGTGCCAGCAGACTGCCGAGCTTAGGATGAATAGGTTCGTCCAGGTCCAGGCCCTCCGGCATTGGGACATTCAGCTGAGCGCCAACTGCGACGGAGTTTAACTCCCAACCTTGGAAGAGAGAGGGTATCGCTTGTGTGAGAAGGAGTGGTGGGTCTTGTTCGAGTTCGTCTGTCGATGGCGCCTGTGCCGATGCTGCCTCAGCGGTGAGCTTCAGGAGCTCGGTAAACTCAACCGCGCGTTCCTGGACTTCAAGAGATGGATGAAGCACTAGGGGCTCGTATGTATGAATGACCCGCGCCATGAGCAGAGATACCATGGACTTTCGTTCTGCTGTCCAGTATGTTTGGTCGTTTCCAGCAATCAGCGCGAACAACTTCATGGAGGCCTGCAGGCAGGTTGCGAGAACCTCTGGGGGTCTGATGCGCGGTATTAACTGTAGCAGGTGATTGAGTGTGTCGCTTGGGTTTGATAGCTGATTTGCGTATTCTCCGGCAAACCAAGCAACAGGCTTCAGTGAACCTGATGTCACTTGGTGTGAAGTGGATTCCATCGATAGCTTTGCGATTATAAGCTCGGCAGCCCGAACAGTGGCAACTCTCACTGCTTTCACCTTGACGGCCACGTTTCTGAGCTCATTACCAATGCTCTCCGAAATATCGGCCGTGGCAGATTTCGCTCCCAGTGCCATACCGTCCGAGTCAACTTCCTTCCGAGACGCCGGGGCAATACGGATAAGCTGTGTTAGTACGTCGATGTACCAGTCAAAGTCGACCACACTGGAGTAGTTGTTCTGCGAGCACATCTTCAGGATCCTGCCAATAACGTCAATCGTATAATCTTCGGGGAGAGGAGGAGCCTCATCTCTCTTCCGAGACCGTCGTTCAGCGCCCATCTCTTCGCTCGAGTCGGTTGATAGGTCGTCCAACTGACCATTGTTCGGGTTTATGGACGTCTTGAGCTGCCTCATAAGCCGGCTAACAATGGACACCAGGTTATCGCTGCTGACCATCCCTTGTACCAGGTCTAGGGCCTTTATCCTAATAGTTATATCTTCGCTGTCGATGCACTCCATGATCACGTCCTCTTGTTGGGCAACCAGGAACGGGTGCGTGACGACGATTCTGTTGAAGGCCAACAGAGCCACATATTTCACTGCGCGGATAAAATGGTCAGGATTGTACAGACAAAGTCAGCGGTAAGGTACTCACAGTTGGCATCGCCGTTAAAAGTAATCATGCCACGAAGCTTTGAAACACACAGACTAGCAATCTCCTCCCTGCCATCATCTTCCGAGTCTCCAAGGATTCCTCCTTGTATGATGCCGTTGATACATTCGTATAACAGGGACATTGCCGGCGTTGTTCGGATCAGATCAGTTAGGGGCGGCAGAAGCTTGCGAACGAGGCGTGGCTCTAGTGGGGTGAGGGTCGCAAACTGCGCAAGTTAGCAAAGAGGTCTTACGCTGGAACGCCGGAGTCCCCTTACCAGTTTGATCAACTTTATCGCCATCCAGTTATTCCCCCCATCTACCAACAATTCGAACAGGCGCGGAGCCAAGGGCAAGAAATCCTGGGGTCTCCGCCAGCCTAGTTCACACACCACGTTTACGATCGCCGCTGTAACACTTGGATCCTCGTTCTTGTCCATAAGTCGCTCCTTGATTTTGGGCCATGCTGCTCGGAGGGTCTCTGGGTATACCAAAGCTAGTCTGTATAGTGTAACGATCGTCTTCTTCCTAATAGCCGAATGCGAGTGACTAAGACGGGGCAGTAGATCCGCCAGTACGGAGAGGGCGAGAGATGGCGTGATGATATGTGGGAGCGCCGCGATTGGGAGCGAGATGACTATCGGAGAGGAGGCAGAGAGGTCCTTCTTGAGGAGGTTGGTGGCTAGCATGAGCACTTCGGTATCGGTCTTGAAGCTCTGGACGGCGCCGAGATATCCAACGCGCTTCTGGTGGTATTTTGGCGAGGACATAACCTCGAGGACATGGAAGGAAGCCCATGACATGTCATGGCCGTTCATCTCGAGGTATATGATCTTGAGGAGGGCCGTTGCCTTGACATCTTTGCGCATCTGTTAGCGAAAACGACGGGCGCAAGAAGGACATACGACAAAAGAGGAACGAACCCATGTCTTGGCTTTTGATCTCGGAACGACATTCTTTCAGACAGTTCTGTATATACTCCTTTTCGTTTCCCTTGTGGTTACGCAGACCTCGGATGAGGTCATACAACGACTTTTCGAACCTAGGGGGCATCAGCGAAGTCGATTCGTGTAGACGGAAGCCGGAGCTTGACGCACATGGTTGCGGTTGTGGTGGCCAACTGCCGATGTTCCAAGTGTTGTGATTATTATATGGAAGTTCGAGGCTTAACACTGGCGGCCGCAACCGGTAGCTATCGTTGGTTTCTCGGAGCTCGGGTTCGCGTAGTACTTGGTGACAGAAGTCAAAAATTGAGGCCGCGTAGGTAGAGTAAAGCAAGATCGTAGTCTCAGTCGGTTAAATATAGTATAGGCTGGAGGTATAGCGAGGCGACGGGGACGAGGTGTTGTTGTGTTTGCACTGAATCGCAACTCGACGCATCTTGCCGCGGCCGTACTTGGGAGCTTGGATGTAGTGTCGGCGCGCCCGGATCGAGGGTTGCAAATGCGCTTCTCTTTTTCACGCCGTGGGATTCCTTGTCGTCAAAACACAGTTGGTGGATCTTCGTTTGGAGTTCTGGAAACGCCAGGGCAATGACCGTCAACAAGCTGCTTGGAGATGTCCGTGGTGGGTTCCCCGTGTGGCACCCTCCCCGTCGTGGTCGTGCTGTCTCACGTCACTGGCGGAACTGACCTCTCTGCCTGCCCGTGCTTGGAGTCAACTTCAAGTGGGTGGAGGTGAGGGTCGTACAGTATGCGATTGTCCCCTAAAACCCCAGATCGCACTGTTTGTCTAACTGTTTTACCGCTGAAAGAGCAGCTATGACACAGTAAGAATTTCTATCGAGGAGCTCCATGCTTGCCCCACAGCCATCCAGTGCCTGGGCAGCTGCTCGCCGCGCGACGTCTACAGATTGACGCTATCAGCACGACAGACGCCAGAGAAGCTTCCCCGGGCCATCAAACAACTTCACCTCTTCCAACATTTGACGACAGCCTCCAATCCACAAGCTTAAGCCGAGACTTCGAATTGCCTCAATCATACTTACGCCAATTGTCAATTGGCCGTTTCAAAGTCACGACATATATTACTGTTGGTCGGCGGTTCGTCCTCTTCAAGCACAACGAGCGACGTGATCCTTGATCTGGTTTGAACCCCAACCACTATTATCCAACTATCCCGACTCGAGCCATCACATCGAATATATACAATGGCGCCCTCGCTTCTCTATAACCCGGCCAAGCTCCCTCCTTCGGCAGCTCTCCAACTCGCACAGCAAGCCCCCGTTGTCTTGCAAGGATCGCTATCAAGGTCCGAGACGGTGGACCAATGGGCAACGTACGAGAATCTGCTGCTATCATGCCTCCGAACCGGCGATGATGAAGCCGCCGCAAAATGCATGGATCGACTAGAGGCACGGTTTGGCGCCGACAATGAGAGAGTGATGGCTTTAAGGGGCTTGTTGTCCGAGGCCCAGGCCCAGAACAACGGAGAGCTGGAAGCGATGCTCAAGCAATACGATGCCATTCTGGAAGGAAACAGCACCAACATCGTGGGTCATGACCGTCTGCCCACTGTTCTCGGACAGCAGATTTGCTAACCATCCATGTCTACGTCTCCAGCCTATCACGAAGCGTCGGATTGCCCTCCTACGATCCATGGGCCGCGTCTCGGATACCGCATCGGCTCTCGTACAACTCCTCGACTTCTCCCCAACCGATGCCGAGGCCTGGTCTGAGCTGTCCGATCTCTACTTCACTCAAGGGCTGTATTCCCAGGCCATCTACGCCTTGGAAGAGGTCCTCCTCTTGTCGCCCAATGCCTGGAACGTATGCGCTCCTCCCTCCTCCGACAGTCTAAGCCCTATATTAATGTAGCCCATCTAGATACATGCACGACTGGGAGAGGTGCAGTACATGGCTGCCACAGCTTCCGGAAATGGCGGTGGATCCCAACAAAAGTACTTGGCGGAGGCGCTCAAGCGGTTTGCTCGGAGCATTGAGCTGTGCGACGACTATCTCCGTGGCTACTATGGGCTGAAGCTGGTAAGTTTCCGATAGCCGTCATACGCGAACAATATGCTGACCATCCGCTAGGTCACCACGAGGCTTCTTAAGGAGCCGGCCAAGCAAGCAAAACAAACTGACGATGGCGAGTTCACTCTGCCTGATTCCAAGACAATTGAGCGTCTCGACGAGCTTGCGACAGCCAAGCTATCGGAAATCGTTCGTCACAGCACTCTGAAGGACAGGGGCTGGCGCGGCTATGACGAACGTGAGGTTGCAGCGGCCCGAGAATTGCTCTCACAAAATGGAATTGAGAGGTGAGATTTGATGCCGTTGAACGAGGCAAACGGCACGGCGCCCAGTCCAGTGACCGATTCGATATGCCCACTGCCTCTTTTGACCTCTTGATGGATGGTGTTTGGTACAATCGGAATGTGTTACCGAAACCCACCGGGTATGATGGAAGCCGTCGTCGCAATCGGAACGGCCTTTGGACGATGGCTGGGAAGTGAGTGAGCATCATTGGTACCCTTGCGAGGTACTTGTAGCTCTTACCTGCATTAGTTGACGCAGTGGGTCTTTGGGCAGCGAAAAGGCATCAAGAAATCCGGCTTCACGTGGCTCCAGTAGATGCCCAAAGGCGATCCTTTGCCTGGTGGTCAGATGGGCGGCGTGGGCGTTCTCAGCCCAACCAGAAAGAGAACGCCTTCAAGCCCGCGACTGTTGCGTTGATGCAGGTCGCGAAACCTCCCGAACCCCTCGTGAAATCTTTTTTTTCTCTTTTTTTTTGGGCAGAAAAAGGTGTTCATAATTGGCGGCCTGGTTTCGGCACGGAACGACATCTGACTGGTCCTCCGAAGTGCGTGGTATCGCAACATGGTTACCGGCCAAAATCTCAGGCCAAGACACCGGCTCATCTTCCGTTTTCTTCCAACACCATGTACAGACTCAAGACGAGGTATCCTTGGTGATAATTGATGCCTGGCTCCGAGGGTGTCTTTTTGAAGCGGTCATTGGTAATAATAATAGTGAATGAAGACATGTTATGGAATTCCAAGATCACCATGAACGGTTTCACAACCTCCCTGCCGCATGGCTGGCGCCGAGTCAGTGATAGCTTATACATAAACAATCCGGAACAGCAGCTGACGATAGTATTCAACATCTTTCAACTGAAACAGCAAGAGACATAAACTAGATCTTCAATTTATCAACATGGCAATTTGCTCGACAAGAGGCGTATTCGCGTCTCTGTCTCTATCTCCGTGGCTGGCGCACCCTCATGGCCGCGATTCTCTAGCGTACATGCGACCAAAGTTGTACTGGACACCACCCTGCCATTCTCCCCTCGACAAGTCAATTTGAGCACAAATTGAAAAACGAAAATCATAACTGCAGTCTCAGCGACAGGAGACTGAGTGATACTGTTTAAATGCCATTCAACTCACTCGTAGAAGAAGGTCTGAAGAGTCAATAGGAGGGAGTTATTACAGTCGACTAGCATTCTGCATCTTTGGGCGGTATCACCAACAGAGGGGAGAGTCGTCGCTCATCCCCACCATCCCCCCTGTCTCCCCAGTCTTAGTTTCCTTTCTGTCAGCGGACTAAACCTTTTCAATACCCCTGCCCTGAACATCAACTCAGGCCAAGACCCTCTGAAACTAAAAACACTCACCTCTTCCACTTACTATCCACGATGGGGTCGTTTGCCTGGTCGCTTGTGCTCCTGCTGCCTCGTGAGTACAGTCATTCGGCCAGGACACAAAGGCATCGAGTATCCGCAAAAAGACCGTTACCTATGGGTGATGTTTGTCCATTTAAATATCAAGATACGGTCTACTTACACCACGGAAGAGCCTGGCAATCTGGAAAGCCGGGTGCGTCCGTCAGATAAAGGAAGGCCATGTCTATCGGTGCTTGGTGTAAGGGTGATGAGGGCAGGGTTACCTGTCTCCAGGCACCGCGGGCAGGACAACACGCTCCGCCTTTACACAAGGTCTCCGTCGTGCTGCAGTTCCCCCAGCCTTGCTGAGACGCAGCGACTACCGTCTCAGGCCCAACCATGAGGCACCTCTGTGTGTTCCCTCCGCTGATACCTGTTCCCGGCTCTTCCAGCATCGTCCAGCTCGCGTCACGGAAGGGTGCCGTATGTAATTCCGTCTTAGTGCTTCCCGCTGGAGGATCTTTACTCTGCAAGGGCGAGTTGATCGTATGAATTATTCCTATACATACGGCAAGACGGCCGCCTACAGCAACATCCGCTGACCTTGGACCCGAAATATCAACGCCGGCACTACCTCACAGTACCTCACTTGGTCAGCCCTCCTTCAACCAAACAAATCTTTTTATCCGTCCTGCCATACGGAGTACTCTGTACCCCCGATACTAGGCGGCTCTTTTTGCACCCCATCTCCCTGTCTCCTTGCACTACAGACTGTGCATACGTTCTGCGTAAACCCATCTCGTGCTTTTCTTTGCTGCTACTCTACGACCATCTAACAAGATCCAAGTGGTCCCATACGGTTCAAGTCTTGTGACTAACCAAAGAGGAGGCACACGTACTTGAAATCCAAAAAGAGTTTCACACCATTGAAGTAGCCAACCTTATGCCGACCAGTTGAGAGATTCCAGACAACCTCGCATACACAGGACGCTGAGATCGCCACGAACTCTCAACCACCACACAGCAAAACCGGCCAACCAGAAACCCACGGAATCCTACAGGAATACAACGGTACGTGGTGATCTCTTTAATTGCTTCCTCGTGGTTCATCTTAAACCACGCCTCTCCCCTTCTTCTGTGTCTGCTATTCGCGGAGCGCCTCGCATTCTCTTTTCTCTCTGCTGCCCTCTATCAGCAGAAGCAGGAAGTGTTCGCCCCTCCGTCTTGGCGGGATCGCCAGTTCGCAAAGTCGCGGGGAAGCTTCAGGGCATTGTAAGGATGAAGGTGTGGAAGAATCACTCGTAAGGACAGTTCAGTTTCTTATGCGCTCAACACAAACCGATCCGATGGCAAACATTAAAAGCAACCGCCTATATAAAACACGAGGTCAAGGGACAGGCCAGCCAATCCAGCGACGGCCCGGCTGGATGCAACAGTCCAGTCGCTGTCGTCGTTGTTGGCTGCAAATTTCTTACTCCTTCCCCCTCCAGCCCCCCTTGCGTGAGATCGGGAGGCCTAGCGAGACAGAGGCTTCCCGCAGTCCACGCTACCCCAGACTCTCTTGTGACATTTCTATAGGACCTCTGAGGCTTCTAGATGTTGATCAACCCCTCATTGATTAACTGGGCACTAACAGCCAAGACCACAGGGTACACACTCGGCCATCACCTCGACGTTGTGCTGTCAGATAACTTCTGGTACGTTTTTAGACATGTCTTCTTTCACTGTTAGCCCATTTCGAATCACTTTCTCGTTTATTCACCCACTTATTCAGGCCCTCTGTCCCATGGAAGTGAGACAACAGCGAGCCTTCTTAACCCTGTCAGCTCTGTTACATAGCCTGGCTCCTCAACCATCGGCCTGCCCCGCTATCGTTCCCCTCGTTGTCGATCTGATCTAGATCCCTTGTTCGCTATCAAAACGGCGGCACATTGTCTGCTGCCGCTCGTAAATGTCTTTTTTTCCTCATGCTGACCTGATATCCCAGCCAACCTATTTTCCATCCACCCTTGCCGGTATCTCTGGCGAACCCTCCCCTCAGCCATATTGCCATTTGGACCATTATCCAAGCCTCAAGAACACCTAACGATTACAAAGTCCAGTTACCTATCTCGAACTGGCGCTTTGCAATCCCTAAGCCAACAACTCTCAAGTGAAACACGGAGACCCTTTCGACTTCGGCTTACTCACTCCGGCTTCTTTATACGGGTACCGAAGAGTCACTCTGAACAATCTTGAGATTGACCAGAAGGGAGAAGACGTGACCAATCATCCACGTCCATCCAGAAATTACACCAAAACCTGCCGCGACCAGCAATAGCACGGGAGGCGCAAGCCACCACCACCACACCTCACCACTCACTCCCAAGTCTCTTTTCCCGCACCGCCCAGGTTGTGTTCGCTCTTCATTCCCGTTGCTCACTCACTCACCGCCCGGGTCTTGTTACTCGCTACGGACTCCGTTACCAAACTGTCCAGGTCATAGACACTTCAGCGCCAGCTGAGGAGAACTCAATCGTCCCTCCCGTTCCCCCACCCTTCTCCATTGCTCATTCTTCCTCCGCTTTACACTCCTATCGCCCGTCTCTGTTCCTAGCCTGCTACCCTCTTACCTCAGCTTCCGACTCTTTCGAGTAACCAAGCAAGGAAACAAGGCAACTACCGTGCCGGCACTGGTCCGCACTCAAGCGCACCAACTTTGGTGGTCCTCTTTGCTAGTTGGTGCTTCGACTATTGTTAGGCAACTCTCTCTCGCTGCTCCCTTTGCTCCGGCTTTCTCCCTGCAGATTGTCACGAGCAAAGGGTGATACCCAAATACATTCCCAATGTCGTAAGTCTGGTCCGGATCTTCGATTTCCCTCGATTCTACATCGCGACTGCGCCACATTACCTGGCCTGTGTCTGTTCTCCCTTCTTGGAACCAGCTAACCCGGACCCCTTCCTCCTCTCTTTGCGCCTGCAATAGGAGCCGACGATCAATCAACATCACTGTGAATAACCCAGGTCCTGCGTATTCCTCAACCACATCATCGAGCGGATACGACTCATCCCAGTACCAGTACGGGTACGGCCGCGACGACTCGGTAGTCGATGACGAGGACGACGAGGAGGTGACCGACGACGAGTCTACCGAAGACGACCATTGGGATGAACACTACGACGAAATAGACCCTTCGGATTCTGCCTCGGCAACCGCAGAGTACTATCCTCACCCTCATCACGGGCATCCGCCACTGCCTCCCCACTCTCCTCACTCTCGCTCTCACAGTACCCATAGCGCCCGGAATCCCCGGCTGCTAGAACGCAGCGAATCTGCATCGCGCCGGAATCTAGTTCCCGCAGGAAGACAGTCTTACTCTTATCGTGCCCCGACGGCTCCTCCCCCCATGGAGTCGGAATACGGGGACGAGTTTGGAGGGTACGGTGGGCGCGGCCATGGACATCACTCACAACCCGGCTATTATGGCCGTGGCGCGGGACACAGCGCCTACGCTCCCAGCCATGCCGGATATGTTCCCAGCCACTACGGAAACCAGATGGTACCATATGACTACAACAACCCATTCGCTCCCTCTCCCATGAACGACACCCTCACCAGAACCAGACGCGGTGGTGGCGGCGATGACTACTTCGGTGGCCATAACCCGCGCGGCCATCACTACGACATGATGCCTTACGGAGGAGGAGGGCCAGGCGCCGCCGCCGGCGCTCTCGGTTACTACGGTGCCGGAGGCGGCTTCGGCACCCCCGGGCCCAGCCACATGGCCGGACTAATGTTCCAACCCCCTCCACCACCACCCACCGAACACCCGGGCAAGTCCCCAACCCCCGCGCCAGAGAAGAAGCTCGACCCAGAAATGGAAGCTCTCAAGAAGCAACTGGAAGAGTTCCAACTGGAGAAGAAGCGCAAAGAAGAAGAGGAAAAGAATCGCGAGATCGAGCGCAAGATCCGCGAAAAGGCCGAGGAGGAGCTGCGCAAGAAGCAGGAAGAGGACCGCAAGCGCGCCGAAGAGGAGAAGAAGCGCCAAGAGGAGCAGAACGCTGAGATGGAGCGGGCTGTCAAGGAGGCGCAGCGAGCGGCGGAGGAGAAGGCCGCTCAGGCTCGCAAGGAGGAGGAAGAGAGGCAGAGGAAACACGCCGAAGCGCTGGCTGAGGCTCAGAGGAAGGCAAGAGCTGAGTTTGAGGCTGAGCTAAAGGCTGCTGAGGAGCGGCGCAAGCGCGAGGAGGAGGCTGCCAAGATTGCTGCTGAGCTTGAGAAGCAGAGGATCGAAGCGGCTGTGAGGGCAAAGGAGGAGGAGCTCAAGAAGAAGCATGCCGAGGAAGAGCTGCAGCGGATTGCGGCCGAGAAGAAGGCCGCCGAAGAGGCCGCGGAGAGGAAACGGCTGGAGGATGAAGCCAAAGCAAGGCTGGACCGGGCGCTTAAGGAGACCGAGGAAAAGATCGCTGCCGCCATCCGGGCCGACCGGGAGAAGGCCGCCGAGGAGGCGGCCAAGAAGGCGGCCGAAGAAGCCGAGAAGGCGCGCAAGCAGAAGGAGTTTGAGGAGTGGCAGAAGCACCTCGAAGCCGAGGCCAAGCTCAAGGCCGAGATCGAAGCCCGCGAGCGGATGGAAAAAGAAAAAGCGGAAGCCGCGAAGGCCGCAGCCGCCGAGGAGGAGCGCAAGAAGGCGGAGGAGGCACTGCGTAAGCGGCTCCTGGACGAGGCCGAGAACAAGGCCCGGGAAGCTGCCGAGAAGGCCAAGGCCGCCGAGGAGGAGAAGAAGGCTGCCGAGGAGGCGCTCAAGAAGAAGATCCTGGCCGAGGAGGCGGCCAAGAAGCAGAAGGAGGAGGAGGCTGAACTGAAGAAAGATAAGGCTCCTATCAGATTTAAGGACGCTGTAGGCCGCAAGTTCAGTTTTCCCTTTCGTCTGTGTCAGACGTGGCAGGTATGTTTCTTCCCCTTACCCTCCCCTCCCCCATCCCCCCTTCTCCTTTCCACCCAGTTACTAACACATTCCCGCAGGGCATGGAAGAACTAATCAAACAAGCCTTCCTCCACGTCGACGTCATCGGCCCCCACGTCCAAGAAGGCCACTACGACCTCATCGGCCCCGACGGCGAGGTCATCCTCCCCTCCGTCTGGGAGCGCGTCATCGAGCCCGACTGGCAAATCACCATGCAAATGTGGCCCATGGACAAAGCGCCCCTCCGCAACCAGATGCCCCCCGGCGGTCTACCCCCGGGCTTTGGCGCCGGTGCCGCCGGCGGTCTCCCCGGCATGGGCCGTCCCATGTTCCCCGGTGCTCCACCCACTTCTCGTCTACCACCCGGCATCTCGGACGCTCACGGGCATAGAATGGCGCATGACATGTTTCCTCCCGGGCAGCCTGTCCGGCCACCGATGGGAGGCGGTGGAATGCCTCCTAGTATGGGTATGGGTGGTGGCGGTGGTGGTGGTATCCCGCCCCCGCCTCCGCCCGGTTGGCCCGGTAGTGGTAGACACGCTGCGCCGCCGCCGAGACCGGCGGCCATCGTGGTCGATGTCGAGCCGGAGGTTAGGCAGCACAAGTCGAAGCATTCGTCGAGCCACAGCAGGAAGGAGACGAAGGCGACGGTGCTGGGGTGGATGGCGGGCGGGAAGCCGGTGAAGAGTAGTAGTAAGAAGTATGTCCTTGTTAGGTATCCATCCGGTCCTTCCCTGATGGTTATGAGAGGGAGAGAAAAGCTAACTGTAATGGCGGTTTAGGAAGAAGCACTAAGCGAGTGCATTGGGAGAAGACGCCGAATTCGTTGACCGATTAGCATGTCCTGTCCTCGACTACGACACATATTCGGCTCTCAAGCCTTCCGCGCTGGTTGATCCTCTCCCCTATCTCCTCCCTTTCTTTTTTATCTTCGCTTTTGAGTTTGTTTGTTCTGGCTTTTGATACCTCTTTCTCTGCTTGATGGTTTTTTACATTCTTTTTGTGCTTTTGGTGGATACAGAGGCGTTCCTTTAGGGGGGCTTTCTGACGCGCGTTTCTATGTCCGAAAAACTTATGACGAAAAAAGCAGTACGACGGGATGACGAGTGATGATGGATGAGGGATGATGAAGGGATACAGTTGATGCCATATGATTGATGATACGAGATCATGTGTGGATGACTAACTTTCCGTTACGCCAGGGTAGGGGAAGGGCGAACGGGAGATGTTAGATGTGGATGTGGACATGGATGGCGAGGAAGTGAGTGGGTGGGTGTTGAATGGTATAGGTTTTGGTTTAGCAATACATGGATCTTGGGAGAACGTGTTCCAAGTTCAACGTGAATGCCTCTGGTGTTGACACTTGCTGTAGATGGAGCATTGTTTCGACCGCATCACTATGCCTTTGCCAGTTCAGGACCCTCCCAGTAGTGTGATATACTTGGGTATCTTGTCTATTCGTAACAAAAGCATGTCTATGTCTTACTTTTCCAAGCCACGCTGTCTATGCCTTCTAAATCCGGGTAATAATACAGGGATATCAAGAAGCAGCTCTACTCATCATGCCATCTAGCTAGTCTAGTACTCCCAACACTTCCCCAGTTAGACCTTCACCAAGATAACCAACCAACTCTCTCTTACGAGATTTATCAAGCCAAGATTATGAGGTCGGCTCGTAGGCCACTCCCATCCATCCGCTCAACATCTCTTCGGGGTCGACGTCCTCTTACCAGACATCACCCATCACCCCATCACCGCCTCCAAGTCCTCCTAGCCCTCTCCTCAAAAGCCGCAACCATCTCATCCACCTTCTGTCCCGCCAACTGTCCGACCGCAAACCCCAGCGCCGGATTCGCAAACTTGAACCTCACACTCAGCGCCACCTCCGTCCATTTGTCGCCGCCCCCCTCCTGGTTCTTCAATCCTCCTCCTCCTCCCGGGGCCGGCATGTTCCTAACCGTCCACCTCGTTACAAGACTCTCAAACAACCCCTCCATTTTTTCGGTGTCACCACTTTGCGGCTTATCGTATCCGAATTGCCGGAGAACAGTAGATGGGATATTAGTAGAAGCGTTACCACTAACAGCTTCTACGATCCCCACCCCTTGTCCATCGTCTGGCACGCAGTAGACTCGTGAAGAGTAGGATTCGGTGAAAGGGCCCCAGCCTACTGTTAGGTCGCCGCGGGCTGGCCATTTTGTCTTTTTCATCTCCCCATTTCCTTGTGTCTCTGTCCCCTCCTCCCCTACTGCGATTGCTGTAGGTTGTGCAGATTGTGTAGGTTGCTCAGCCCAAGCGGTAACCACACTCCGACTACAATGCGGCAGGAACTGGCTGTACGAAGAAACGTCCGCGATCAAATTATAGAGGTGTCCAGGTGGGTAAGGCAGGATTCGCCGCGCGCGGAGGACGGTTTCCGGCGCGCTGTTGTTCTTGTTGTTAATACCCCCGGTGGAAGCGTTGTTGAGGGCGGAGGCGGCGGAGGAGACGGCGGAGAGGAACCAGGAGGAGTAAGGACGGGTAGTAGTGGTAGTGGTAGTTAGTGGTGTAGGTGGTGGTGATATCCTCCGCTGGCGTGGGTGGTGGGAGGATGTGGAGGGCTTGTTGAAGGCGTTGTTGCTGGTTGTGGTTGTGGTGGTGAGGGAGGAGATGGATCGGACGCCGCTCGTTCGGGGTATGAGGAGGCGCCGCGTTGCGCTTGGGGGAACGAGGAGGGAAGGTCGGGGTGGCATTTTGTTGAGGAGCAGTCTCGGGGGTCTGGGTGGTAGGTAGAGGGAGGTTCGAATGGTCGAGGTAGGTGATTTGCGCTGCGGTTGTTGTAGTTGAGGGAGGATGTTGCGGTTCGGAGTGGGAGGGAGTTGGTAGAGGTTGATTGTTGAGGTTTTCGAGACCGGCGGCTTTTGTTTCTGGAGTGATTAGGGAGAAGGGAAGGATGAAGAGGTTCGTGGAGGTTGTGGGATTGTGACGACCGGGCGTACCCGAATGCGCCGGAATAAACAAAGTTGGGAACTTTTTGAAGGCATTCCCGTCGCAATTCGGGGAACTTGTCCCGAGGTCGGGGCTGTGCTGCCGTTATTTAGACTGTGTATAGGTTGCCCCTAAATCCGCGCTGCATGACTGCTGCATGAGAATGGAGGCTGCGCTGAAATGTCACTTCCAGGGTGTTCATCGCTAAGGACTTGCTAGTTTAACCTTGCACCTAGACCACCAGAGCACCCTTTGCGGGGTAACCTGATCTACGACATCAAGACTTCCGCTCGATTACGACTAAGTTATCGCGATACCAAGCACTTCGAGAATTATGTGCAGGATTTGGGTAAGCTGGAAGAAATCAAGAACATGTTATGATTTTTTCTCATTGAGGGAAATTGAATGTGACATGTAGTCACACGTTGATGCCGAATCTTTTCCGATCACTAACAAGTGAACGGCCTGATAGCGGATCCGTCCCATCTTCCACTGAGACCCCAGTCTCCCCGTCCACGGTCCTCGTCGAGAACGTCATCCGAACCTCACAAGGGACGGGCCGCGATTATTTTGGTAACCAGTTTGTCTCGGGTCGTTTGAATTTCCTTCATCAAGGTAAGTCGAGCATTTCGTCTAGGAGAGGCTGGTGTCGAGGGCTTTTATGACTCAACCCACCTGCACGACAATCTTCGTCGTCTACCTTCTGCAACCCCTCACTTAGAGGATCTTCTCTTACACATGACCATCGATAATAGAACCGATCTGTCTTCGAAAATGGGAGGGCACTTGGTAACGGTTGCGACCTGCAGTCTGAACCAATGGGTTCTGGATGTAAGTTAGGCCTTGTCAAATCTCAAATTTCCGCAGGGCAATACTAACTCAAACAAACAGTGGGAGGGAAATCTTCAACGCATCGTTGAGAGTATTCATCTCGCCAAGAAGGCCGGTGCAAGACTTCGCGTTGGTCCTGAGTTGGAGATATGCGGTTACTCGAGTTTGGATCACTTTCACGAGCTCGATGTTTACACCCACAGCTTGGAGATGCTCCGCAAGCTCTTGGAGGATGAGAGCTGCCATGATATCCTCATCGACGTCGGTCTGCCTATCCTCCATCGGAACATCAGGTATAATGCTCGAGCTATCTTGCTGAACGGAAAGATCCTCTTGATCGTGAGTATACCCCTTACTTCTAGGTCACGGACTCTCCACTAACAAACATGAACAGAGACCCAAGATGTGGCTTGCCAACGATGGAAACTACAGAGAGATGAGACACTTCACGCCGTGGATGCGTCCCAGAGAAACCGAATTGTTCCATCTGCCCAAGATCCTCCAGGAAATCCAGGGCGAAACCCATGTTCTTTTCGGAGATGCCGTCATTTCTACTCCCGAGACGGCTTTTGGAGCAGAAACCTGCGAAGAGCTCTTTACTCCCAAGGCTCCTCACATCGACATGGCTCTTGACGGTGTGGAAATCATCACCAACAGCAGTGGCTCTCACTTCACCTTGCAAAAGCTCGACGTTCGCCTCAAGCTTATAATGGAGGCAACTCGCAAGTCGGGCGGCGTCTACCTCTATGCCAACCAACAAGGTTGTGACGGTGAACGTCTCTACTTTGATGGCTGCGCCATGATCATCGTCAACGGTGACATCGTTGCTCAGGGCTCACAGTTCAGTCTTAACGACGTGGAGGTCGTTACTGCTACTGTTGATCTGGAAGAAGTCAGAGCTTACAGGTCTTCGATCTCGCGTGGCTTGCAGGCGGCTACTTCGAATGCCAAGTACCAGAGGATCCAGACCTCGTTCGAGCTCAGCCCTGAGGATGAAGATACCGATATCTGGAAGAAGCCCACCCTTCCCAGGCCGCCGAAGTATCACTCAGTCGAGGAGGAGATTGCTTTGTGCGGTGGCTGCTACTTGTGGGATTATCTGCGGAGGTCCGGTACAGCGGGTTACTTGGTGCCCCTAAGCGGAGGCATCGACTCTTGTGCCACGGCTACCCTTGTCTACTCCATGTGCCGCATCGTTATCCAAGCCATCGAAGATGGTAATCAGCAAGTCATTGAGGATGTCAAGCGCATCTGCAAGTACGGCAAGGAAGGCGAACTTCCCAGGACCCCCCAGGAGCTCTGCAACCAGGTCTTCACTACCATCTACATGGGCATGAGCAAGCAGAGCTCGTCCGAGACCCGCGGACGTGCTAAGGAGCTTTCCGACGCTATCGGTAGCTACCACGTCAATCTCGACATCGACGATGTGTATGAGGCACAGAAGAAGCTTATCGTCCAGACAACGAATTTTGAGCCCAAGTTCAAGGTCCATGGCGGTACAGTTCAGGAGAACTTGACGCTGCAGTGCTTGCAGGCTCGTATCAGGATGGTTACCGCTTATGTATGTCAAGTTCCGCCCGGGTCCAGTGACAAACATATACTGACGATATGCTATAGGAATTTGGCCAGATTCTCCCCACCGCCCGTGGCAGGCCCGGTGGAGGAAGTCTTTTAGTGCTTGGCAGTGCCAATGTTGGCGAGGTAGGTTCGGCAATGCCCATCGAAATATGCTAGGTAAACATTTACTGACACTTGTGACAGAGTCTTCGTGGTTATTTGACTAAGTATGACTGCTCCAGTGCCGATATCAACCCAATTGGGTCGATTGATAAGGCAGACTTGAAGCGCTTCATTGCTTGGGCCGAGAAGAAGTTTGGTCTTCCTTGCCTTCACGGTTTCTTGACGGCTGTTCCCACTGCTGAGTTGGTAAGTATTCCAAAATTGGTGATCTGGCACTTGAGGAAGCACTTGACCCGATGCTAACCATACTTTGCACTGCAGGAGCCAATTACCCAAGAATACGTCCAGAGCGACGAAGCCGACATGGGAATGACCTACGCCGAGCTAACAGTCTTCGGCCGCCTTCGGAAGCTGAACAAGCTTGGTCCCTATGCCATGTTCCAGCGTCTTGTCCACGATTGGAGTGCCGACCGTGAGAAGGTCGAGGGTGACGAGGCGCCTTTCTATACTCCCAGACAGGTTGCCGAGAAGGTCAAGAGGTTCTTCCACTTCTATGCCATCAACAGGCACAAGATGACTACTCTTACTCCTGCTTTGCATTGCAATGATTACTGTAAGTTCACCCTATGGTCCAGTTGTCGGAGAAATTAAGCTGACACCATCATAGCACCGGATGACAACAGATTCGACCTCAGACCATTCTTGTACCCGCCCTTCTGGAAGAGCTGGAGCTTCAAGAGGATCGATATGGAGCTTGAGAGGATCGAGAAGAGGAGGGAGGAGCGTGCAGGTAAGGGCAAGGAGACTGCTTAGGATTGGTGAGCAGTCGACTGAAATGTTCAGTAGAGTTCAAGTGAGTTCAAAGAAGAACCAAAAACAGATTATCGACGACTGGTTCGAACGCACCACCTCTCCAAACAAAGGACGAAAAAGGCTAAAAAACAACACCCGCTCGCTCAGAGCAGCGGTGAACCGTTTGATTTCTTCTGTCGACTGGAGTGTTCCCAGATACCATATAGGTAGACCGGCTACTAGATGTGAAGACCCCATCTACGTGTCTTCGCACACCGTTCCCGATCCGGACAGGCAATAGGTTTTTAAATTTTGAGAACTCGAACGGTAGACCGCTGTGCCATCTGACCAAGCGGTTGTTGTTGGAAAGAGGGACCAACCAGGTCCCTTATATGGTCATTGGGGCTGGGTTTGAGATCGGATGAAGGAGTAGAAGGTAGTACGCCAGCTGCCGCGGGACTCGAAGCTCGAATGGTTCTGTTGAGGAAGGAACGATGGATTGTATCTACTTTACGCACTTGGTCCTCATTCCAGCGTCAAGATTGTGACTCAAGTCATTTCCAAGCATTTGACCGCGAGTTATCTCCAGATCCGAATCCATGGACGAGTTGAAGGACAGCTCCTTGATGTGACAAGCTCCCCTACGGTCGGATCAAGGGTTAGGGGTAGATAAGGATAAGGCAATGAATTGGAGCGGTGCCCGCCGAGTGCAAAGTTGGGTGGGCCCTCCGCAACCCCAATTGGCCCCACAGGCTCTGGACCATTTTTGTACTTTTTCTCGTTTCGGAATTTGCAAATCTTTTCCCGCTCCTCTCCTCTCCTCTTCATTCTTCGTTCCCTCCGCGGTTCAAGAACCAGCACGATATGCTGCACCAACCTTACAACAAAGCCAGCGCCATTCAATGACCAGTGGTGATTGTTAGCTGCATCTCTCTACCAGTGCACTAACCAGGATCCTCCAACATTGTCCTCGCCATGGCATCGAATGGCGTCGTCGTTCCTGTCGCCTCTGCCCAGGCACAGGTTGTCGTCGATGAACAACAACAACAGCCCGAGCAGCAGCTCACTGCCCAGATCTCCAAGCTCGAAATAGCCGAGGAGAAGCAGCAGCAGCAAGAGGAACAGCAGCCTCCCCACCGGTCCCACGATCCCCAGTTCAACCAAAAGCGCAGCGACCCGTTTCAGTTCGGATCTCGCTATCTGCAGGAGCAGGACGACGTCTTTGAGTTCAACGCGTGGGACCATGTCGAGACTGATGACGCATACAAGGAGTATGCTGAACAGCAGTACGAGATGCAGCGCAATGCGCCCGTCTCGGACTTTGATAAGCGTGAGTAACCCATCCGTCTTTTCCACCTCACTCCCCCCAATGGTTCACGCTAAGAGAGGGGTTCATCCCCATTGCATCCCTCTCTATGGGCTTCCGTGATGATTTACAAACATAAGCATAGTTCATCTGAATTTTTATGAAGACAACTACGTATTTTATAGTCTTTCGCTCCCATCTGATTTTGCCCTTAACCATTGGGTTCTTGAACACATCAAGTTATCATTCAGACATTGGAGCAGTCTGCTAACTCAGCTTGTCACAACAGATCGGTTCAACTCGGACCCTGCAAAGTGGTGGAACCAGTTCTACAAGAACAACACCGCCAACTTCTTCAAGGATCGCAAATGGCTTCAGCAAGAGTTCCCCATCCTGGACAAGGTCACCTCTGAGGGATACGGCCCCTGCACCCTCCTCGAAATAGGAGCTGGCGCGGGCAACACGGCCTTCCCCATCCTGTCCAAGAACAAGAACCCCGAACTGAAGCTCCACGCCTGTGATTTCTCCAAGAAGGCCGTCGAGGTCATGCGTTCGCACGATGCCTACAACACAGACCAGATGCAGGCCGACGTGTGGGACGTGGCCGGCGACGAGCTGCCCCCTCACCTGGGGGAAAACTCGGTTGATGTCGCCCTCATGGTGTTCATCTTCTCTGCATTGTCCCCGTTGCAGTGGAAGAAGGCCGTCGAAAATGTCTACCGTGTGCTCAAGCCCGGCGGTGAAGTGTGCTTCCGTGACTATGGAAGAGGAGACCTGGCCCAGGTCCGCTTCAAGAAGGGTCGTTATCTGGACGAGAACTTCTACATTCGTGGTGATGGCACTCGCGTCTACTTCTTTGAGAGAGACGAGCTGGCCGATATTTGGTCTGGCAAGCTGTTCATTAAGGATAGTGAGGTCGAGGACGCTTCTGAGCCCGACATCCGCTTCGTGATTGAGGACCTTGGTGTCGATCGTAGATTGCTCGTCAACCGCGCAAAGAAGCTCAAGATGTACCGCTGCTGGTTGCAGGGTCGCTTCAGGAAGCCTTTACCGCAGTAGAAGAATAACAATTGATACCCATTCTCACCACTTTCTGTTCACCTTCTGGGTCCTGTGATGCTGCAATGTCTAGTTCATGTCGTGCTTGCCATGTTCATGTTCGAAATCTACCGCGGTCAATGGATGTGCTATATAGTATCATGGGACAGCATGGCAGAACCATACACGTTCAGTAGGTTCATTCCATACCCGTTGAGTTTATGTTGCAAAGTTGATTGCTTGTCATGATACGGTCGAGTGCTGAGCCCAGGATGCCTAGTTTGTTCATCAAGTTGAATATGTTCATCAAACCATATCCCATACATATTTTTGTACTTGTGGAAGTGCCATGCCCTCGCTATGTCGCCTGAACGCCAGAAGAACAAAACCGTAATGTCCCTATTCCATGCCCATACAGAAATCCTAGCCAACAAGTTTTCCGCTCGTCCACGAAAACCATGCTACCTTCAACCCTCCATCTTCACATCCCCCTGCATCTTCCCCATATTCTTGAGCAGATAGCTCCGCTTGAAGTACTCGTTAGGATGGACAATAGTCTCAAGCTGCGCCGCAGTCATGATCCCCTCATCCTTGGCCTTTTTGAGTTCTTCCGTGTGAAAATGTTCAAACACCCTGTTTTGACACACATCACGTTAGCCATCTGTCTGTCAACCAAACTTCCCACCATCACTCACGAAGAGGAAGAGGAAGAAAAAGAAAACATACCGATTACAAGCCATATGAAACTTCTGCTTCTCCTTATCCTCCTTGACCCCATTCAACACCCCACGATCCGTCACTCCCATCCCCTGCTGCAACAGCGTCTGCAGATTCTCCATATTAAAGTGTCTATACGGACACCCGTGCGCCTCGCCCGGTCCGGGAGGATGTTCGGTCAAGATTTTCTGGCAAGAATATGGCGAGTAACCCCCGCCGCGCCGATTGCTGTCGCCGCCTACGTCTCCGTACGTGTGTCGCACGTTGTACCGGTACTCCTTGTTGAACGTGTCGTCCGTGATTTTGTTGAACGACTGCCGCCAGAAGAGGAGGCACTCCTCGAGGTTGAGGCCGATGCCTTTCAGGAAGAGGGTGTATTGTAGTCGACCGTAGTGTTTAAGATGGGCGTCGCGGCGTAGGGTTCGGTGGAGGTGGGACATGCAAGCGGGGAAATGGTGGTTATTCACCAACGTGTCGATGTTTCTTGCCGAGATATCCGCCGAGGAAATAGCGGACGAAGTACCCACGTACGAAGCGTCAGGTGTGATGAAGTTCTTGGACAAGTGCACGAGGATCGGAGTCAAGCGGTCGTCTTCGTCCAATCTGGGGAGAGCGCGAGCGGTTAACTCGAGCTGCCGCTCCAAGCGGGAAGAGAATTCGGATACGACCATCGCTTGTTGTTCACGCGCGGGAACGTAGGCGTAGCCTTGCCGAAGAAAAACGCGACGCTGTTCGACGAGCTCGGGGACGCGGAGCCAGGAGACTTTGCACCATGTTTGGTCTTCTTCATACCCTCCTCCCTTTTTGTTGAAGGAAGCGGTAGCGGCGAGTTCGGCAGCTAGTTCGCGCTTTTCCTCATCGGAAACGGTCTCCAAATCGAGGTTAAGTGAGTTGATAAACGCCGCGCGCTCGCGGCCGTCGTCGGCGTTGAGGCGCATGCGAAACAACATGGTTTCGACGCGGGTGAAGCGGCGCCGGAGGTCCTCCGTAGACGCAAAAGCGAGACGAAGGATAAAGTGGCTGTAGTGGTCCTTTTGCCGCTGGGCGAAGAGCTGGGAGGAGGAGGAGCTGTTGGTGTCGAGCGGGAGGTACTTGTCGAGTAAGGGTTTCATGTGCGAGGCCGTTTCGGCGGGGGGTTTGTTACGGAAGGAACATGCTTCTAGTTCGGCGAGGACTGGATGTGGTACAAGTTAGAGACGTGGAGTGTAGATGAAGGGGGTTGAGAGTTCTGGACTGGGGAGGGAGAAGAAGACAAGACATACTTCGTAGCCTGTCGATGGCCCATTGTTCAAACTGCTCGATGGTGATGTCGGCTGTTGGAGGGGTCGAGTAGAAGTTGAGACGATGGGGATAATCGGTGTCCTTGTAGGCGGCTTCTGCGAATTGTTTCTTGCGGTGATCGAGGACGTTTCGCCTTTTGGGGTCGATGCGGCTGACATTTGATCGTAGCATGATGGAGACTTGGTAGGGCTGTCTTCCAGGCTTTCTGACCTGGGAGGTTGTCGGTTGGAAGCCGTGAAACTGTGGATGATGTTGGTCTGGGAGACGCGTCCAAACTTGCCTTGACGCGCAGCTCTTACAAAATCAATTAAAACGCCGGCCAACCACAGGCGTCTGTTTGTCCGTGAAGTTGGGCGCGATGCTGCTTTGACCCTAACCCTCGTGAAGAATATCCCCTAAACCAGCTTTCACTCGGGAAATAACTGGGACACTTCTTTCTTCCGCAATTTACTCGGTCCTATCAACACTTTCCTCTTGACCTAATTGTGCATACTCATGTGGCTGTTTTCTTAAAGCTCATATATGATCGACAGGTTGCCAAGCGGAAGCGAAACAGTCAAGCTTCTAGGGACAGGACAAGAGGCTCATGGGTCACTAAAACTGACATTTTACTATTCCCTAGCAAATCTCCAAACCAATATGACGCCGCTAACAAACCCCAAGATAAAAATGATGAAGAAAAAAAGTGGTACGAGATCACAGCCTCAAATGTGATCGCTACAGGTATCAATCTCCCATACAATTCCCTATATCCTAAACCCATCTCTAGGCCTTCGGTGTCTGACCGGTCATGAACGCACTGAAGGCAGTCTTTTATACGTGTTAGCCCATGCTTTAATTCAAATCATAAAGGGGGGAAGGGGGTTGACATACCGCATTCCTTGTCTGGATGAACACCGTTCCAGGACCAGTGAACTTGCACACCAATCCTTCGCCAGAGGCAAAGCCCGATAGCAGGCCGCCGGAAGCAACGCGCTCTAGGATGTACTTGGTGTTCCATGCGACCAAGTGGCCATTGTCGACGATGTACTTCTCGCCGTCCGCCAGCTATATCCCCTGTTAGCAAACCCGCACCACTTCACGCAACCTTAGACAACTGATACTCACATCCTTCCGAATAATAGCACCAAAACTAGTCAACCACAAAAGCCCCGTGCCACTAATCTTGTACACCCACAATCCCTCACCGGAGAACATGGCCTTCCCAAGTCCCTGGCGCTTATAGTCCTTGGTGACGTTCTGCGTCGAAGCAAGGTATCCGTCATGGCTGACAGACCAGGTCTGGGAGCCGTCCAGGCGGAGACTCGTGATATCGCCGAGCATGGCAGGAGCCAAAAGCAACTCACCAGGACCGGTGAATGTCGAGGTGCCCATCTCGCCGCCGGCGACGAGTTTCTTCATGCTAAATTTGTAGGCTCCCTTGAGGGAGACGGAGGGGGACATGGCGATCATTGTGCCTGTGCGGGAAAAAAAAAAGATGTTAGCCAGATACGCTCATTTGAATACACCTATGGGCTGAATGGAGAGAAAACATACCAGGCTTAGCATCCAACGGGCATCCAATCGCCAACTGAACAGTCAAAATAGTATTGCAATCCCGATGGCTGATACGATAACTACCACCATTGAACGTTCCCACGTCATCCGACACCGCACCAACACCGGAAAACTGTCCGGCGGCGGGCGCACCAGTAATGGCAGCCGCTGCGGAAGTGCTAAGCCCCAGACCAACGGGTTGTTGGGGTGCTGGTTGCTGCTGCTGCTGAACCTGTTGCTGTTGCTGGGGCTGCTGCTCGCCCTGAGGATATTGCGGAGGAGCGGCATACTGTTGCTGAGGAGGAGGGGTATGGGCGGAGGTTCGGGAGGCGCTGGAGTCCGTCCTCATGTGAAGAGGGAGAGCGGTTTGAGGATGTTGCTGCTGGGTTGGTGGTGGCGCATATTGCTGCTGTTGTTGAGTCGGCGGCGCGGCATATTGTTGGGCCGGTGGTGGTGAGAATTGTTGCTGTGGCGGTTGTTGATATTGCTGCTGCTGCTGCTGTTGCTGCTGGGGAGGAAAGGGGTAGGAAGGCGTCGATGATTTGGGCGGTGGCGTGGCAGACGAGCCGGCAGACTGAGGAGGAGGAGGATAGTGTCTTCCTTGCTGTTGGGTGGTCGGAGGAGATGGGTAAGAGAACTTTGTCTGGGTTGGAGGAGCAGACATGGGAGGAGGCGGGTAGCTGTGATGAGCAGGAGCTGTTGTCTTCGTCAGTATCAACCGTTCTATCCGCTTTTCAATCACCTCAATATCTTTGACAGAGGACCAAGAACTCAATTTGGAACATACCTCCAGCACCAGATGCTCCAGGAGGGGCTGATATAATGGTTAGCTATGTCATACCATAATAACGAAGAGCGTCTGATACTAACGAGGATAGTAAGACATATTGATTGTCTGTTTTGCTCGAACACACGAATCTCTTCTCAGATAGCTTCGAACTTGTTGAAATAGGCCCTTCTCTTATTGAAGCTCGCTAAGTCTCGATGGGAACTTTTGGAGTCAACGCGATGGATGCCCCGCACTTATAAGAAGCTGACTGCAGATCACCTGTGTTTCTCAAGTTCGTGAGACCGTCAGCAGAATATGGTGACAACTATGGTGAGAAGCCAGTTCAAAGAGAAAGGTTCAGACACATTCACAGAGTCAGGAAACGGGGGAGAAGAGGAACGGGACGGAAGGAAGAAGAGCATCTGACGCGACGTCAATTAGGCGTCCAGACTCATTTGTATTGAAGGGTGCCACTGGTACCTGAGCAGCTCAACCCTAGTGTAGCAGGGGAGTAGCCCCCAGATCGCCTCTCGTTGCGCGTCCGCCATAGCGGCTGTGGTGCGGGCGGGCTGCTTTCTAATTCAAGCTCAACAATGTATGGAGAAGATGAAGTGCCCAATCAGTGAGCCTTGAAGATGACAGGAAGGGAAGAGCGCCGTCTTGTCTTCATGGGGCCATGGAGCAATGAGTGCAAGCGCGGGACGAGGGCGCTTACAGAGGGGAACCGAGGAACTTGATTGGCGGCCAAGTCTTACAGGCCCAGGGTCTTGTTCGGATCTCCGTTGGCGAATCCAATCTCTAGCTCACCAAAGTCGAGACCTTGGGCGTCGAAAAGAAAGAAGATGTGAAAAGGGTTCACAGAGTTCTGTTTTGCACTCATGGCCTCCGATGTTGAGCTCCTGAACGAAAAGGGAAGTTTGTTTACTCTGCGATAATGGTCAGTGCGGATGGTTCGGACCCATCAAAATACCGAACGCTTCCTAAACCAACAGCAATTGGCTTTCAAGAACCATATCAGCCACATGATGCTTCGACTCGTGATTGGGAATGCCCCTGGATAGTCCGGAGATTAATGTTGCTCGAAAGGCCGACTGACAAGTCTGTTGGCAAGCTGAGAAGTTGAAGAGGGCTGAATTGTTTGAGGGTCTGTGGTGCAGGCGAAACCGTGAGCGGCCTCAGTGGCACTGGTGAGAACTCGTCAAGCGGCACTTGGAGCTTTATTGCCTGCCGGAAAGGAATGGCGGGGTCATGGATACACCGTTGACTGGGCAAAGGCGGATGCAGTTGTCAGCCGATTGTCCAATGGGATGTAGTGGAATGATGCGCTGCCTGCCGCGACGACTTGGTTGCATCACTCACATGCAACCCAAAGAGGTCCGCGAACTTCTAGAAGTCCAGAAAAATAAATAAGAGTCGTTGCGTGACCCCTTACGATATCGTCAGCCCGCGCAACGAGGAAATACCCGACTAAAATTTGCTTTGACCTAGCCGATACGTCTCCTCCATCCCCCCCCACCCAAAATTCTCTTGCTGTGCCTTTGAGCTTTCGGAGATACTGTCGTAGTTCTCGATCGATCGCGCGTTCGTCTTTCTACCGCGGAAACCCGACAGGCACGGCTAGGTCAACGACTCTCAACTCCCATCAAGTACTAGCTTGTTGGCGACGGCGTCTTCCAGCATCTATAATCCTCGAACTTCCCTCAGCGACTACAAGTGTACGAAGCGTATCCCTCGAAGCTCAAGAAGCTTAAAGCTTGGAGCTTGGGCCACATTGCGACGATTCTGCGACCGACCACGACCGACCGATTCATACCACGTGCCAATTAGACCATCACCATGTTGAGGACAGGATACGGAGCTGCCGAGACCCTCCTTAGAGGAGGCGCCATCTTCCAGAGGGTTTCTAGGGATACCACAGTTGCTCGGACATGGGCGCAGCATATCTCTACCAAGAGCGCAGCTACACCACAGCTCCAATACGCGAGCTTGTCGGCCAGGATTAGACAGGCATTGAGAGCCGGGCAGCCCAAGCAGTTTACCACCTCGTCAAGACGCCCATTCCAGTCGTCGAGGTCGCGCCGGTCTGACAAGTCGTCGGAGAACGAGGGAGCCAAGGAGAAGGCCAGGGGAAAGGAGAAGGAGCCCGAGCCGACCGGATTCAGCGCGAGGATGAAGAAGCTGTCCAAGGAGTACGGCTGGACTGCCGTCGGAGTCTATCTCGCCCTTAGCGTGCTAGACTTCCCTTTCTGCTTCTTGCTCGTCCGCACTGTCGGCACTGAGAAGATTGGTGAGTTTGTCTTGCATCGTCGGCAAAGCGAACAAAAACTAACGCTTTGGTACGCTTTAGCCCACTTCGAACATATTGTCGTGTCATGGTTCGAAAAGGTCATCCCCCAGAACGTCCAAGACTTCTGGCATAAGTATCGGACGGTCCTCAAGGATAACAAGCGGGAACGCACTGGTGGGGAGCCCGAGGAGACTGTCGGATGGGGCGTTGAGGCCGCCGAGGAGCGGAGCAAGCAAGCTGGAGCCAGTAAGTACTCGAGTCACGTTGTTCCTCCTATTGCGGTCCTGGGGGCTATTTCACCATTGGGCACACATGCTAATCATCTTCTTCCCAGGCTTGGCCACACAGCTTGCTCTGGCGTACGCGATCCACAAGAGCTTCATCTTTATCAGGGTCCCTTTGACAGCTGCTATCCTTCCCAAGGTCGTCAAGGTTCTCAGGTCTTGGGGCTACCAGATCGGCACAAAGAAGGTGAAGACAGTCGTCAAGAAGGCTTGAGAGAAGTGCTCACCTTGCCTTGGGTATCCTGTTCCACCTCTAAATCTTCCTTCATTTTTTATTTTTCAGTTGTATATCCCTTTTTTGGGGGCTGGCGTTCCGTAGGTGGTGGTTGCATTGCATACAAATAAGAATCCCCTTTCCCACGCTCCGGACAACACCATACTAAACCTTGCACTGTAGTACACGCTTAAATCATTACCCGTTGGAGAACATAATAAGAAGCATGTTACTATAAGGCCGGTGTAATCCCCTCTGCAGTTTGCAAGCTCAATGATTTGGATGAATCAACATGGCAATCCTCTATGCCACCCTGCTGTCCATTTTGTGCCACTTGCTGTATCAATACACTGCAGCAGCAGCTGACGACGGCTGATCAAATGCGGTAAGTGACTGCACGGACCAGACACGAGCATCAACACCACATTATGCACGCAATTTACACCGTTCTCATCCCCCTCACCTCTCCGCTCGGAAATACACAAGCCAAGTGTTACATTTCTCAATGCGGAAGTCAATGATCAACCTAGCACTCGCGATAGAGCACCTACTTTCAGAGTCTCGCTTGGACTTATCAATTGTTCCGTTGCGGTGCCGGTGTCCGGGGTGGTATCGTACCATTAAGGTTCTCATTGGCCTGCCACATTCGTCGACTATATCGACAGTCAAGCTTCTTTCTTGTTTAAGAAGGTGGTAACACCGTGAATCGCTCCTGCGAGGTACCATGGCGAACATGGCTAGCAATCAACAACAGTTCCTCCGTCCTCTCTTATACCCCGGCAACCCCGCCAATTCTATCTCTACATCCCATGGCTTGTCACCTTCAACACGGGTTCCTCGCAGCGGAACCTACGGCACCATGAACATGGCTTCTCCGGACGTTGAGAAGCGGCCTTTGGTGGTTGAGAAGGAAGAACTCATACCTCGTTCGGTCAAGGAAGCCCGAAGACGACGGGTTCTCTTGTCAGTCTTGTGGCTCTTCGCTTCACTCTTCGTTACGGGGTTTGTTTTCCATGGCCTAGGTATACCGTCATGCCGGAGATCCGATATCCACGAGCAATTCTCACCGATTACTTCTACCTCAAGTGGAAAATATGCCCATCAGGTTGAAGGACTCGATACTACCCAACCAGCAACTCTCGACCTTCGCAAATCCCAGCCAAGAGAAAGGCAGCTTCATACATCTGTCACAACTTCGTCTGCTGCCGCGGAGATGACGGTTCTGAGAAACTTTGAGGTTGCGCCACCAGTGTTGGTGCCATATGGCCCAGCTGATAGCGATGGAACGACACCAATTCCCGCTGGATCAACTCAGAAAGCATGTACTGTGTTGTTGATGCGCCGTGACTTTGCTTTCAGCTATGGAGATCCGTACATCGGTAAGCAGGACCATATCCGAACAGATCGTCTCCTTTCAGGCCAGTACTTCTTACACTGCTATGTCTCACCATGACATAGGAGACTATACGCCGCCTAGCTGCAAGTTCAACCGAGTCGTGATGAACTTCACCGTTGTTAGCAAAGGGAGACAGTACGACCGACTGGCGTTGATGTACCTTGGTGATACCGAAGTTTGTGAGTCCTTCCTATCATGCTCATGAGCAATGAGCCTCATTCATGTAGCACGCGAGCACCCTAAACACCCCCGATATCTTCAAAATGCTAGAGACAAAACAGCTAACTCGTAAAAGGGAGAACTTCAACCGCCGAACCGGTAGTGCCGCCAGGAATCCGATGGGAATATCTCAAGGACATGACCGGGTACCTTTCCCTCTGGCAACAGAAGCAAAAGATCATCTTCGACCTCGGCAACCTCGTCAATGACAAGTACACCGGCATCTTCAACACCACTTTGACAGCCACCTTCTTCTACAGCGACGTCGCCACCAACGCTGCTCCTCCCAGCGATCTTATCATCCCCATCTCCGCCCGGCAGTCCGCCAACAACGCCGTCAGCCAGTTCACTCTCCCCGCGCAAAACGCCACCAACACCATCTCCAACTTCCCGCTCAACGCCCGCCGCGCCGTCTTCTCCGTCTCCGCCAACGGCCAAGGCAACGAAGAGTTCTGGTGGTCCAACGTCCTACAAAGCGACGTCAACGCCTTCTCCGACACCGTCGGCGAACTCCCCGGCTACTCGCCCTTCCGCGAGGTGCAGGTCCTCATCGACGGCCACCTAGCCGGCGTCTACTGGCCTTTCCCCGTCATCTTCACCGGCGGCGTGGTTCCCTCCTTACACCGACCCATCGCCGGCATCGAAGCCTTCGACCTCAAAGAACACGAAATCGACATCACCCCCTGGCTGGCCGTTCTCACCGACGGTAAACCTCACGAATTTACCATTCGCATAGCCGGTATCAACGACACCGCATCCCCCTCCTCCGGTCAACACCAAGCCACTCTAACAGACCACGTCAACGAATCGTGGTACGTAACCGGCAAGATCTTCATCTGGACCGACAGCGGCACCTCTCACTTTACTGTTGGCAGCAACAACAACAACCACAACAACAACAACATACAACCCACCATCGACGGCCTAACCCCCCTCATCACCCTCTCCTCCATCCGCACGCCTCAATCCAGTGGCAACTCCTCCAACTCCTCCACAACCCCCGAATCCATCACCTACACCACCTCCGTTAAACGCTCCCTCCGCGTCCGCTCCCCGCTAGGTACCTGGCAACAAACCCTCAGCTACACCAACAAAGGCCTCGTCTCCGCTCAGGGATATAACCAGTTCAACGACATGCTCATCTCCGGCTCTGAGTCCTCCTCTTCTAGCGGCTATGAGACAAGCTACACCTACCCTTTGTTAGCCAACAGCAGCTACTCCGTTTCCCCGCAGGGTAACTTGAGCATATGGGGGCACTTAATCCAGGGTAAGACCCTTTCCGTCTCCGGGCAGGTGACGTTTCCGGATTATGATACCGTTGCTTTCAACGGGAATGGGAAGACTCCTAGATACAAGGAGTCGAGGCTGGAGACAAAGAAGGAAGGAGAGGCGTGGTATGAGCAGAGCGGTGATGGGAAGAACTCTACTGGGAGTGGGGATTCAAGGCAAGTGTTTACGTTTGGGGGTGTGGAAGCTAAAGAGGGAAGGGGGGAGGAGTTGTATTTCAGGGATGTGGAGGCTAAGGCGGGGAGGGTGGTTAGGGATTTGAAGAGGTTGGGTGGGAAGGAGGTGGTGACTGGGTATGATGTGACAGCCGTGGGGGGAGGGGGAGGAGGAGGAGGAGGAGGAGGAGGAGGAGGAGATGCGGGAGTGTTTGGTGGTGTGCCGATGGTCGGTGATGGAGTGAAGAGGGGAGGGGTGATGAGGATGTTTTTGGGGAGGAATAGGTTTTGAATCACAAGTAGTATTGAGCTTGACGGATAGATATCAGGCTTAAGCAAAGAAGTTCGAGGCGAATTAAACGCATGAAAGTTTAACTAGATTCGCTTCTGATTCAATGGTTCATTCAGGAAGTGCAGCAGCTGACATGCTCCTTCCTCAACTCAAAAAACTGAGAAGGATTAAGAAAAAAGAGAAAACATACAACACCAGGTGATTCGCCGGTCGTCACCGAGCCGACTACTCGCCTGGCGGTTACTGGCTTATCGATCGGAGAGCGGACGGGATCCCGAGTTTTCCCAAGTGCCTATGGTCGTATGTATCGTAAGACGGGCGTGTGTCTGTTCGAACGAGTATAGTGTTTATATCTGCAATGAAAAGTCGGATAGGTTTTGAGCGTGATAACAGGGTCAAGATATACGTATGTAGTAGTCCGAGTTTAGCATGTCGACGATATGTAACATGTATTGCAATGAATGGCTTGCTCCCACCTCGGAGACGGGAGCTCCCAAATCCTCCAAAAGCGAAACGTTGGTTTATTCAAAAATTAAAAAAAAAGTCGAGAGCTCTAAGTACAGGTCCCCAAATACTAAGCTGTTAAAAGACTATCCGCGAATAGTTCGTAAGACCCCCCCCTCTCCCAGTACGGTACAACGACTGACTGGTCCCCAAACAGCCCCGATTTGTCTATTCCCAACTCTCTTGAGGCTTCCCCGATGTCACATCCTCTCCATCCCATCCCATCCCTACTCACGCCTCATCACCACCATATTCATCCCCGTACTCATCCACCACCCACACACAAAACTTCTCCCACTCAACAGCCCACTGCTTCAACCTCTCCGCCTTGGTCCCACTACCCATACTCGCCTCCCTCACATCCCTCGCCCACTCATCCGCCGTCTGATCCTCAAACGCCGCCCACCTCACACTATTCTCCGCCAACGAGCCCAACCCAGCCAGGCCGAGGTTCTCCCACCCCTGCAACGCCTGCCAGAAGTCGTGCGTCATGCCCGCCATATCCTGACCCAGAATCGCCGGGTCGTCATTGCAAAGGGCACACGGCACGCCCCTGGCCAAGAGCGCGGGAAGCGGGTGCTGCATGATACTGCCCGTCAACCGCAAAACTTCGTTGGAAATCGGACAGCTCTCGATTAACACGCGCTTGTCCTTGACGGCTTTGATCAGCTGCGGGTGCTTATACAGCGAGAATCCGTGGCCGATTCGCCTTGCTCCCAGGAGCAGGGCGTCAAAGAGATTGTTGTCGACGGCGTCACCGTCTCCTAGTGTCTCTCCGGCGTGGAGGAAGAGGGGGATTTCCACGCCCTCGACAGCGCACTGCTTTCTGAACCAGAAGAGTTCCGGTAGGAGATCGGTGAGGTGGCGACCGGCGTCTTCAGGGCCGACGAGGTCGTAACCGGCGATGAGATGGGGGAAGTTGATCTTGGTGGCGATGCAGTCGTTCATGGACTGGATGATGGTACGGGGCCCGAAGGCGCGGACGGTGGTCCAGATCATCCGGAGACCCCAGAAGGAGGAGCCTTGAGGGGTGGCTTTGAAGGCGGCGACTTCTTCTTCGATGACGTTGAACATGGCGGTGTAGTCGGGCTCGGGGGTGGTGCAGCCTTCGCGGCAGTAGTCGAGTTGCCATGCGAATCTATGAGTGTTAGTCCAGGCATTCCAAGAAAGATGATATTGATGAGGGGGCATCGGATGACCCCTTCTGGCCATCTCACAACCCAGACAGACATCAAGGGGAAAGGAGGTAACTCACCTAACCTCAACCCAATAAACCCCATCCTCCACCAACTGCTGCAACAACCTCCTCAAGAACTTTCTCCAAATAGGCTCATAATGCAACATGGACCCAATAACCTCAAAGCACCTAATAAACTTCCTCCAAATCTCCGCCGACCCATGTCTCTGCTCAATCGCGTCCGTCTGGCTCAGAATACACCTACTCTTCAACCAGTTCAAAAACCCTCGTCTCCCTCCCTCAGGAAACGCCTCCGCGGCTTCCACCAGATTAATAAACGTCCCCGGCTCATATTCCCCCCCATCATCCTTCCCGCCGGTTTCACTCCCCCAAATCGACGCCGGATCAACTTGCCTTTCCAGTTTCCCAACATACTTAACCACCACCCCGCCCTCCCTCCTCCTCTCCTTCGTCCCCAGCCCCCCCTTTTCGGGAGTCGCAATCCCCATCCCCTCCGTCTCCAACACCACGCCCAACAAAAAATCAAAATCAACCATGGCATCGCAATGACTATGCAACAACGCCCCCTTGGGCATTTTCCGCACAATCTTCCACAGCTTGGTCGCCTCCATCGTCTCCTTGGCCAGCGTAAACATCATGCCCGGGTGAATAATAATCCCGTTGTTCTCCTCTTTGCGAGCCAGCTGCTCTTCGAGATCGGGCGTCCAGATGGCTTTTTGCTCCTCGAGCCGGATGCGGGAGACGATGGAGCAGGCTCTGCGGGCGAGGGGGGAGAGGGATTGGCGGAAGACGTGGTCGGAGCGCTGTTTGGCTTCTTCGGCGATGAGGGCGCGCCGGGCGCTGTGATATTTTTGCAAAATGGGGTCATTTTGCGTGAGGAGTTCGTGGGCCAGGATGTCGGCCCATTCTTCGTCTGTGATTTTGTTTGTCATGTTGACGGGACTTTGTATGAACACCTCTTTTGGAGGGTTTGTTTACTTTGTATTGGTGGTGGTTGAGCCTCTTGGGGTTGGGTTGATGGTTGATGGTTGTGGGTTGGGTAAGGGAGTTGACCCACCTTTGTGAGAGAAGGAAGAGAGACGAAGAAAGTGAAACAAAATTGAGTCGCGATGAAACAAAGATTTTATTCAAACTGCTCTTGCTACAATAAGCCAGGCAACCAAGGCAACAAACGTCGTCGTCAACTGGTGAAGATCTACTGTGTATGTATCGAGAAGATCGCATCCGCATCAATTCATCTGATGTCAGCCACCACCATTGGAGGAGGATGTGAGTGAGAGGGGTTGTTGCTGCCTGCAACTGCCTGAAAGCATTCCTCGAAAGCCACTAAAAGTTGGCAGGCCTGCCCCGCTTCCGGGGCTCCTATCTTCCGCTGATTGCCGCCTTCGGCGCATCGACATAGGGCTTCTTTCAGTGACGTGGCCCACCGGAGATCGGAGTTGGGCGGTCTCAGGTCACGGAGCCCGTCCCCGATTTGGCAGGTGCTTTTGCCGGTCAAGACAAAACCTCCGGGGACACCTGGACACCCTTGACAAGAACATCACGATAAGCCGGAAAGAGCCGCTCTGTTATTTTTTTATTTTTTTTTTTTATTTTTAATTTTTAATTTTAAATTTTTTTTTTTTAATTTTTAATTTTTAATTTTTAAATTTTTTTGGGGGGTTTTTGTTGCGGAAGATAGGAAAGCGCCGTGTTTGTAAGCGTCACGAAGTCCGAGGTAGGTGGTTCGGTCTACATATGCAGCTGGTAGGTAATCTCGGACTCAAAAACACATCTATCAGCTTCACATTGTGGAGACATGTTAGCCTAAACAGCAAACACATGAACAGTTCTGTAGTTTATCTGGGTTCTATACAATCATACGGACTAGTGTGACTGGTTCACAACCTTATCAACTCCCCTCCTCAGGCTCTCCTCTCCGTAGCCGCCAACAACTCAGGCATGGTAGCCGACCATCCAGGCGCCTGCTGCTGCTCCTGCAACGTCTTCGTGTTCTCCCTCACCCACCTGACACGCTCCTCCGTCAACGCCATCTCCTGAGGCAACTTGAGCCCGTCATCCGCAAACGGCTTCCCCGTGATCTCCTCCACGATCATCCGGGCCGCCAACGCCGCCTGCGGCATTCCGTGTCCGGTATACCCGGCGCACACATACAGGTTCTCTCCGCCACCGAGGCTTTCCGGCACCCGTCCAACCCAAGGACTCGCGTCTCTGCTGAAGCCCATGATGCCCGTCCACTGATGCGTGGCCTTAAGTTCTGTAGTCTCATTTCCCTCCGTAGGAGTATCCGTAAGCGTAGAGCCAGTCTTGTCCGGAGTCAGATCCAACGGATATGGTGCCAGGTTTTGCCTCAAATATGTCGCGACTCCTCGCTCAACATCATCATCCTGCCACACTCCAACCGCCTTGTTCTCCGCATGACTTCTCGCTCCTCCGTAGATCAGCTCTCCTCCGGGCAGAGGTCTCTGAATGAGATACTCATCCCTCGGAAACTTCTCCTCACTGACAAACGCATAACTGTAGTCCAACTCGGCCACTTTCCCACTGGCGGCATCCTTCGGTGGCCTCAACGACGCAACTTGGCTTCTCACCGGAACGATCAAGTCCTTCATCTCCGGCAACAAGTTACTCGTATACCCGTTCATTGCCAACAGCACTCTGTTCGCCTTGATGTGCCCCCTACTCGTTATCACTGTCCACTTCCCATCGCCGAGTTTGTACAATCCCAAGACCGGCGTGTTCGTCTGCAAGTTGAACCCTTCACCCATACCATTCCTCCCCTCCCTCCTAACCGTAAACCTCCCCAACAACCTCTCCAGCACCCAAGCCACCAACTTATAAGGCCACAAACTCGCCGCATGCTTCTGCACCACCGCCCCCTTCACCCCCGGCACCCTGAGATCCCTCAGTGTCTCCCCCTCCTCCCCCTTTCTGGTCTCATCAACCAAATCCACCTGCCCCCTCAACCCCTGCGGCAATTTTTCCACCAACCCCTTGGCCCCCTCCCACATCTCCTCCGTCAAATACCCATGAACACTCTTCAGCGTTCTCCAATCAACAGCGCCAGCGATCCCATGCTCTTCCACAAAGGCCTTGATAAACTTGTAAGTAGCCAGCTCGAATTCGGCGGTGGAGAGGGTGGAGGAGGAGTAGAGTAAAGGTTGGCAGTGTCCGCCGTTGCGGCCGGTGGCGCCAGAGCAGGGTTGGCGGCGCGCTTCGAGCATTAGGATGCCTCCGCTGTAGCTGTCGTTTTCTTCTTCTTCTTCTTCTTCTTCTTCTTCTTCTCCTCTCTGCCATTGCCGCCGAGGCTGCTCAGGCACAGCAGATTCAGGCCCTCCTGGTTCTTCTTGTTCACGTCGCCAGTTGGAAGGCCAAGGGATGTTATTGTGCCGCTCCTCCCATGGTTGCTGCTGCTGCTGCTGCTGCTGCTGCTGCTGGTGCTGGTGGTGGTTACCGGAAGGTTGCTGCTGCTGCCCGGTTGTTGTCGATGATGCAGAAGAGCCAGAGCCAGACCCAGCCCCAGACCCAGACCTAACAACGTCCGCTCCCCCCGTCTGCTCCAACAAAAACCAAGCCGCAAACGCCCCCGTAATCCCCGACCCGACAATCACCGTATCAGCCGACCGCGGCAAACCAGGCGTAGACCGATAATCCTCAAGCCTGCGGGCTTCTTCACTGGGTTGGAGCCAGTAGGAGGCGCTGGGATTGGTGGAGGGGAGTCCGGCCTGGCCGGAGGAGGGATCGGGGTTGATGTTGCTGGTGGCTGATCGGTTGGGATTGTTGAGCCAGTTCTGCCATTGCTGGTAGGTGGTGTTCGCTTCTTGTTGGACCTGTTGAGCGGCTCGGCCGAGGTCGTCGAAGTGGGAAGGGTCGGGGATGTGGTGATCGGCTCCTCCGGGGCCGCCTTCGCGGATGATCATTTTGGCTGTTGGTGGTTGTGAATAATGGAGTGAATGACTTGAATGAGTGATGTGGAATGGAAGAGGTAAAGTGGTGATGAGTTACGTTGCGTGTTGACTTAAAGAGTGTTGATCAATCTGTTGAACAAGCGGACGACGTTGAGGTGTTGTCAAAGAAAGCTCGGGTTGCGGCTACCGTCTTATACGGGTTCGTTGATGCGAAATGTGGAGGAGAAAGATTCTCGAAAAAGATTCCCTTCCCGAAGCTAGAAATCAGTGCCAACTAGCCATGTATGTATTCGGCCTATCATTTCGGAGGCCGCGTCAACCGCCAAAACATTAGTACGCAGTGTATTCGCGTCAAGGTGAGATTTCGGCCCCTCAGCAGCCGCTTTTTGTCACCGAACCTGGAAAATCAACATTCATCATCTCATTGAACTGCCTCTTTAAGCTTAATAACATGATATGACTCGAAAAGGCAGGCTGGCAGGCTATACATACTGCAAAGAACCTGGAATAATGCCTGCTCGTAAGATATCAAAATCCATCGCTTCGTATTCCTGCGCTCAGTCAGCCTCCTCCTTCCTCTCCCAGTCTAGCTTTCTGACCATTGTCAGTCATGACATGAAGACCTCTGAATCCCACATCAGTCTATATACAACCTCGCGGCCCTCATCCATCTAAAACAGACATGATCAGGAAAGGAGAAAGCCCTCTTCTTTATCAAACTCCCTATGCAAAGTAAGGATAAGTGTGCCACCATCATCAAAAACCAGAACTTTTTGTGTACCAATTCTTCATCAAGTATCGTCATATTAACCCGTACCCTACCGCGTAAGGAATTCACCTGATTTTGTAGCACAGACTCTCTCTTCCATTCTCTCTCGTACTGAAGAGGAGATTTGCCGTTCAGAGGGGCCGTGCTACTTCGTAAAAGACCCATGCCCAACCAGCCATACAATGCCGTCTTAACTCCGTCCTTGAAGCGTGAAAACATTGAAAAGCAAACTGCAAGGGCCTCGAAACAAGAAAACAAAACCGCTTAACCCTGCATCTTTTTTCTCTTGCCGACCTGGGCAGAGAAACCGGTCTTGATGGCCTGGACGGACCGCCTGGAACCGCAAGAGTTGCAGGTAATGAAACTGTGAGGTGTTAGCATTTGGGTCTATGGTCGTCGTAAACAGAGGCCAACTTACTAAAGACGGTTCTCGCCCTTGGAGAGCTCGGTGTTGGGGGAACGGCACGTCTTGCAGGTGACGTACTCTGTTGAGCAAGTTAGCATTTGTAATCAGAGCAAAACGTTGGGCGCTGGTGGCGACATTGTCCATTTGGGCGCGAAACACCCAAACGGCACATCATCAAAGAGACATACCGATAATGTAGGTACGCAGGACGTTCTCGATCTGCTTCTGCTGGAAACGACCCTTGATAACCAGGCGCCTGCTGCCGTCGACGGAACCGCTGGTACCCAATTCGGCGAAAAGGTAAGAAGTAACGTGCTCGTCGGCTCTCTTCATGCGCTTGCAAATCTCGGGAAGGTTGGCGAAGATGGTCTTCTTGTTGCCTTCACGGAGACACTGCGGGGGCGGGATCTTATACGACCGTGTACCGGTAGAGGCGTGGTCGGGGTTCTTCTGCGAGAGGAGGGCGAAGAAACGGGACAGAAGAGCGTTGTAGCTGATGGTCTTGGTCTCGTCGTGGGCCCAAATGCCGGTGCCCTGATCCATATCGCCGTCCTGCTCGTCCTCCTGGGGGGCGGCCTCCTCGCCCTCCTTACCCTCAAGGTTGAGAGCCTCAAGCTTCTTGGCGAACTCGTCATCCTCCTTGGCGACCTTCTTCTTCTTCTTTTTCTTCATGGTGAGGTCGATAGCACCGTCACCCTCAGCAGGGGCGGCCTCATCAGCGGCGTCGGCATCCTCCTCCTTCTTGACCTTTTTCTTCTTCTTCTTCATGAGCGAAAGGTCGAGGCCGTCATCGGCGGCGGGGGCGGCAGCATCCTGGGCGTCGGTGGCTTGGGGGGCATCAGTAAAGGCCCCGAGAGCGGCGGAGAGGGGCGGCGTACGAGCAGAGTGGGACTGGGCAGTCTCCTTGATTTCGTCGGTGGGAGAGGCGACCATGGTGACAGAACCGTCGGCGTCGACAACTAGCTTCTCGTCGGTAAAGGTGACAGACTTGCGCGAGGTGCGTCTTTGGATAGAGGGCTCCTAAAGGGTTAGTATATCGGAGTGGATAAGGCGCTTGTCGTGGGAGTCGCGATAGCGGTCAAGGATTTCGCCGTCAAGTGTGGATAGGAAAGCTCGGAATTTTTTGGGATGATTGGCGGCGTTTTCGCGGTGCAGAGTGCCAGAACTTTATGGTGGATTTGGGCTGGGGGGAGGGAGGGTTGGAGACTTGGAGGGGCAGTCCACGTCGGGGGAGTTCAGGGCCGGGGCCGGGGATATATAATTGTAATGTACAGTGAGGGGCGTGCAGTGTGGTGAATGTGACTTTATTTTTTTTTTGACTGGGCGACAAGCGTGGCTCCCCCAGGGCTCGAGGTATCTGTTTCTAGCGTGGTGGTAGGGTCAGGGAGACGGAAGGGTGTGTTGTGTGGGCGTAGAGATAGTGTACTGAAGCAAGGAGATCCATCCCAGGTACTTACTTCGGAATCCATGCTGGGCCACTTGCGTGTGATTGTGGTGTGTATGTGTGTGTTGTCTGTGTGTGAGAGATTGTCTGTCTTTTTTCTTTGTATCGATGTCCCTTCCGGTGGACTCTTTGTTGGTCGCGAAGAGTGGATTTATGGATGAGATTAGACTTCGGGGTGGTTTGGATGTTGCGCCGAGCAAGTGCGAATGGGAATGCGGGCAGATCTTTCTTTTCGGACCTGGAATTGTTCTTTGCGGGGAGTTGGATGCTTGGGGCTCAAGGCTGGTGGTGTCGGCTGCTGTCCTTTCTGTCGTTGGGCTGGAGACTGGACGGAGGTTCTTTCTGTACACAGGGCTCTGGATGGGGCACCACACCACACCTCATGACGTTGATTGAAGCGAAACTGTGAGTCAGCCCCTCAATCACCTGACAAGTGGGGTGAAGAGTGGCCAAGACAGCTGTCCGCCACTTGCAAACACATCCCAAATCGCCTCCGCTTCTCCATTTTCCAGGCCATGCACCCCTGCCCCTAACCCGCTCAAGCCACGGCCGCACAGTCCGACAACGTTGGGTTGGCACTGGCACTTGCAGTGCTTGGCGGCAGCGATATCCAGCACAGCTGCACTGCAGTTGGTGCCGTGGCCCGTCATCCGTCACCGACGAACATCCAGCTCCATCAACCTGGAAGGCGGGCCGAGTCCGTATCCATCTCCGTGTGTCCCCGTGTTCGTTACGTACCAACAATCTCCCAGCAGCAATCAAGTCGTCCCACGCGGTCTCTACAATATCCTACACGCCAGGTGTTACGCCGATTCGTCCAGTTTCTCCATTCCGAACTATCGATAGTTACCATCTCCCGCGACAACCGACCGTGCGCCGGCGCCGACCACTTGCTCGCCTCGTCCGAACCGCATTGACGGTAGCTACCTACTCCCGACCGTAAACGCGAAACCCTCAGATAGACAAATTCCGCGATCGCGCATCCGAAACCATGTCCACCCCCTCCGATTCCTACGTCCTCCACGACCACTCCCCGTCAACCGACAACGACGATGTCGACTCCCTCCCGTCCATCTCCAGCAGTATCCTAGACTCGGACGACTCCGACTACGACGACGAATCAGACGCGCAAAAGGAATGGGAACAGAGTCTCGAGCAGCTGCAGCTTCTCCTGACCATGGTGCTAATACCGTTCGCGGGGAAGTTTTTGGGGCGCAAGTTTGCTTATTGGAGTAAGACAGACCAGACCAGACCAGACCAGATTTTCGGAAAGACAGCTTGCGCTGTGGGAGGAGACGATGACGACGACGCGGAAAGTCAGTTGCTAACATGGCCTGGCAGGTTGGGGACGGTACATGGAGTGGATGCACGGGGTCAAGGTCCAATGGTATAACAAGACGCTATTCAACATTGCCGGTTGGGTAGGAGCTGCTTCGACAGTATGAGGGAGGCAGACAGGCGCCCGTGGTAATGAAGGAGTCGAGTCAAAGGCGACGGCAGCACAATTCTCGAAACGGTACTTTTTTCGGTATATCTGGGATACCAGGGGTGGACATAGTGCTCTTTTGGCGTTACGGTATGGGAACACTAGCATAAAGGGGTATGTTTGGTTCTTGCCCACTTTGCGTTGAAGGTGAAGAATCACACATGTGTGGAACGCATTTGGACTGTCATTATACTCATGGAAGCAAGCGTTGAAGCTCTGGGAATACTAATCCTCAGACAATGCCAATTACTATTGCTGACTTTAGGTTCGACTAATACTATACAACATTCAGGTTCTGATCTTCCTCTTTTCCTCGTTCGCCATCCTAACCCAAGCTATCACTATGTATGTCCTTACACTGGTTTAGGTATAATTGTCCAGGGTTGCGACACCGCGCACCCATGAAGGGAATAGCCATCCGTTACCATAATCCATCATTACCACCATAGCCCTTTTCATACCATCCGAAGCAACCCAAAACCATCCAGGATATCCAGCCTTTCTCAGCACTCTTCTCGAGCACTCTTTCACGTTTCCAACCACCACTCCATCTCCCGACCGCTTAGACGCCCACCTGTGACATCGTCGGCCCGCTCCTCGCGCTCCCGCCCGTCCTCCTCCAGCTCATAACCGCCATCGTCAACGCCGCCGCAAACGCCGCAAAAAGAAACCACATAAACGCCGTCCCCGCCTGAATTTCCCTGCACCTCTTCGAGTCATCGCCACTCCCGTACGCGATCCAGTTACGTCCATGATGATCCTTAGCGGTATCCGAACAGTTGACAACACCCAACTTGGCAGCCAGGACGATGCCGGCGATGACGGTGAAAAGCGTGGCGGTGGCGTCGAGAGTGAGCATCACTAACGGGATGGCAATGCGCTGGAATAAGGCGACGGCTAGACCGAAAAGGGCGGCCAGCCAGGAGAGCACGATGACGAACATGGAGAAGTTGATGGCGGCGCGGGCTGTGGAGGAGGCGGCGACGTCTAGAGCGATGACGTTGCCGATGAGGCCGGTGAGGATGATGAGGAAGAGGAGCTGGAGGGCGCGGAGGATGAGGTGTATTGGTTCCATTTTTGCGTTTGTTTTTGGTGTGGTATATGGGTGTTTGCTTCTTGTTGTTTAGGTGGTGTAGGAAGGTTGGGGGAGTTTGGTAGAGCTCAGATATCACAAGTGATGTCCGAGCAGAGGAGTCGTGAAGTTTGCGACAAGTTGCTTGTATAAGTTTGAGGTTTGGATACCAGGTGTCTCGAATGTGGTGATGTACACCAGGAATGGAAGATGTCTGACACCTTTTGGATACACAGGTCGCGAAAGGATTGCACAAGGTGAAGAATAGGGAAAGAAGTTATGGGTGGTCAACCGGTTTTATCGGAAAGGGAGAGGCGGTTGGATTACAATTACATAGCAGTGAGGGAGTGCCGTGCCATTCACTTTGACCATTGTACTTTTTACACAAGGCACCTCTTTCTCTGACGCACGGCATACACGCCCCGGGCAACCAACATCCCATCCGTCAGAGAAAGCGCCTTTACATCGAATGTCACTGTGACTGAGAGCGAGCCGATCGATGGAGGGGCGGGCGCTCCCAAGCACTCCAAGGGACGGCAATTCCTTGTCATGGGAATGTCATGGGGAAAGAGCGCCAAGCAATGCGAAGCATCATCGCCAGGGTGGGGCGACCCTGGCCGATGACGATATTAGAGGTCGTTACGGGCATGGCGAGCTTGGGCCTTCCTTCCAATTTCTGAACCCTTCATGCCGCTTTTGAACCCTTTGATGGACGGCTTGTTGGGGACTGATTGGTCCATTTTCAGTCAGTTGGTTTGACATGCCCAAAGAAGTCGATGATTGGGATTTACAGTACCCCCTCCATTGTTCTTTGTTAGTTCATATAAGGCAGAAAATTAATTGTGTTAGTGTTGGATGAATATTCTTCTTCATCGCAATCCTCCCCTCCTCCTTCAGAATCATGATGGGAACATCCCGTTCCAAGTAATCAACAACATTCCGGATTCACTCAATCACTCACTCACCTCGTTTTGGGTTACCATACACTACTACAACCTTCACAACAGCTGCAGTGCCACCCCCAAAAGATATGCCCAGAAAAAGCCTCCCCGCCATCCCTCCTTCCAAGCAACCAAGATGCTGCTATTACCGGCCAGTTAGCTGCCCGTGGTCCAAGGAAGCGAACATTGAATGATACACAGAAGCGCCCACGCCACCTCGGGACCATCCGCGTATCCGGACACTGCCCGGTAGGTGTACGTACACTTCAGCTCACCAAGCGTGGCTTGCTCGCAAAAAAAAAGTTCGCGTTTCAAGACTTGAATGTCGTCGTCTCCTTCGATGGCTCTTCCGTCGAATTACATCGCTCAACACGAGGATATCATCAGTTCCTTATCGATCTCCTATTATACCACAACCACAGTAACCTTCCTTTTCTTAGCGCCGTGGGCCATATTTTTACACGATTTCATTCCCACTGCCCCCTTCTACCCTCCACCCCTCGTGCTCATCTTTTTTCCTCACGTGTCGTTCGATTTTTGTATGTACTGCATACAACAAACTTTGCAACAAGCCGCCTTTTGTTTTGGATTGAAACAAGTCAGATCCAACGAAGCTGAACCTGTTGTGAGCTTTGTGCGTCGCATGGCCCCCCGACCCCCCCGATCGGTAGCATGCCGCGCGGAGGAGGAGGAGGAGGGACACGGCGCACGGGAGAGGCGCCACTCTTTCGCCAATGGAATAGATATCATGGAAGATATCGGGCGCATAAAATGCTGTATAACTCGACGTTTTATAGGTATCTGAATTGGACTTGAGCTGCTATACATAAAGAAAATCAACGAGGCTGGTGAGTGAAAGGAAGAAGGTTGGTATTTTCAAGCTTTCAACTTGTTGAAGGTTACTTTGTGGGTTGATATAACCGGCGATGTGTAATATCAACAACATTGAAACGAGCTGGGAAGGGTTGAAATGTGCACCCTTTTCCAACGGAGTCCATTAACGCACTCGATATTACGACATCTGATCAGTTCCGTAATAAGTGGATCGATGCGTACCAATCTTCTTGATCCATATCTCTATCTTAATGGTCATCTAGAAGGAAAGGTAACGGCAATATCAATGACGATAACTGACAGTCATTCGCAGAACAAACCCAAGAACGGAAAAAGAGCAAAGCTTGCGCAAAACGACCAACACCGATATAGTGGTCTCTCAATCATAACCATACCCGCATGTGTCTCAGAATCTCTCCAGACACCTTTTGCTCAATAACAACCGCCTCCGACCATAACAATAGCGAAGTTGGCCCATAAATCGATGCTCCGCATCGTCTCGCTAACCATAAACTGCGATGACAAGTCCCCAAATCCGACGCCAGTAAAGAATGTCAACATGAGAGAAAAGATCTCTGTCTCTTCTTCTCCGTGATATACATATGAGAGGAATTAAGAACCGTAACAATTCTTGTTTATCCCCGCTTGCTCCTAGTACCACTATGTCCTTTCTTGCACATCACGCCTTCACTCCTTCCTTGACCTCTTCCGTCTTCTCAGCCGTCTTCTCAGCCATTACCTTGTCCTCTGTCACTTTTTCGGTTACTTTCTCAACAGCCTGTTTGTCTTCCATCTTCTTTTCAGAGTCCTCCTCGTCGTCCTTCTTCCCAGAGCCCGCCATGACGCTCTCAATAATCTTGGCTTTGAACTCTTCAACCACAGACTTCTGCTTCGACTTCTTCTCCGCTGCACGTCGAGCTTCAGCCGCTTCCACCACAGCCTTGGCCTTTTCAGCAATTGCTTTCCACGCAAGCGTGATGCCCGGTTCCTCGAGCTTGGGAGCCTCGGTCTGGTGTTGATGCTGACGCACCACGCGATTCGCCTGCCGGATCTTGCACTTGATATGGTACCCGGGCTCATTGGCCTTGCGCCATTCCAAGTACTCCTCGTACTGCTGTTGCTTGATCGGATCCGGGACCCGAGGCTTCGTCGTAACGGGGAAATAAGGACGGTCAACCTTAGGCCCAGGCTGAGCTGGTTGACCTGCGCCTGTCAGTGGAATTGTCGGCTGCACTGGCGACATTGCTGGCACTGCGGCCTGAGGGTACATCGATCCCAAGCCGCCGATAGGAGCCGGCGCAAAGGGTGGAATGGGCGGCCGCATTGAAGGCAGGAAAGTTCCAGTCCCCAAAGTTGCTGCCATATCCGGAGATGGCATGTTGAACGGTGGAACTGCCATCGATGGGGCGGCAGATGGTGGGAACGTCCCAAAGTTGCCCAACCCTAGTCCTCCAATCCATGGAGCAGGGAAGAATGGAAGAGACGCATTGGGTTTCTGTGGCTGCAAGTTCAAGCTGGGATGAGTAGCAGTCATGGGATTGACATTGGACAGGACAGGGTTGGAAGGATGCTGGATAAGAGGAGGGCAAGCTTGCTGGGTGGGCAGAACCTGAAGTGCTTTTCGTTGTTTGGCCTTCGCACCAGACTTGACTGGACTTGACTGTTGTTTCTGCATCATATCACCTCCAGTACCTGTCTCCTGTTTCGTCTGAGCAGTTTGTAGCCTATCCACTGAAGAGAGAGATCCGGCCACAGCCGTATCAGGAGTTGGGTTAAAAAGAAGCGAGGTAAGTGGGCCACGAGAAAGCTTCTTCGGAGTGAGTATTGGCAGATGTACACTGTTGGTCGAGAATTTGAACTCGGCCGCTGCAGGGTTCAGTTTCTTGGTTGCGCTCTGGGTGTCCAAACTTCTTTTGGTGTCCGCAGCAGGATCGTCTTGGGAATCCCTAGAGCACTCCGGTGTTGAGTAATGGATGGTGGACGATGGGTTGCTACAGCTGGCGTATCCAGAGTCGCTGGATGCGCCTCTCCTTTCAGGGTGCAGCTCGGTGACTCGGTTCAGCTGGGCATTTTCAAACACTGCGCCATCCTTCAGTTTGGCAGACAAGATGGCGGGATCTGCAGGTTGTAACTTGATAGTTGGTACCCTGGGCTTTACCAAGGACGGAGTTGGCAGGCGCTTCTGGAGACGGTTGATCATGTTGCGGAAGCGTTCCTCCTCGTCATCTTGAGGCTTTGTTTCCGAACTTTCAGGCGCGCCCGCACTGTCTTTGGAATCCTGGGGTCTATTGCTAGTCGGGGACGCATCCTGACGGCAATTCTCGGGTCCACGAGAAGGGACATATGAGGTAGGGAGTTCCCGAATGGTGTTTAGTAAGGCCTGGATATCGTCCGGGAGCTCGTGGCTAATACTCAACCAGTCGGAGGAAATTTTGCCGCTTAAGATTGTGGGATCTATGACGCGTTTGAGTTCTCCAAAAGTAGAGGAACCAGATGAGTCATCCGAGTAGTCACTCTTGAAGCATCTAGGGCGGATGTCAAAGGTGAAGCGGTTAGGTAAAGGGATATTTTCGCCGTTGACGTTCATGAGCATTGGCTTCATGTCTTCAATACGAACCACCATCGGTTCCTGAGCCGAGTCAAGTGAATGTTCAGATGTGCCTGCAGAGTGCGCTGTGGATCGGTTTGAGACTGAGCGGTCTCCTGGTGCTGAGGAAACCACTTCCTAAGCAGTTTGGCCGTCATTTGGGCGGTAGAACCCAGGTTCGCGAGGCATTTCCATGGAGTACTCTGTGGCGCTCGACCGTTGAGCAATTTTTTTCCGGAGGTTCCCCGTGTTTGAAATTCCCGGGGCGGACGCATGCTTGCGCCAGTCATCGGATGCAAGTGCTTTTCCTTTTCCATCAGAACCGACTGGATCCCCCAATGTAGTCTTGACTTTCAACGCAGGAACTCTAGAGCGGCTAAAGTTCCTGCTACTGTTGAGATGACTGGTTATGGCAGCCATGTTGTCTGACAATCCACGGGTGTCGCTTGATGTGGGTGTTCCCGGTCCTTCAAGGGCGTAGAGAATCCTTCCTGAATGAGACGTATTAGTCAACTGCATACTCGTGATGTGTCCACGCAACGAAGATTAAGCTCGGAGTCATCATTTTGAAACTTTGTGAGAGGAACAAAAAACTCACTGCAAGACCAGGAGAGCAGCAATATCACGTTGGTGTCGTCGACTGGGAAGACAACCCGGTGTTTGTCCTTCAAGCTGAATATGTGTATTCGTTGGTTTCGTCAACGGACTCGGTTATTTCGAACAAGAACGGGCCGGTCTGTTCCGCTGGGTCGAGTGAGAAAAGAGTTGGCGACAGAAGAGACCAGGCAAATCCAGCGTGAGTTGATGTGACTGGCTCGGGTATGCTGTCCAGAGTGGTGTCGCGGAAGGGAATTTGTATCTGGCGTTGTTTTCTTTCTTTCCGTGCAAGATTTCCTTGCTTCCAAAAAACGCTTGAAGTGTATCAACACGAAGAAAGAGGACAGAAGAGAAGAGATGACATAATACTGCGAACCGCAAGACAAATAGAGAGACGATACCCAAAAAATGGCGGCCAAAAGATTGCCTGGAGTCTGCGAGTTGCGCTGCGCTTGGTGGTAGTGGTGGTGGTGGCGAGAAGAGGAAGAAGAGTTTGTGTGCAAGTGAGAAGAGGGGGATTAAAAGCCCAGAGATCTGGGTTTGCTCGGCGTACTGAAGATTGTGATTTCCTATCTTGATTCACAGCCAGGGATAGAATCATGGAGAATTGGAAGGAGGAGGAGCATACAGATGGGTTGCTTAGCGCATCATTGGAAGCTTCTGTCAGCCTTTGTATCAAACATCAGGCAGGTGCAGCCCTCTCAACTTGAAGCTGAACCGGAAGACTTATCCACCGAGCATCTCAGCTGGAGGCCATCGTTTGAAATTATTCCCAAATGGGACCTTCCAGTACACATGTGATAGCTTTCAGTGTTGCCTAGATTGAGTAGCAGAGATGATACACACTCTTCTTGCCTCCCAAAACCTGGATCCTTGGAGTCGAGCCAGGATGTGAAGCCGAGCCAGGTATTCTTGACAAGGCAAGCGGTCGTTGGTGACACTGGATTTAAGCTGCGTGGTCGTTGCGTTAACAAAATTAGAAATTAGCTTCACCTGAGGAAGCTCGATGCACGGGCAAGTACTTAATCTAAACAAACCACGACGGCGATCATGGCAAGACGAATCCAATCCAAACTTCCGAGTCTTTGACCCAATGCACCTTTTCACTCCGTGGCTGCCTTTGTCGCCGAGCGCTCCAAAACAATACACCCGCCATTTCCTTAGTCGCAAACTCCCGAGCTCCCCTCGCTCCTCGCTCCTCGCAATGTCCTCCTTCACGAATATTCCTCCTTCCTGATTATTCCCAAACAGAGTTACCTGCCGCATTGCATCCGCATAGGACCATTTAGACCCTAGTGCAGGACTTCACGGCATGGTACGATGAAGACAAACTAGACAGAATCCGTATTGTAGAAGCGAATAACTCCTGACCATGAACGGGACCACAAAAAAGGGTATAAGTTGAAGTCATGCTGAGAAGTGAAGCGTGCTGAAAGCAACTCTTTGATAACTACATTTACAAGTTGCCTTGTATCCTCTAGCTGTTTAATTGGACATAGTTACCTAGCCAAAGGCCATCATGTCAGAAGATGTTCAACTCGCAACTGAAAAAGCCTCTAAGAAAAAGTACAGTACGCACCTGGGAATTGACCCTGCTTTCCATGCAACTTTCCAATCCACCACTCATTCTCATTCGCAGTCCTTGTTACTATCTCGATCACATCACCGGCACGGAAGCTTAGATCGCCCTCCGCCTGAGCCGAGTAGTCGTAAAGCGCCGTGACGGTCTCTACTTGGGGTGCCGCCATAAGGGCCTTGGGCTTGGGTTTCGGCGGTGGAGGCTTGGCCTTTGCGGCCGCCGCCATGGACAACGACGAGGGTTTCGGGCTGGCAACTGGAGCGGCGTGGGAGGCGGGTGTCGCATGTAGCGTGCTCGGCTTCACCGAATACGGTGGCGGCGCATGCGCTTCTATGGGTTCCGCCTGGCTCTCCCAAGGCCGCGGTGCTGTGACGGCAGGAGCTTGTTGTTGCTGTTCCCAGGGTCGTGGGGCTGTGACTGAAGGAGCCTCTGAAGGGGCACCGGTGGAAGTGGTCGTCGAGGAACCAGCTGTAAGCAGACCTGCCGGCTTGTTTCCTTCGAGAGCACCAGGACGTTGGTACTTTGGCGGCCGCTTCATACCCGTGGTCTTGAACTTGACGATGGAGAGCGCCTCAGCTCGCTCCTGGACGTCACCACGCTTCGCGTGGAAGGCCTCCTCAATGTCCAAAGTCAGGTCGAAGTAGCCAATGTCGCAGTGCTGCATCTTCTCGTGCAGGGTGTAGAAGATGTTGAGCTGCATGTAGTAGAAGGACTGGAAAAGCGGCTGAATGAACTGGCGTTCGAGAGCAAACAGCTTGGGTAACTCGTCCTTAAGCAGATCGTTGAAGTAGTTGTATTCTTGGGTGGCCTGCTCAACGTCGTTTTCAGCCTTCCACATAGCCTTCTCGTCCTTTGCCGACCGGTCTTTCTTGTCCTGGAGCTTCTTGAGGGTGGCGCGGTGTCTGTCGTAGTCCAGCTTCTTGTGCTCGCGCTTCACGGCCGTTTTGCGAATGACCTTGATCACATCGAGGAGCTCGTTCGCTGGCCGAATAACCCTACTCTCGATCATTTCCAACTCTGGCGCCAGTGTTTCTTGCAGGTCCTTGACAACAGCCTCGTACTCCTCGCAGGCGGCAATACCCTCAATGTTTCCATGGGGGACGAGGGAATCGGGATCGGACATGCGACCGCTGATGGGCTTGTAGATTTCGGTCATGGCCTTTGAGAACTCGATCTGGTGTTGCAGCATGCCATTGATGGCCTCGAAGTACTTTTTGCTCTCATCGTGAAGGCGCTTGGTCTCGGTTTCGAGCTCCTGGAATCTGCGCTCGGAGTCAATGTAGACAGGGTCTTTGGTATGCTCGCCGAGGTTAAACTTTTGCTTGAATTGTTGTGGTGCCTGGTTTCTGTCGTGTTAGTGCCTGTTTGCCAACTCGAGTGATTCGACTCTATTTCCGCCGTAGGAGGAGGACTCGACGGGAAGGTCGGAAGTGATGATGACGCTGTAGCCGAAACTAAGAGAGTTGAGATTAAGTATGCGGGGCAGAACCTACGCGGACCACGCTTTTCTGGAAGCCCCTGAAGCTCATATTCTGCTACGAAGTCGTATGATGTCTGATGTGTATTCGGTGATTGTATGGAAATCCGCAAAGTGTGGTGCTGTTCGAAGAGGTTTAAGGCAATCGGTGGTTGTGTTGCACCTGGCTGCCCTCTCCAAGTCGGATCCGGATATGGTGGTGATGACGCTGGGGTGGGCAGGGGGGCGGTGCAGGTCGTTTGGCTGGTGAACGAAGTCTTGGCTAAGCGAAGCTTGCGACAGTTTTCGTGGCGCTGCTAGTTGCTGAATGTTTGGTACGCCGCACACAGTGACCTCGTTCCCAGATGTAAGAAGTCTAGTCTGGGCGTCTTGTGATCTCGGTTTGTTCTTGGATCCCGTCGGTCTTTGTCAGCGGTTCCAGGTCCGACAAACTTCCTAGGGGAGGATCGTCCGATGCTGACAACACTAGGGAATGTCAACGGTGAGAGGTAAAGTAGGGGTAGCTGTCCTAGAGGTAAGATGGATGCTAGGTAACAGTAAATGGAAGTCAAGTAGGTCGTCGGCGGGTTTATTTCACTGATGTTTCAAGTTGTACTTCAAGAAGACGCAGACATCCAATGCGAAAAAGGAAACCGAGGAGGGAAATACCGTCATCGGTTGTTCTGCTTTTGGTCGATGAGAACCCCGGAATGGAACGAATTGGAACGATGTCGGGAAGTTAGCTCTGCTTCTAGCGACCGACCGACGCCAGGGTAGACCGACTGGGTCTGGGACCCGCTGTAGCTTTGGACATGCCGATTGAGAGAACGATTGCTGGTCAGTGCTCCCACCTCTTTGTGCAATTCGCACATCCGGGCATCTCCGTCATATGCCCGTTCTCCAACATTTTGGGGCAGCGTCATTTTCGCCGTACGCGCTTGTCCGAGATAGGAACATATGGGGCCCATCTGATAGCAAGGTGACCAATAAAAGATGCCCAACCCTGTCAGTCATCGCCCCGCATTGGCAGATTCCTTATCACCGACCCCTCCGAGGCCAAGTCCGCGTGCGGATGCTGTTTGTTTCGATTTGTTCTTTTCTGTATGGTGGAAATTCCGTCCGACTGCCGAAGAGGCGGAAGCTCTGAATTTCTGTGCTTTGAGCCGCCCCGCCCGCCGCCTCCATCTTTTTGTAGGTTTGGTTACAAAACGAACTTTTCCCCCCTCATCCGCCTCCATCTTCACCATCATCCCCTCTTCTTCTCCCTTTTTTACCATGTCCACCATTGCGCCGTCCGTCTTGCGACAGGCATCGCGCTTGGCCGCGGCCGCTCCTCTCCGCAGCGCCCGTGTGCTGTCGCGGGCGACCACTGCGGCTGCTGTCAAGACTGCTTCTGCTTCCAGGAGCTATGTGACCCAAACCAAGAGGAACAACGCCGACGTGCAGGCCGAGCATGCTATCAAGCTGGATCACAGGGAGATGGAGAAGCAGGGCCTCGCCATCAGCGCGCAGGATGGCTCGAGCCAACACGTCAGCCCCATGGCTGGTAAGCATCATCATCACCCACCTCCTCCTCGGAGACATATTGCGCAGTTGTCATCGTTGCTGACTTAACCAGATGTCCTCAGCAATGCTACCGTGATGGACGAGGGACAGCGCCCCATCTACCTGGACATGCAGGCCACAACCCCCATCGATCCCAGAGTGCTCGATGCCATGATGCCCTACTTCACCAACGTCTATGGCAACCCCCACTCGAGGACACATGCCTACGGCTGGGAGACAGACAAGGCCGTTGAGGATGCGAGGAAACACATTGCTGATCTGATTGGCGCTGACCCCAAGGAAATCATCTTTACCAGCGGTGCCACCGAAAGCAACAACATGAGCATCAAGGGCGTCGCCAGGTTCTTTGGTCGGTCCGGCAAGAAGAAGCATATTATCACCAGCCAGACAGAACACAAGTGTGTCCTCGACAGCTGCAGGCATCTTCAGGACGAGGGTTTCGAGGTGACCTATCTCCCGGTGAAGAGCAGTGGCCTGATCGACATGGCGGAGCTTGAGGCTGCCATCCGTCCCGACACCGCCATCGTCAGTATCATGGCTGTCAACAACGAGATTGGCGTTATCCAACCCCTCGAGGAAATCGGCAAGCTTTGCCGGTCCAAGAAGGTCTTCTTCCACACCGACGCTGCCCAGGCTGTTGGCAAGATCCCCGTTGACGTTAACGCCATGAACATTGACTTGATGTCCATCTCCTCCCACAAGATCTACGGCCCCAAGGGTATTGGTGCATGTTACGTCCGTCGTCGGCCAAGAGTCAGACTGGACCCCATCATCAGCGGTGGTGGTCAGGAGAGAGGTCTTCGCAGCGGCACGCTGGCTCCTCCGCTCGTTGTCGGCTTTGGAGAGGCGTGCCGCATCGCCAAGGAAGAAATGCCGGTATGTTACAGTCTTTCTCTTTTTCTCCCTTCCCCTTTCATGATGAGTCGCTTTACACATGCATGGCTTTCTGAAGTCCCATGACAAGGACTCCCTGTTGATAGACAGCAACTTCTCTGATCATAACTCCTTCATATCCCACATTTAATGCATCGTTTAGTTCCAGAATGGGCGCTAACTGTTGCAAAAGTACGACTCCAAGCGCATCAAGTACCTCTCCGACCGTCTTCTCAACGGTCTGCTCTCCATGGAGCACACCAGCCAGAACGGTGACTCCAACCACTTCTATCCCGGCTGCGTGAACGTTTCTTTCGCCTACGTCGAGGGTGAGTCCCTCCTGATGGCCTTGAAGGATATTGCTCTTTCTTCCGGCAGTGCTTGCACTTCGGCTTCTCTGGAGCCTAGTTACGTTCTCCGTGCTTTGGGCAACAGTGATGAGAGCGCCCACTCCAGTATCCGTTTCGGTATCGGCCGGTTCACTACCGAGCAGGAGATCGACTACGTGCTTAAGGCCGTGACGGAGCGTGTGGGCTTCCTCCGTGAGCTTTCTCCTCTGTGGGAGCTCGTCCAGGAGGGTATCGACCTGAACACGATCCAGTGGAGCCAGCACTAAGAGGTGACATCATGTGGTTGAAGAGCGGTATTTTATCACGTTTCATAAAATGGGCGGAGTTTCCATTGCTTTTTATTTCTCCCGCTGCGCTACCTTTCCAAAGACTACAGGCGGCCCGGGTTATTCATACAGCCAACTTTATGAATTGGTGAGGCTCCCGCAAGGACGGAAGCAAGGGGTAAAACATGACCCATTGTATACTACCACGTATGTAAGCGATATTTGCGGATGACCTTTTTTTGATGAGCAAGAGAATGATACCATAGGGCTGGAAGGCGGCGCTCGGAGGTGTCAGTCAAGAGAACAATTCATCATAATATGGATATACATAATTCCCAGCATTGTGGCTGATGAACGTCTTGATTTCCATTTGACTTTGGCTGTGTAGTGTGGACCGTGTCCTTGTCGTGTCTGTTTTCAACTCGAGACCCGACACTTTCCGCCCCGGATGCATATAATATGCTCAGTTGCCGAGATCGGATCTATGAAAGCTCTTGAAGTAGGTACCTATGGTTCGTCACGAAGGATCAAAGCTGAACCTTCCATCGGCAAATTTGTGGTGTTGAGGGGCTTGGCTCGGCTCGTTGGTGGCTGCGACGACCTATGATGTCACAGTCTCATTGAGGATGGTGGGATGAACGAACCCCTGTCCGCAGGCTCTTACCTATGACATCATTCCTTCTGGTGTGCTTTGTGAGACTACAAACGACATCTTCACAGGCACACTAAGCCATCCACCATGGACATTCCTGCCACATGCAATGGGTTGTTGATGGAAGCTACGAGCTGAAACAAACAAGAAAGGCCATGACTGACCAATTAGAGCAAGAAATGGGTTAGACATTTCGGAAGAGATGGATGGACACTAAGTTCACATGGCCATCTCAGGCCCTCTCCAGTCCGTCATTGCCTTCAACCGGGGCCAAGATTTCGGCAGGACCCTGATTTTCAGGACGGAAGTTCTATTCTGGTCATCCGATCTTGCTTTTGTTTGTCTTCGTGCGATTTCGTGGTGGACCTTGTGGAATCGAGATTGGGATATATAAAGAAAAGAGATTCCCCTCTTGGACACTTTTCTTAATCATCATTCTCACGATACAATCAATCACACACACAAACACCAACTCTCCAACAACAACTTCAAATCACAAACCATCACTACTTTTAACCTAAAGTAAACATACCACAACCACCCAACATGTCTACCGAGAACAACTCCACCCTCAAGTCCTACATCGACTCCGCCACCGGCGCTGTCCAGAACGCCGTTGGCAATATCATTGGCAACCGCGGCGACCAGGTACGTTTCTTTTGCAGTCCTCTTAACTTACCTTGGATTCAGTTCACATCACTAACACACATCAAACAACAGGCCGAAGGTCAGCTCAAGCAGGAGAAGGCCCACGCCGAGCACGCCGCCTCGCACGATACCGCTAAGCTCCCCGGCTTCACCGCCACCTCTGACGGCGCTGTCGCCGCCGACCACCCCGACCGCGCGTCCGGTTCTTGGAAGCAGACCGCCGGCGCGGCCAAGGAGTTTATCGGTGGAACCATTGGCTCTGAGGTATGTCATTATTTTCTTCCCCCTCTCCTTCTCTCCCCTTCCTCTTCCACACAACAGTCCATTGACAACCCCATTTAACAGGAGCTCAAGCAAGCCGGCCGCCAACAAAACCGCGAAGGCCAAGAGCAGGAAGCCCGGGGCCAGGTCAAGGACCTCGGCGAGGGCGCCAAGGACCGTTTTACTGGCCAGCTCGGCAATGCTGCTGCCGCGCTCGTCGGCGACCGCGAGAAGCAGGCCGAGTATCAGACTCAGCATGATGTTGGCAAGGCCCAGCAGCGTGGTGCAGAGCACGATATCCAGAAGGAGGCGGAGGCGCAGAAGAGGGCTGATATCTAACTGCCCTTAGTCAAGGAAGCTTGAGGAAACTTGAGGAATGAGGTTGAGGAACGAAGGATCGAGATGATACCCCCTTTTTACCTATAACGAATTATGACGACGCACAATGACCTTTTAGTTTTCGGATAATAAAGATTTATTCGAATAATGTCTGGGTGTATAATGATTTGAGTGAAGATTTCGTGATGTTGATTAATGTGGCACCTTTGGGTTCTTGCTTTATGGAAGCCCGGTGCGGCGTTTATCTCCATGACTTACAACGAGGCGATACGACCAGGCTTCAATATACGGTTCTGACATGCGCCGGCTGCCGTATATCGTGTTGCACGAAAGTGGCCGATGATGGCTGCAGGACCGAGGCTTCTAACAACGTTCGTACTCAATATCGCAGTAAACATTCTACTCAGGTATGGTCTGAATGTATTCTTCGTCGAAGCCGTTTATCGTATTGACTGCGATATTTAGTCACGAGCCACCCATCGGGGCTCCCGAAGCATGATTGAAGACAATATGGGGTCAATATCTTCCAGTTTCGATGCGTATTTCGTTAGGCAAGCGAAGTCTGTTCGTGATGAGTTTCCCCCAGGCTGCCGAATATACACAAGTCAGAGCAAAGACGAGGAGAGAGCCTCAACTGTGAAATGTAAACTGCCGGAACTCGTGTTGCTCGTGTCGCTCGCGTATGTCGGTCGGAGTCATGATGGAGTATTGAGATGTCGTGGTACGAGCTTGACGGCTTATTGTAAAGTGAAAAGACTATCCGTATTTCCAACGTTCATTTTTTTAGGGATGAACCCGAAAGTTTGAGGTCGTGGTCCGCCCCGGACAGGAAGCTTAAGGAAGAGAACTGAAGTTGAGACCTGAAGCAGAAGAGGGAAGATAAGACGAGATGATAAGCTGATAAGATGAACAGCTGCACGGCACTGCAAGGCACCAGCAAAAGTTCTCGGCAGGCAAGTGGGGTAATTACTTGCCCAATCATGTGCGGGGTTGCTTGCTTGCACCTGGACCGTCGTTGACCGATCTCAACCGACTCCCTCATCACCTCGTCTTCGCCATGATGGGAAGTGAGATACGAGATGCTCGCTTGGTCGACATCAACCTCAGCTGAACTCCACGCCCGTTCTTGTCACTTCTATTTTCTGGCTTGTATGAACACGGGAGAAAATACCAAGCCGGAAGCCGATCCACCGGCCAAGCCTCCTTTCTCTGCCTCCAACATGGAGATGAAGCATGGCCCCCAATCCGCCCAACTCATCAACAGAACTCTGGTTGACTGGACCCAAACTGGGCTGCTGTTCTTTTCTTGGCCTTCCAATTGTGGTTCCTGTTGATATTGTTCATCACCAACTCTCTCTTTGGGGCGTTTCGAGATCTCGTCATTCGGTCTCGCTATTCGAACTATGGTGTCGTCAATCACCGTTACATCACAGTTCTACAGTCCAATGCTGTTTTGTTTGTTAGCTTGGTACTCCTGGTATACTGGACGATATCCATCCCGGATTGTGCCAAACCTCACAAGGATAAATTAAATGGCTAAGTACGGATCGAAAGTGCATTAATATGATTCAATATGACATATGGAACTTCGGAAAGACATACTCAAGGTAAGATTACGCTTTACTTATGAAACTGAACGAATCAATTAGATATGAAAACACTGAGGGAAGTTGATCCGAGGTCTTGAGCTAACAATCAAACCGGTAGTGGACTGTACAGTCCTTACCGAGTCCAAGGGACGATGGGAAAGGGACATGCAAGTCATCACGCAGCAGTTCGTCTGAGTCTTGCATCCCAAAATGGACAGATGCTTCTCGCAAGGTAACAGCTTAAAGACTCCCTTCAATTTGGTTTCACAAACTTCAGAATAACATAGAGTTCGGAGGTTATTTGGAAGCCTGCGTGTAACAGTGGGCCACTTGAGTCCTTCCTTCAACTACATACTTCCTTTCAGCTCTTACCTATTCCCAAGACTCGAAGAACTTTGCACTTAGACTTTGCTCAGCCTCGAGTAAGACCGAGTGGTAGCGCGCCTTTCCGATCCAGTATTAGCAAGACTTCACCCTCCATCACCTCTCTCAACGGCGTCAAACGCCAACACCACCCTATCACTATCCTTGCCAGCCCTATTGTCCCACCTTGTTGCACCATCTCGCAACCTTCATACCCCAGTACTTGATCATCAATGTGGCTTGTTGGTCCTCGGGTGGCTTTGCCATTCCCAGATGCAACACTCAACTCCACGACTTCCAACACTTTACTAGGACACTAACAATTTGCGGGGGTCCTTCTTCATCTTCAACATGTCATATAATCTCTGCAATTGGACATCCTCGTTCACTCGCCACAGTTTCAAGTCTTTTCTTAGGAACTCTTCAAACACTTTTAATCTTCCAACTCTAAACTCTGTTGTGGTTGTTGCTTGGCCTCGGGACAGCCCTACGGGAGATGATGCGATCTACGGTCCGGGTAACCCCAGACCTCGAATTAGATTCTCACCGAAGACGCCATCACCATGCGTCTCAACTCTGGTCCTTCATATTCTCGCAAAGTTGCAAGAATTCCATGTCGAGAACAGGATCCATCACTATGCCCCGCTAGTGCTCACATAGGGGATCTATTCTTGACCTCATTCTGCCCCGACTTCCCGACCCCTGAGTCGGGAGATCAGAGTATGGCTAAGCGAGAAGAAGCCTCTCGGAAGAGCCCGCAAGTTATTCAGACTGCCGAAGCGTGGGGTTTCCGCGGCGGCCCATTGCGGCGGGCAGCATCTCGTGCAGAAAAGGGCCAAGCGGCAGTCCTTCCGTGTGATGACATGGGATCTTCGGTATGGGCACCGTTGGTCCTCACACTTGGGATTGGATAAACCCACATGCTTGGATGTCACACCATCCTTGAAATGTTCAGTCACGCCGCCAGCCGGAGCCGAACCGCCTCGTAAGGAAAGGCGTTCTGGTGGAGGAATCGCGTGTGGGATGTCATCGGCTTCCGCTCCCGACTTTGATCTTCACCTGTCAGCTCTACTCCTGTGCCGTTGGCTTGAGAATCTACCCTTTGTTATTCTGCTTGCCTAGCTCTCCTCCTGACCCCCTCCGGGTTTACCGTGCCTCTGGGTTGCTGTCGTCAACATTTAAGGCTCTGTGTGAGACGATGATGCATCACGAAATGACAACACCTCCGGGTTCCCATATAAGTTCAACAGCATGACCACTTCCATCTTCAACATCCATCTTAGAGGACATCAGTAGCACCAACAAGCCGGACAATCAACCCCAACTCTCTCACTGAATGCCTCACTCTACAATGCGCCAGAAAGCCTCTCAACAACCTGCTGCCATGATGAGAATCGCTATCGCAGGAGGTGGCTCCTTTGCCTACCTCCTCGCCCAGGAGATCACCAAGACCGCTCATCCTGTTCTCGTTCTCACTCGACAGGTATGTCTTTCCCTCCTTACTCCCACTTCAACTCTATTGACACACCAAAACAGCCTCATCCCGAATTCGAAGATAACCTCCCCTCCTGCCAACTCGCCCTGGTAGACTACCAAAACGTCGAAGAACTGCACTACATCCTTCGCGGCGTCGACCTCCTCATCTCCACCATCTCCAACAACGAGCAACTCAACCTCATCGACGCCGCCCGCCGCGCCCGCGTCCGCTGCTTCGTCCCCTCCGAGTTCGAGGGGCCGCTTTCCCACCGCCCACCGGCCAACTCCACCGACCCGCTCGACAACCGCGGCTCTCGCGCTGCTTTGGACCTTTTGGAGTCTTGGTCCCAGTCCCGTTCACACAGGATGAATTACACCGTTTTCTCATGCGGGATTTTCATGGAAAGATTTGCCCGCGGTGGACTGCAGCCTTGGGGCATTGGGACGCAGCTGGGGTTGATGGGCCCACTGCCAACGAGTGATTACTTGGTGAATGTCGAGCAGGGAACGGCGGAGGTGGTGGAACGGGATGCCCAGGGACGGACGGCGTACGTGGCTATGACGAGCATGTATGATGTTGCCAGGTTCGTGGCGGCGGCGGTGGAGTTGACGGGAGCGGGATCTTTGGGCGTGCCGTTGGAGAGGTGGCCGAGGGAGTGGAGGGTTAGAGGGGATTGTATGGCGGTGGGGGAGGTGGTTAGGGTTTGTGAGGTTGTTAGGGGTGGTGAGTTGTCGTTTCTTCCTTTTTCTTGTTTTTGGTTCTTTGAGTTTGAGGAACATAGGTTGCTAACGAGTTCACGACGAGTAGTCCAGTTCAGCGTCACAAGACGGACCTACCAAGAAGCCGAGGCCTGGGCGAACGAGTACCAGCGTGCTGGGGATGTGGCGACATATCTGTACTATCAGAGACTGTTGCAGACTGCTAATGGGCGGTATAGCATTCGCTCGACGAACCTTAACGAGCTGGTTAATCAGAGCGAGAGGACGGCGTTTCAGCCGTTGAGGCTTAGGGAGTGGTTGGAGCAGGTTTGGGGACCTGTTCTGTAGGTATCCTCAATCTCACGAGATCATGTGGGATGGGCGTTGAGCGTTAAGCATATAGAGAAGGAGTTGAGGAAGGAGTAAGGACTACATGGTGTTTTGGCATACGCGTGGGATACCCATACCCCTTTTGTTTGGCTTTGTTTTTTTCTTTCCTTTCCTAGCGCAGTAGTAGAGGTACCTGGTCTGCCTATAAACGTTGAGTTTGGTTTTGTTCACTGGTTAATATGATGTATACGCGCACGGAAGTTAATGGTATGGTGGTGTTAGTCGATGTTTGCCCTCAACTTTTCCTCTCTTCCTTATCCCATAGACTTTTTAGTTTCTACCTCTAATTCCTCTCACTGCCACTTCCAGCGTACATACAACAACAATTTCTTCTCATCTCATGCCTTAAACAGTTTATTTGCTTCTTCCAACCCTCCGCATCACACCAGATCGTGCCGTTTGTGTTAGCACGGACGATAGGCGTTGGAAACTTCAGCTCTCTCCGACTGCATACCGATGCAGTTGTCAGCCCCCAATATACACCCCATCACCTCTTTTCTGAAACCATGACCAAGTTAATCTCCATAATCACCTGAAAATCCGCATATTTTTGTTCAGCTCGCGTTTATGTCTAAAAGCCGGGTGGGACCGAACGCCACAGATTCAAGCGATGTCTCCAACCTGATCGGGTGAAATCTTACACTCGGTCGGCACATCTAGCCTCAGCATCAACATCGGCAACGGCATCGGCAACGGCAACAGCAACGGTCCCAACCGATCTACCTTTGAAGGACGATGCTGTGCCCACTTAAGAGAAGTAGTTGCAGGGGAGTGCCGTCGTGCCGCCCGTTCGTGCCGTGCCGTTTTGGGGTTTTGGCGGATGGACAGCTGAACCGCCGCATATGTGCATGATCGTAGTGATGCAACGGGCATATGAAGGACCAACTAAATCGAACTTCAAGACGGTGAAAAACGGCAATGCGGATTTTGCTGTACTGTGTTCGCAGCGTGGGGGTTTTGTTTTGCTTTGGGGTTTTTGGGATGTTTCAAAATGGTTCGAGGAAGGATAACATGTCTACGACGGTCGACGGGTGACAAGTATCGTGCATGCCGGAGCTCAACCTGTGCATCACTCCGTGCCGGGCCTCGAGATCGGAGAGATTGGAGATCAAATGGTTGATACCACGTCAACTGTGATTTGATGGGGCAATAGAGTTAGTTGCCAGCTACTACTAGAGGTAGCTGAGCCACGCTCCTTATCATCGCCGAAGTGTTACTATCTCGGTCACCAACCCAGTATGCCTCGTTACTTCCATATCTGTGACGATGCAAGTTCGATTCTCCGGTGTGATATGTTGGACGGACTGACCGAAGACAGGAGAGATGTTGGTTCTGTTGAAGATGATCAATTGTAGTTGGTAGAGGTAGGTATACAGTCCGATACTGGTTTGGGTGTTAGCTCGAGACCTCTGGTCAACTTGTCTAGGCGTTTTAACAGCAAGTTGATGTATTTTTTACAGATAATAGGGGTTTAAAATTAGTATGAATATGTCAAATCAAATATTGATAATCTGTTTTTGACTATGATTTATGTATTTCAAAGTACTATTGCGTTGTTCAGGATAGGTTGGCATGTATCTTACTCGGAGTATAGAGCTAATAAACAAATCAGCATTGGACTGTACCAACTGTACTTGTTTATACTGTGACCGCATTTTCACCGTTGTTAAGATATTGGACCTTTATAACGAAACTTCAACGAAAAGTGTTTCGTCTCGGTCAACTTTGCAAAACGGAAAGCAAAAAGCAGAATGAATGGCGAAGCAATGAAAAGAGAAAGGAAGAGAGAAAGGAGGATGGTTCCAAATGGGAAAAAAGCCAGAAAAAAAAAGGTCACCTACTGTAGGATTCGAACCTACGTAAGGCGCTCCATAGCGTAAGTAAGCGAAAAAGTGTGCGTCACCTACAGGATTCGAACCTGTGCTCCCTAAGGAACTGCCTAAGCTTTCTTGCGAATAGCAGGGCAGCGCGTTAACCACTCCGCCAAAGTGACTAGTGGTTGTTGTTGAATTAGTGCATCTGTAATTGGACTTATGTATAGCTTGTAGGTTGTGGTGGTACAGAGCTGAAAGCTGCAGGATGGTGTGGATGATGTTGTGGATGTCAAATGTGGATCTCCACACGTTTCGACGGGATGAACTCAACGGAACTGCCTTAACTTGACTTGCTTTCTTGCGAATAGCAGGGTAGCGCGTTAACCACTCCGCCAAAGTGACTTTGTTGAAGAAAGGGTCTGTTTGTCTTACTGATATTGGCCAATAATCGCTGTAACCGCCACATCCCAAGGGTTCTAGAACACTGTGCGGGCGACAAAGAAGCGTCTGTGGCTGTGCGGAGTCGCGCTTGGCTTTCCTGATCTTCGGGCCACCTTCCCTGTCGCCGTGCGTCACCTTGAACTGATTGAAGCTAGTTTCCCATAACGTGGCATTTACTGGCGCGGGCAATGTCCATCCAGTTAACAGTTTTCCTTACAGCACCTCTGAACCCCCCAGAAGTAACTTCTACTGCCTGCATTGTAGCTGCTTACATTGCGTGTTCCGCACTTGCCCATTGCTTAAGTCCACTGTCAATCTCACCTCATCACCTAGATAGGTACCTCTTTCTACCTCAACGACTCTCGCTTGTTCACTCGATCACGAATTCCCATTTCCACTTCCACCCATGATGATGGCAACTTAGTGCGATCCCTCCATTGCTAAGCCATAAATTCAACTTTTGTTCTGTTTCCATATCGGTTACGGTTTCGCCACTCACTGCTGCACACCCAAAAGATAAGCCAAGATGCGGTTGGCATGGTACGCAGGGGTAAGTGGAAGCTCCCCAGTGATAGAGAGAAGCTCAGCTCCAGCTCCCCCATCTCCAAACTCTCCAGCTTCAGCTTCAACTCCAGATCCAAGTCCCAAACCATATGAAGATACACTCGAACTAACCATGGTTAACATACATAGTGCTCGACGGCCCTGGCGGCCTCGGTCATTCTTTCGGCGTTCCATCAACGAGCCAACTTCTACTCTGCCGTCGTCCATCTGGGCCAGAACAGCCTCTCCCTCGTGGTACGTCCATGTCCACTCTCCCATCTCAACCAAGCTTTGTTGCCGTTGCGATGTCCTCAGTAGCTGACCTAGCCACGTTTTCCACCCACAGGTCCTCGCGAACCTAATCCTCGTCCTCTATGGAGCCTTCATGTACGGCCTCCAGCGCCTCTGCTTCGGCCCCCTCCGGCCCGTCGAGATCGAGCAACTGTACGAACGCGCCTGGTTCGCCGTCACCGAGACATGTCTGGCCATGACCATCTTCCGCGAAGAAGTCGGCCCCTTCTTCCTGTTTATGTTTACTGCGCTCGTTACGGGCAAAGTATGGGGCTGGATAGGCGAAGGCCGCGTCGAGATCTTTGAGCAACAGCCGCCCGCCAATCCACGACTGTTCCACACCCGTTTGTCCGTCTCGCTGCTCCTTAGCGTGGCGTACAATGTCTGGATGTTGAAGTATTGCGTCGATACCGTGGTCCAGCAGGCGCGTCCTACCATGATGGTGATGTTCCTGTTTGAGTTTGCCGTGCAGACGGTGACCTCGAGCCAGACGGGTATAAGGTATTTGTTCTCCATGTGGGAGCAGCATATTACGAGGGTGCAGACGAGGAATGGGTTGGAGCAGAGGAGACGGCAGATTAGAGAGCGCAGGGCGGAGATTCTGAGGCGCAGAGAGCAGGGTGATGCGGAGGCGGAGAATGAGGAGTTGCCGAGCGAGGGTGATGTGGAAGAGATGGATATCGAGGTTCCTGGCTGGGATGCCAAGGGGCTGTATATCTTGTCGTTGGATTTGGTTTCTGGTAAGTCGGGGTGCTTTTGCCCGTGTGTATTCGCGGTTTACTAACTATGGCGACAGACTTCCTTAAGCTCTGCATCTACACGGCATTCTTCTGCGTCCTCATGACCTTCTATGGATTGCCCATTCACATTATCAGGGACTGGTTTATGACGACCAGATCTTTCATCAAGCGACTCAACGCCCTATTGCGCTACCGCCAGGCTCTTCGGGACATGGATCAGTATGCCGACGCTACTGAGCAAGATCTCGGACAAGACGACACCTGCATTATTTGCAGAGAAGAAATGCGCCCTTGGAACCCACAAGACCCTATTCGTCTCGAGCGTACCCGTGCCAAGAAGCTGCCCTGTGGCCATATTCTACACCAAGGATGTCTCAAGAGCTGGCTGGAACGCCAGCAAGTGTGCCCGACCTGCCGACGCCCGGTTTCTAGGGAAGGCCAGCAGCCGAACCGAAATGCGCAGGGAGCAGGTTTCAACGGGCTTAACCTTCCGGCTGGACAGAATCAGCAACCTCAACAACCGATTAACGGTCAAGCGCCCGCCAACCAAGATCCTAATGGCCTGCTGCCAGGCAACCAAAGAAACCACCAAAATAATGGTGTTAGGATGTTCAACTTGGGTCCTATTAGGTTAGGCTTCGCACAAGGCCAAGACATTCAGGAGATGGCTCGGAGAATGGGTATCCCGGAGGATATGGCTAATGCCCATCAGCCCGTGAATGCGCAGGCACCACCAGCACAACAACCTGTTAATGGACAAGGTGCTACTGGCAGGGATCAGATTCAGACGCAGCTGGTGGAAATTGGGCAGCGTCTGGACCAGGAGTTGAGGGAATTGAGCGCTACGATCGGACAGTTCCGCTCATTGCAGAACATTGCCACTGAGCTGGCTCGGGTACGCCATGCTCAACAAGCGCAAGCTCTGGGGGTTACACTTCCTCAAGAGCCGGTACAAATCCCACCATTCCCACAAAATATCATTAGACATGGCGCTGCGGACTGGGGCACGGCCATTCCATCTGGAAGTCCCGACTTGCCTGAAGGAGTGGTGATCCCTGAGGGGTGGTCGCTGCTTCCTTTGGAGCGATTGAATGGTGGTGGTGTGGCTCCGGGACAGAATTCCGGTCAGGCCGATCAAGCTGGCCAGCAAGGGAATGGTGATACAGCAACGCCAGGCACAGCAACAGCAGGACCGGTGCCTGAGCAGCGCACAGTTGTAGAACCAAGGCCCGATAATGCAGCTCAAACTAGAGCTCAAAATCAAGCCCAGGGAAATACAGCCTCCGGTCTTCTAACCACTACACCACTCAGCCAACCCATTACCCCTACGACTCCCGCGACTCCCACGAGTCCTGCTGAACAGCAACAATCGGCCACCAACACTGTATCACCAACGACTGCCGGGACTGTAGAGACGCAAGCTCCGCGTTCATCAGTACCATCAACATTATCTACTCGACCAGAAAGCAGACTCCAAAATCCCGTAACGATAATGCCGGACGCGAATACCGGGCCTTTGGGAGGAATTGGGGCAGGTTGGAGCTTCAATAATGCCCCGCCCTCTCCGCAGCCGGAGGCATCCCAGCCCCCTAGTACCAGGAGAGAAGAAGAGCAGGAGGAAGTTGAGAGTGACGGTCGTTTATCTATTGACGTTAGTGAAAGTTATAGACCTAGGCCGAGGCCCGCTCCCGCTGCGGTTGAGGATGCTGAGGATGAAGAAGCTGCTGGCAGGAGCTGAGTGCCCTAGAAGGAGATGAGTTGATGGTATTCTTAACGGCGTTTGGGGGAAATTTCCCACACCTGTTTCTGCCGGATGCTGGCGGCTGACAAAGAGTTCAGTGGTGGTAGCGGCACCGTGGTCTTTTCAAGTTATTAGTTTCAGCGACACAAATGTATAAATTATAGTTTCTTGTTTCCTCTGTTAGCCTTCGGGCCTGTCGCCGCTTGAGATCAACGTGAAGCATGTTGATATGTCGATGCTTCGAAGCCGCAGCGCACACCTCACTTGAAAAGGCTGCAATCGATAGGGTATGGACTTGCGGCAAGATGTGGTTCAAATTAGCCAGGGCCGTACCAGCCAACATGCGCCTGCCATTTTCTGTTGGGCAGTATGGGCGCTGAAAAGGCAGGTGAGGCAGGTGCTGTGGTCCCGGCCGCTCGATCTCGCTGTTGATACCTAGTATGAAGAGTCCGACTCGCTGGAGTCGATGACACAAGAATACCTCAACGGGCACATCGCGGGTTGCAGCACTGCGGCATGAGCGGCGGGGACATCGATCATGGACGGGAGCTATCCGGACTCCGTTCGAACGCGCAGACAACGTCGTCGGGGTTCTTTCCAACACCGTTCCCGATCTGCCCAAGATCATAGTTGAGAATGACCGCATCCTCACAGCCGCCACCTCCATCTCGGCCTACGTGATCGGATCAACACTGCGGTCCAAGTTCTTTCTCGATACCGTATTAAAAATCACCCTGGCGTTGCTCCATCAACTCTCCCGCCTACCTAACAGCCGAAAGTCCTGGAAGGCGGATGTTACTGATGCCTTCAATGACTCCCGCGATCGCGTTCGCGTACGTAGAGGTAAATAGAAGGAGAGGTACGTGCGGTTTTGTCCCTGAATTTCAACCCGAACATCCCAGCGGGCCAAAACAAGGACCAACCCTGACCAACGATGTGTGGGAGTTGTTCATCTGGCATTTTTCGAAACATTGCGCCGGCTCTGGATCACGGTACTGAGTGAGGCTAAGCGGGGAGCTGTCACAGAATGCTTCTGGAAGGGTAGTGGAAAATCCTCTATTTTTGTTGTCACGGGGGTGGCGGTTGTGTGGGTTTATTTTCTTTTGAGTTGTTCACACAGGAGGTTGAACAACGGACAATGGATGCTATCATCAAGCGCTTGAATCTCATGGCCAAGTAAACGACCGTACTGGGCTGTCATAGCAAGATATTATCGGACCGATCGATGTAAACAGTCAACTTCGATTTGGTGGCGAGTCAGTTGGGTTTATGCGAAACATGGATAACAGCCAGGAGAAAAGTGTACCAGGGAGAAGGAGAGCGGATGTGTCGGGGCCTCGGACTCGGAGTGAAATCAGATTCCTTCATCTCACCATCGAAGATACACGAACAGAAAAGATATCTCCTAAGCGCCACCGTTAGCTTGAAGAAAAACCGAGTTGGGACGCATATCGGTTAAGTTGGGGCTTAATATAGCTCTTGCTGTTGATTATCAAACCGCCGCCGCGGTTGTCATTGACGGGACTGACGGATCTGGCGGGACTGACACAAAGAAAGGTTCGAGGTACGTACGATGTGAATTCCCTTGTTTGTGTTGGTTCACCTTACGCGCCCGCGGCTCTGGGGCCTTCCATTGTCCTGGATGCCGTTGGTTCGAACCGAAATTTGAAGTTGGCTCACGTTTGAGCTCAGCTTCACCGGTTCGATCGTTCGTATAATAGCATGAGCATAATGGGATTAAATGTGGTTGCTGATTATGGGCGCAGGTGGTGAAGCATTTGACAAGAAGGGCGTCGCTCATTCATTGAGAGTGAAGGAATTGGTTACGACACCCAGCCTGTTGCGGTTTCTTGAAGCGATTAACCATTCGGGTACGGTACCAGAGGTGTAAAGGAGTTCGAGTTTGCGATCGCTTCAGTGGCTTCATTCGAAAAAGGGCTTTCCGCTTGCCAATCGCGAGGAGAAAACGAAAATGACGGCGCGATCCATCATCGACCCATCGCCGCCCTGGACGAGTCTCTTACCTCCAGCGCGGTCAAGTTCAAGGTCAAGCTCACAGGCATCGAAACCAAAACCAACCGGTAAACGCCCCAAGAATGGATCTCAACTCCAAATCCAGACGAGTTCGCGAGCAGACCCACAAAGCACCACCTCCCTCGCATCCAATGGATCCATGATCACCGCGACAGCCACCTACAGCGGCGGCACCACTCTCCGCCGCTATAATATCACCACCACCACCACCACCACCACCACGACAACAACCAACGGCGGCACCACTCTCCCCGGCTACACCACACAACCACCACAACAGCTCGATTCCTCTCCTCCCCTTCTAGCCCTCTCCCTCCCATCTTCCGCACCCCCTTCCGTCCCAATCGATACATGTATCCACTCTCCAGCTCCCGACCACCGCCCCTGCCCACACGGCTGCGACCGATCAGAGACACCCATAACGAGCGTCTCCTTTCCCATTTCCAACCCCGTTTCTAACCCTCTAACCGACCCAGTCACGGAACCAATCTTTCCCTCCGACCCCCTCGACATATTCCCGACCAACACCACCTTTACAGGATCTGGATCAGGAGCGAGATCAGGATTAAGAAGAAGCAGCAACTTTAGCAAGGAATGGAGACACGACCCCAAGCGGAACAAGAAGGCCCAGGAGGCGGCGAGGATGATCATTGAGGGGTGTAATTCACGGAAGAAGGGGGGGATGAGGGATAGGGTTAGGAGATGGGGGAAGGAGTTGAAGAATTTGAGGGGGGGGGGTTTGAGCGTTAGGAAGGGTTATGATGCGGGTGCTGGCGCTGGTGCAGGACGGAGATGGATGGGAGGAGAAGCAGAAGGAAAGGGGGAGGCGAGGTGCGTGCGAGATGCAGATAACGGAGTTTGGGGACTCGAAGGGCATAAGAGAACGGATAAGCCGCCGGCGGCAGCAGCAGCAGCAGCAGCAGTAGCAGCGGAGGAGACGCGGTGGAAACTTGCCCTTGGCCCTGGGGATGATGAGACCACAAGTATACCAGCACCTCCACCGATACCAAAGCCGCCGCGAAACTCGGTGGTCATGGAGCGGTTGGCTGAGGGGTTTGGTGACAGCTCGACCGAGACGAGTTTCGGCTCTAGGAGAAGGGATCACCTGCGGCAGGCTGAGGAGCAGGAGGATACCAACAACCGGAGATATGCAGACTATGCAGACCGAGCCGAAGTGCATGAGCATGAGAACATGCAAAGCAAGCAGAAGAACCGGACCTCCGGGCTTTGGAAGCGGGGCCTGGAGAAGGTTAAAAAGCTGCTGATTTCGTCCGAAAGCCGCAAAGAACATTCAGCAAGTCGGACTGCAACAAGGCCATACATCGCAGCAAGAGGTAAAATCGTTGATACGAGCCTCCTGCACCCGCACTGGAGGGGGAGACAGCTGGATGAGGCGAAGAGTATAAAAGACGGCCATCCCCCTTTCGAGTCTCCAGCTGGGACACTACTTCCTCCTTTACACACACGTCCGAGCAAACCTCCTTTTTCACAACCACCAGCAGCTATGGAAGTGCCAGAAACGACAACAACTATGGACCGGAACAACAAAACAGATGAGCCCGAGGATGATGAATCCATGGTGGCTTCCCCGACGAATTGGTACGTCGACGAGAACGAAGAAAGTCATTTTGGTGAAGGGAAACTGCCCAGGTTCGCCAAGGAGAAGAAAGGCAAAGGAATCGATAACAGTCTGTACCACGAGGACTCCGTCTTCAAGGTCCACAGGCGTGGTTTCCCGCCTCCTCGTCCATATCCGGGCCCGAAGGAACGGTGTGAATGCCGCAACTGTACCCCGGCGCTCGATTTGGTAGCAATGGCGTCCACTGGGAACCAAGGAAAAGGTGGTTCATCATGGCAGACATATCAAGGACCGGTTCCCTCTTACCAAACGGCCAACTCCACTCACTCTTCGTGGTCCATTTCCAGCAGCCAAACGCCACCCGCAGGCCAATTCCCACTTCTACACTCAATGCGATCCTCCCCAACGTACTTAGGCTCATTGCTCCCGCCATACCAGGACACATGGGCGCTACCATTGATACCGCCGTCAATGGACTTCAGCCAGGCGCCAGAGTTCTCCGCCTTCACCATGGCCACCGACACAGGTCGTCTCTCAGGGACCTTTCAGGAGTCAGCGGTTCGTTGGAGTTTGACTCCCTCTCATCACTCTAGTTTGACTCCCTCTTCTCATTGTGAAGASGGAGACAACATTTTTGGGTTGGTAACTCACAGCGAAAACAAGCATCGTGATTTTGGCGAAGAAGAATATGATTATGATGTTATTGAGGAGGAAGAAACTTACCATTCAGAAGGGAAAGAATATACGAAGAGCTTGAAAACTACGACGAGCGAACAGACACCGACGAGGACATGGACGGAGACATGGACGAAGACACCGACGAAGATACAAACGAAGATACAGATGAAGACACCCCCGAAACCGGCTGGGCAACAGAGGACAACTCGGCCGCAGAGGTTGTTGAAGAGCCAGTTTCACCCATCCAACGACTGTCGAATCTCAGAAAGCGAAGAAGATCGTCTTCAATCGAGTCCAGCCAAACACGTCAGTACCGATATTAGTCTCGAATCAGACCTAGACCACGACTACGGCCACGAGCTCGATACACAAGAACATGAACACGAATATGAACAATACGACGAAAGCAATCACTCCTGCGACCGAGCTCCCTCCTACGTCGGCACCGGCCAGCGACCGCCCAAACTGTTCTTCACCCGTCCTCGTCCGCGTGATTTAGCAGCTTTAGCTTCTTCTTCTTCTTCTTTTTCTGCTTCCGCCTTTGTTTCCGCTGCTTTGCCGTCCCCTGTTCCCGAAGAAGGCGGCAGCAACATTGCCGACACCGAGGGAGAGGATCCCCAAATACACGACAACCTGGGGCACCAAAGCAACGACAAACATCAACACAGTCATCACAGCCATCACAGCCATCATAACCGCTACAGTAAAAGCAGCAGCAACAGCAAGAGCAATAGATATGGCAATCGTCGCTCGTCTAGAACCTCTTGGTCGCTGAGTATTTCTATTATTTCTACTAGGGCTAGTAGTCCCCACAACTTTAGAAACAGCACGAGAGAGAGCAAGAGAGGCAGCAAGAGTGAGAGCAACAGGAACAGCAAGAGAAACAGCAAGAACAGCAACAACAACTCCCACGCAGGTCCGAGCTCTTGGTACAAAACCAAAACAACGAGCACAAACAGAAAACGATCCTCAACCACTTCCACCGCCGGAACGACTGCCACCGGCTCTTCTCGTGTTTCGTCACTAGATGATATAACCAGCAATAACTCCACCACCACCACCACCACCACTGGTGCCTCTGATCACTTTCGCACCCACAGCACTCAAACTACGAGCACCATCGACAGCGGGAATGAAAGTACAACAGAAAATGGAGAAGGTACAAATGGGCTGAGACACACCAGAACGGCATCAGTCCAGGTGGAGAGTGATTTGTTGATTATCCCGTTAGAGGAGGTGGAGGATCATGTTTTGCCCCTTTCTTCTTCTTCTTCTTCTTCTTCTTCTTCTTCTTCTTCTTCTTCCGACGCTCCTTCCGACCCCGAAGGCAATGGGAATGGGCATGATAACGTGGAGGAGGAGGAGGAGGAGGAGGAGGATGACCATGATGGACATGAAAACGAACGCGGAGGAAGAGGGCGGCGGGATCGCGAAGAAAGGAACGACGGAGATCATAAAGAAGGCTCATGGGAATGGGAAAGAGAAAGAAGAATAACAGGGGCAGGGACAGGATACGTCAGGGGCGATGGTGGGGGAGGAGGATCTTGGAGGATAGTCAATGGTGCGGATGGAAATAACGTGAGGATTAGGGTGAAGGAGGTTGGTGTTGGTGAAGAAGGGACGGACGGATATGAGCGGGCTGAGCGGGTCGCTGGCTACTACTAGTACTGGGACTAGTACTGGGACGCGGGTTGTGGATGAAGGATTCTAGGGGTACGCTCGCTCGGGACGGTAGGGGCGGTGAGGATGGAGAGGAGTTCGGATAGTGTTGACTAGGGACTGGATGTTAAAGTCATTCCAATACGGGGCTTTCTTGGCTTTTAAGGCTTGGGTGGAATGATGATATTTGGAGATTGTTGGATACGTTTTGATGTGACTTGAATCGATTAAGTGCCAATTCTCAGGCTTTATTTAGCCTTTAAATGTTGGCCATGGGAAAAATGACTTGGGACATTTCGCTTTCGTCTTTCTCGGATATTTCTTCCATGACAAGAAGACGGGAATATGGAACAACGTATCGTATTCTAGTGAAACGAAATGACCTAAGTGAGCGCTGTTGAGGGTTGAGTGTCCGCTCAGGTTCTGCACTGGCTCTGTTGGCGATACCAGATCCCGATCCATGTGTTATGTAGATAGGGGAACGAGGATGTGAACAGGAGCTGATGGTTTGCCGATTATTTTCCATTTCTTTATCCATCATCGTATCAACCCAAGTTGAAGGGCAATGCAATACTACCGTAGCTACTTCCCTCTCCTTTTTCCCGGACCCGAATTGACTCCCTTCTATTGCCCTAACACTTAACGCTGATGCCGACGCCCCTCCTTTCTTCTCCGCAACTTCATGAGCAATGTTTCGCTTCACAAGTTTACCCAAATAAGTTCACCGAGAGATTTCCCGGGTTTTCGGCATTCACTTCTGTTGATTCTCTTTTCACAACTTCCAAAAGTCCCTTCTGGAACTCACTACTACTGTGCCCTCTCGGAACACCTATCCTAACATCTCCTCTTCACCACTTCCTCCCCCAAGCTCCTAACAGTCTCCAACACCTCCCCAATCAACACCGACGCATCCTCCCTCTGTTCCTCCTCATCTTGACTATACATACTCCCAGTCGAGTTGGACTCTGGAATGGAGTGCATAGAATGCAAGGACTGTGACTGGGAGTGAAGCGAGCGCATGGACTGGATGGTGTGGAAGCTGTCTTTGTTGAGGAAGGATTCGATTTCGGAGAGGTGGTCTTCGCGGGAGCGCCCGGTTTTTGTTCTTATTGCTAGGAGGGACTTATCGGGGGAGGGGGTGTGGGAGTTGGCGTGGGAGTTTGGGGTATTGTTGGTGTTGACTATAGGGGTGTAGGTGAAAGAGGAGATGGTGTTGGCGTATTTGGGGTGGGGGATCTGAGTGGGAGTGTCGTCCTGGTGATCGGTGCTGCGCAAAGGGCTCTCGTAAAGGTGATTGTCATCTAGAGAGGTAAGGCAGTGATTAGTGCCGGACTGGGAGTGGCCGAAGCGGTGATTGGGAAGTGGGATGCTGGAAGCGCTGATGCTTGAGGTGAGGCCGGTTATGCCTTCCGTGAATCCTATCCGTTGATGAGTCTTCTCTTCGCGGGACTGGCGAAGGTCGTTCCTTCTCTCGTTCTGCCCGTTACTGTACTCCTCCACCGCTGACGCCTCCTGCTGGATTTTGGAGGTGCTCCATTCCTTCCCAGGACTGTCCCTTTTATGCGAGTTCAAAAACTCTTCCACATTGCCCTTCAGTATTGAACTCTCCATCTCCTTGTCCTTGCTCTCCCCCCGGCTCTTATTCCTCCTTCTAAAATGCCCCCTAAACCCTCCACCACCCTTCGGCGCCTCCTCTAACTTCGGCACCTTCCTCCCGAACTGCATTGGGTAAAACACCACGGTCCCATTGGTCCCCGTCTTTCCTACTTCCGTTTCCGTAGCGGTACTATCTGCTTCCATATCAGATGGCGTCGTCTGACCTTGATACCGAGAAGAATTTCCTGTCCCAGATTCACTAACAGAAGCCAAAGAAGACCAAGCCGAGCGGGTAGCCGAGTAAGGGATGCTACTGGGTATGCTACTGCCGGGGTTGCTGATACCGGCGCTGAGAATGGGAACGGGACTGCTGATGGTTGCGCGGGTGCTGCTGATGCTGGTGACGCTGTTGGCTGTGGTGGGCGTTTTGAGGTTGTCCACGGAGTCGGGACTGGAGAGGGAGGATTTGCTGTGGCGGCTGCGGAGGTGGCGGAGGCCGGGGAGGTTCATGGCTGAGAGGTGGAGGCGGCGGCTGCTGTGACGGCGGTTGCCATTATTGTGTGAGTCGGAGTGGCGGTTTGAGGGTTCTTGCTTTTCCTGGGGTTGGCTTTGTTGCGGAACTTGTTGCTGCTCCTTTGGTGATTGATGGGGTTGCTGGTATTCGGAACTGTCGCCTTGCGAGCTGGCGCTCAACCGCACCAGAGAAGAGTGACGACTGTGAGTAGACCGTTTCTTCTCTTCTCTGCTCTCTATCCGCTTCTTTATCTGCTCGAAAGCAGACTCGGCCTTGGGGGTATTCTCCTGACTGCCTCCAACATCAGCAGATGCCGCCGGGGAAGAAACCGCAGAATCTCTTGGGATTCTGCTGAACAACCCGTCAATCTCATCCAACGAAGGACCATGTGGTTGAGTCCGACGACGATGATTATCCTCGACTTTCTGTTCTCGCACTTCGTCTCCATCCTCCGAAGCCGAGTCCCAGTCCGCCTGCGATGTGTTCGTATTCACATCGAGTGAAGACGAGCTTGGACCACGAGACTGGGTGTGTTCATGATTCAATAAGGAGAGATCTACTTTCTTGGATGGAGAAGCCTTCGGCGTATCCCCATTTGAGTACTCGTCCTGACCCGCCGTCGACAAAGGGGGAGAAACTGGCCGCTTGGAGCTCCTAGGGGGCGGGCTCGGGCTCTGTCGGAAAAGAGTTGGCGGCGATAGTGGTGTTGGAGGCTCGGGCCTGAAAGAAGCGGATGGCGAGGGCGGTGGATGGCCCGCCGTCAGGACTGAGTACTTCAGTGGAGAATTGGACTTGGAGGATACCGACCGGATAGGCAAACGAGTCGGCGTGCCAAATTGCGAACTTCCTCCGGAAATGTCTCTAGACACCCTGTTCGGGGATCGAAAAGGGATAGGAGGCGCAGGTAGCGGAATCTGCTTCTCGAAAGCGCATGATGCCCTTTCCGAGACATCGGTTTCTCGCGGCAGAGGTAGTTGGATCTTTGGGATGTCGCTTGATGTTGCGATACTAGACTCGGGGTAGGCATCCGGATTGTACACCTCGTCTTCGTCAACCCAAAGACTACGACGGACTGTCCACCAGCAGTCCTGGACTTCTCTTGGGTCGCGGCGAATGATTGGCTTGTCTTCCGCCATGGCGATGATTTCGCTCTCTTCCTCCTCCAACGGCGGGTTGATCGAAAAGTTCTCGAGCTCGTGCATGAGCTTTTCCAAAGCAATGACCGAGGCCGAGGACTTTCTGTGCGTGAGACTCGGTCTCTTCGATTGCTGTCGTACAGGTCGCGGGGCACTTGTGGTAGGCTGGGTCTCGTTTTGGGCCGCCGTCTTGACTCTGTCCTGTCGCTTGGTGATACGGAGTGGACTGTTTTCCTTGTCGAAGTCGATCTTGTCGCTCAGCTTCTTGTCGTATTCCTTCTTGCTTTTCTGCTCTTCGGGGCAGTCCTTGCCTTCTTCCTCAAAATCGACAAACCCATCAAGGCACCTCGCCAAAGGTTGGTTAAAATATGATTTATAATTCAACAGCGTCAATGAATCTTCCTCATCCACCGCAAAAGGCATGATCGAGCTTGCCCTTGGGATGACAGGCGTCGACACGCTCCTGGCACCCTCCACACCAGCTCCTGCGTCACTACACCTCTCTGTCCCATTCTCACCATGTTGACTCCTCCTCGCATCATGACACTCACTAACCCCCCTATCCCGGCCCTGACTGCCCTTCACCCTTCGAAAACTCGTCAAACTCGCGCCCGTCGAGGTGCTGCTTCTGATCGTGCTGCTTCGCGGCGTGACCGGCTGGAATAGTGGCGAGTGGGGTGGTTGTTTGCTCGCTGCCGCACTCTCGAATGACGCGATGATGGATCGGACGGAGCGATTGTTCGCTTTCGCTTTCTTAATGGTTGTGACGTCGCGGTTGAGGTTGGATGAGAAGCTGTGATGGAGGCCGCGGGGGAGGATTTTGCGGTTGAGGATGCTTTCTTGCGGCTGTGGAGGAGATGAAAGGGGTGATTCGTCGCCCGTCGGGGCGGGTGGGTTCTCCATCGCGCGAGTCGGTCGCTGGGGAGGTTGAGATTGTGGATAGATTTGCGTTTGTAGGGGTGGCAAGCTGGTCGAAGGAGAATGCGACATTTCGGGTGAGTTGTGGAAGGCTTGCGGGTGGTGGTTCGGTTGCCTGCCCAGTCAGTGCTCCTCATGGCGGCGAGGTGAAGGTGAAGAGAAGGGCGTCGAGTTCAGGTTTTGGTGGGGAGAAGGTAGGATGGAAAGTGTGCGCAAGGTTTTCCACCCGCTTCCAAGCTCGAGGACGGGTAGGCAGATCGGAGAAGTAGGTTGTGCCTGTGATTTGGATTGTCCTGGCTGTTACGTGGTAGAGCCAGGGAGATGTGATGACTGGAGGGAGAAGATGGAGTTAAGTGTGGAGGGAATGAAGAAAAGACAGAAAGGAAATGACCAGCTACCTGGAAAAGGTATTTAAACACTTGTGTGCATATGTCCGAATCAATTTCCGGGCAGGAAGTAAAAAAAACAACCTCATCGGAAGTAACAGAATTTCGTGCAGGAACGTACATTCGCCGACACAGCTTGCATTAAGTCCGAAAGCTGCATCATTGCGTTGTCGATTATTCTAGCAGTTCTGATCGAAGGAGTGCAGACGGACACTGAATCCATATACTACTGTAGAGGACGGAGAGGCGATATGCGTAACTGACCCGACAAGATCGCAGTAGAAGAAGGCGGAGAAATGGGCCAAAGGTGCAAGCAGCAAAGCTGGAAGGGCATCATGGTATTCTGAAGTTGAGGCGAGGAAGGACTTGAAGGATTTCTGAGAAGAATTTGAATATGAAGCTTTATCTTCATACCGTCCTCGAACATTTTGCAGCTCAAGAACCCATAAGAAGGCTTGAACTACCTCGGTTTCGAGCTCATCGCAACAGTCGTGAAGGATGTTGTCTGACATCGTCAGTTTTGTCATCCGACAGTATGAGATACCAGCTTTTGGTCACCCTATGCTTCGCCATCTAACACAAGAGGATGGTCTATGGGTCCTCTCAGTTGTATAACAAGTGATGGAAAACAACAAAAGTTGCTTGAAGTCATTGAGGCAGCGGTCACACAAAGAAGGACACAGCAAGAAACACGACACTTTTCCATGATACAAGATGGATCCTTAACTGGTATGCTATGCAAGTGTCATCAGCGCATTCACTCCCCGTTTGCACCACTGAAAGAAAAAGGGGATGATGACCATACAATACTCTCAGCCCCTTTGTTGACGCTGGTGATAGATTGTTTTCACAATGTCCAAAAGTCAAAGCCCATGAGATCCACTCGTCCCATCACGGCATATATAACAAGCCCACCACAGACCTCTAACACCTTTTGAAGTCAGAAGCAACAATCCGTTCCTCCTCACCATTTTACCATAAAAACCTCACCACCACCAAGAACCGCAATACCGGGCATGTACCGAACCAACACAACCAACAGCACATACAAGTACACTCCTTACTAACACGACCCCTGGCCACACCTCAACCCCCCCTCTACAACCAAACCAAAAGAGACAAAGACACCACGAGCAAAGACATGGACAACAAATACCGCCTACAACCCACCGCCGCCAGAAACCCCGAAAGAGGGTGGCGGAAGTTGTTAAGGAATATTATTTGCTTGCCACTGATGTTGTTGAGCGGGTATATCATTTTGGGAATCATGTTTGGGGTGGCGGTTTATACTGTTGGATGTGAGATACCCTTGATCCCTTTTCCTATTACGAGTGAGAGATGGGGAAGTGAGGGAGGGGAGGGAGGGAGATTTGAGGTGGCTTGCTAACGGTGGGAGGTGGGATATGTAGTGTTGATCATGGCTGGCAAGTATGGGAAGTGTAGATGGAGTCATTCGGAGTGGTATTGTTCGAGGCAGATGGGGGATTTTTGGGATAGGTGAGGGCTCTAGGGGTGATATTGGGGTAGATATTGCATAGGATTGAGGGTTACTCAGGGGTCACTACGAAGTTGACTGGTAATTAGGTGAAGGGAGGTCATCTTGCATAGCTGAGTGCTGATTCTTGTTCTTTTTGGATATGTAGAGCTATTGTTGGGTAATGCGGGAAATCGAGAGTATAGCCCGAGCCTCCCATGGATAGCCCCAATCAACAGAGGACTCAAGATAGCATTTGGGAGAATTGTCATTTTTGAGAGTCCGATAGTGGCTGCATTGCGTTTGGTGATCAAGTGATATTGATGAAGCAACTAGAGCCGGCATGAGGCCTGGCAGATAGCACGGTACGCGGTAACAGACTGTCGAACCACTTCTGGCTGATTCGTGGTCTTCATAATTCTCCAGGGCGAAGAGCTGACTGCAGCTGAGCAGCCGGCATATATGTGGGATTGTTGTCCAAAGTCGTGGTGGTTGTTGGATGGAGTGATGGAGAGACATGCGGCAGGTGGGAGGGAGTGTGGAGGAGGGGTGTTGGTGGTGTTGGTATTCATGTGTAACGTCTATGTAGTGTGCTATGTAACAGGAATACAGGAATTAATGCAGATAAAATCCGAGACCACGCTTTATCCTGTTCGGGCAGCATACAGTTTTGGTCTCCCTAATATTTTGTAGCCAGTCACTCCAGTCCATGAGGGTCGTCCCCACATGTCCTTCCCGTTCCCGCTTTTTGAGACCGGCGATCCTCTCCACGTATCTTGTCACAATGAATCAATGACTTTTCGACGTCTTTTTCTTTGCTTTCCTCCCAAATCCCCTGCTCGTCTATCTGACCAATCCCAAGTCACATTTGAGTTTTCGGTAAACCAAGACGTTCACGATGCCAGAACTACGCCGGCGCCATGCCAGCACCATGCCAGACCCATGCCAGCTCGCCAAGACCGGCACCATTCCTTTTTCGTCGCCGCAATTCCTATTTCGTCTTCGAGAATCCCAAAGACGGTCGCCCTCCTTGCGACCCAGCCACAAAACACTTCACTCGCCATCAACCCTTCCCGCCACTACCTCTTCGAAATCTTGGAATTCCGATACCCCCGGGGTCGACCCGCGCATTAGTGCGAGGCAAAGCGAATGGAAGTCCCTTGCTAGCTGCGAGGTACGTGAATCCTTCCGGTGCGTAATCGCTCCAAAACTCCATTCACCACGAGACGGGCGGCAAGTGGAAAGTCTCTGGATCGCGTCATGGGACCTTTCTCTCGCCGGTTGTCACTAGTTTAGCTGGCTGCAACGGCGATGATCACAAAATATGCAAGAGATAACCAACGGGGTCTACAGAAGACCCTTGGACCCTTTTACCAGTCAAACGATCGTCCTTGACCCTTTGCTCCGAACGACGAACGATACTGGTCAACGGAATTCATGATGGTGAGACATCATGAAGGAAAAGACGTCAAAAAAGAAAAGAGAAGGACAATGGCGATTATCCTAGGAGTCCCTGGCGCCCTCTTTGGCCTGCGCCCAGCCGTCGGCCCCAGCGCGATGGACGCCGTGGCCGTGTCCGCGGTGGTGGCTGCCGACCCCACGTCGAAAATAGGTGATTGCTTGTCGATGGTCAGTATAATACGCTGTGTTATCAACCTCACTGCACCTCCAGCGAGCTGAGCACCACCACAAGCTTTTGCCAAGGCCACGACGACCCTCAACTACGGAAGATTCGAGGCAATCCCCTAAGAAGCTGCATAATCGGGAACTGTCTGACAAACAAGACATGTTAAGCGCGCTGAACACTTGCCCTTTGGTCTGGATCTGGAGGTATGCGGTCTACTGTGGAGTTCTCTCCCCAGTTTGGATGAGGGTAAGCAATGTTCTAACCGAGAGCAAGTCATAAATGTCGAGGCGTTTGCTCTATCTTCAGTTCGACTATAGACGAGTGTCTCGACAGCACCTTCATGGGAGGCCAGTCTCGCAACAGTGAGATTGTGTTAGCTGTTACTCGAGTCCTCAGTATCGCTCAGACACTCGCCTCTCACTGGTTTGTCTCTCGATCATTCGTCTATCTACAAGTACAAGCTCTCGGTAGATGTATCTTCACAGCCACCTCCACGGCATCACGGCATCACCACATCAACCAACCCCAAGTCTCAGTCCCCCAATCTCAATTTATGGATCGAGTTTCCGTCTCAGTGCCGGCATGGCAGTGTCTGCCTGTCTGCATGTCCGATGTCTGTCTATATATCCCTGCGAGAGCACCTTTGTATCACCACCCCACGTCCGCCCAGCAGGGTCAAAAGTCCAACTTTCCCCTCTCGTACGACCTCCAATGGCATGGGCCGGTGAGGGATGGGCATCCAAGTGGTCGGTCAGCCCACCCTATCACTCGCTGAACTTGTGGCTAGTGGTGCTTCTTCATGTCGAGGATCTCCACGGACACTACTACCTAGCCAGGCAGTACATACATACCCAGAGATACACTGTCATCGCCGCATTTCCATATCCAAAGTTACACCCACAGCAACCTGGCATCCTGGCAAGATGCTGGGTTAATGCTGGCACCGCGGATGTGGTAGCAGGTTACATTTGCCCGCCCGTCTGCGATGCAACTTGAACTGCCCTGTTCAACATTGTTCGGCACACCGCTGCTTGTCCATACTTGGAGAACTCTCAAGGTGGGAGAATCGCGGTGTGGTGGAAATTGGTTATGATGCGGATGATGATAGTGATCGGCCGGATTGTTACCTACCTGCGAGCTTGCGTTGCCAAAGGGACATTTCCAAGCGTTTGGTAAGCTTATAGCCAGTTGGAACATGAAAATTACGAAATTACATTTTGCTCGATCCGCCACTGGAATCAAAGGCACTACGAGCGACCCGGGCACCGGGCCTTTTGTCAAGCAGGTGTCACAGGGAACACTTCGGCGCTCAGTGGTGGCATGGCGCTGGCTTGGGGACTTGCAGGAGGCCCAGAATGCAGCCATGTATCTCCTTTGGTAATACAATCACGATCCACGCCCACGCCCGCGCACGTCTCAAGCATGAGCTGAATTATCACCTAGACCGTGGAAACGCGATAGTAGCCGAAGATTCAGGACAGATACGGTAGAAGGGAAGCGAGTAACTGATCTGGCTGGATTTCGGCAGGAAAAAGAAAAGGTAGGTTGGTTGAGTCATGGATATTACCCCATCAACATTTTAACATCATGGCTAGGTGACATTCTTGATCTCTCTTCCCTCTACGAGGCTTTCCGGACAAGAGAGTTCACAAGCGCCATCATGATGCAAGAATTACTTGCACGGAACAGGAAATAGATGAACGAGAACGCGCAGGTCTATTAACCGCATCACGAAATACACAAAAGAAAAAGATGTCAAGGTAGCTGTATCTAAGTATGGTATCATCATCAGTCGTCAAACCCCCAATATCCCCAGGTTCCCTAGTTCCGGTTAACGTATCATTATCTTTTGTTCCACCCGACCTTCTTGGCCGTGAATCATCAGCAAATAACTCCAAGATCTCCAAAAGAAGACAAGGCAACGTTCTGTCCACCTTCCCCCTTTTCGTCAAAAGTCATTCACCCTCCCAATCTTCAGGAGCGACCATCCCATCGTCCTCATCTTCTTCAAAGTCGAACGCCTGGTAAACCACGATTTCTTGCTTGACGTAAATCTGCTCCTGCTCCTGTTCCTGCTCCTGCTCTTTCTTCATCCTCATGGCCTTAGCCTTAACCGCCTTCGTTCGTCCGCCCCTTCCCACTCCGCACCCACTGGCACTTCCGTTACCGCCGTGTCCTCGGCGCTTGATCGGGTCCCGTGTTACCCACTTCCATCCCTCCTCTCCTCTCCCAGCTTTGACGCGCTTGATGATGCCGACCTCCCTGCTACTAGCCCACTCCGTCAACGTGGTATCGTTCTCGCTGCCAAATTCCACCTTGTTTTGTTCCGCTACCGATTCCACTTCCGATCCAGTTCTTGTCCCGGAAGCGGCGGCAGCAAAACTCTCAAGATGCTTAGCAACATGTTCCATTCTCTGATCCCATGCCTCTGTGCCCTTGAACGGGGCATGCGTACAAGAGGCGACAGGACAACGCATGTATGTCGGGAGGGAACAGCGCTTGATTTGGGCGCGGGATTGTAAGGTGGCGATATAGGCGTTTAGTTCCTGGGCGGTGGTGTCATTTATTTGGTTAATGGAAGGGGATGGTTTCTTGCTGCTTGTAGATTCCTTCCTCAGGTGGGTCAGGTGAGAAGGCAAGTGCATCCGACGAACGTGTTGCGTGTAGAGGTCTTTGCGGTTGAAGATTGCCCCATTCGGCAACTGCGGCGCGTCATCCTCCTTTTCTTCCTCCTCCCCCGTAACCATAATCTGCACCGACCTCCTCCCCGACCTCGCCTGTCCCTGTCTCGTCGCCACCACCACCGAGGGAACGTTATTATCAACACCAGCACACCCCCCCTCCCTACAAAGCCAATACTCCAGCACCAAATGCTGACTAGCCACATGTCTCTTCCACTCGTTCTTGCTACCGAAAGTGGAGTCACAACCCGCGAAACTGAAGACGCAGATGAATGGGCGCGAATGCTGTTTCTTGATGTGCGCGTCTAGAGAGGGCTGGTCTTTGAAGCCATGGGATGATTGTTGGCAGGGCGGGTGGGGGCAGAGAAGGAGGGAGGATTTGGAGTTGGGGGTTAGGGCTTTGGTGGTTGAGGGGAGGGGGCGGGTGGGCTGGTGTTGGTGTTGGTGTTGGTGAGGGCAGTGACTGGTGAGGGGGGAGTGGGAGGTTTGGGGGCGGCCGCGGCGGGGGGTAGTTGTTTTAATTTTGGTGGATGTTGATCGGCTGAGAACTGCGGCGATTCGTTTGGTAGTTGGGAAGTACTCATCGTCGTCGGCGTCGGTGTCCCTCGTTCGCTTCAGGTTGGGTGTGAGTGGAAGGATGACTGGAGATTGTTCCTCGACCTGCTTCTCCTGGGTTGCAGGTACTGGGTAGTGGTGGACAGGCTTGGTGCAGTCAACTATAGGAGAGTTGTGCTGCTGCATCTGCTCCAGGTCACACCCGGACATGCCACCAGTCGTGTAACTCTCCCAGCTGTTAACCCGCTGAGGCAAGGTGAACTCGGGAGTGCTGGTCTCGCTGTCATAGCCGTCCAACTGCTCGGTTGAGTTGACGTCCATGGGGTTGACGAAGGAGTCGTTACCCAGACCCATGCCGGCGAACTGGACAAAGTGGTTCTGGGAGAAGCCGAAATCTTCAAGGGGCAAAGGCTCTTGTAGGGGCGATCGGGTTTCGTAGTATGCAGGTGGTTCGGTGTTGGTGTCGGCGGGTGGGCTCTGTGCACTTCCTGATGCTTCTGAAGCCTCGAAGGCGGAAAAGGGGCTGGTGTAGCGGACCTGGAAGGGAACCATGGCACCCATCGTGGAAGGCATGAATGTAGCCTGTTGTGGGATGTCGGAGTTGAAGAACATTGTCTTTTGTTCTTCCTTGAGTTGGCGTTGCATCGATCGGTGTTGATCCATGGTGGTCGGGTAGACTGAGGGTGGTGTAAGACTTTGCAGACTGGGGTCGATAAAGCCCGAAAGTAGTTCCGGCGTATCCTCCATTCTGTTGTAAGAGTAGGGCATGTGGTGATAGTTGTAGCTGTCGTTCGGGTAGAACCACGAGTTGGTCATCTTGACAAACTGTGCCAGATGCACAAATCACGAATAATATGGTGGTCTTCTCGGAGTGGTTCGGTGGGAAAGTGCGGAGGTAGTGTGCATTCGAGTACACAGAACGGATACGACACGAATGTAACAGGAAGAAGAAAAGTGAGAAGGGGTATCAATAGATATGAATGTTAGATGCTCGTGGTGTTGGTGAATGTTTTGAGGTATGATCAAGTCTCATACCACTTTGATGTTGACTGAAGGTTAAGGTTGAAAAAGAAAAGGCGTGACATGAAGGAAAGCTGGAGGGGGCCATGGACATATTATACGACAGTGTAAGTGGACTGTGACTGAAAGTCAAGGGTCTTGCCCATCCGCAAAGGGACTGAAGGACTCGCCCGCTTGTACTGCTGCACAGTGGAACAAGATGAAGTACAAGCTAAGGTAACAGCAGAGCCTCAACTCTTCCTGGAGATGACATACGTCTGCTCGAGAGCTCGGATAAGGAAAGGGCCAAGAGAAAGTACATGTGGTACGGCGGCTACCTTGACAAGCAATGGGGAGAGGAAGGCCTCAGTGGCTCAGCCATTGGTGAAGAATGGGGGAAGGCCTCTCATCACGTCGTCTTACGCACATCAAAAGCTTGGCCCGATCAGGAAAAGGCCGGTTGCCGGGGTCCCAGTGTCTGAACAATAAATTGTATGGGGGGATCCGTGAATTTTGGCCAATTGTCAGCCAGTTTAGTGCTTACTGCGCCCCAGGGCTACTGGCATAGCTTGGACAATTCAGCAGTTTTTCGGCCCTGTAATTATCGTGAGGTCCACATTTTGGACTTTTCGAAGACTGGAGGTCGCAGTATAGGTACTTCCAGATGTCGATACGTACCTGTGATCGAAGGCCCCTTTTCGTGCAGAGGCCATAGGCATCCATGGGATCTGGTCTCGAGGTTGGTTGTACATGGAGATCTTGCCAAATGTGAGTATCGATACGTGCTCAAACACCAGTTTGTAAGACTGTGTAATCTGTAAGAATGGTTCGCGCACCATGCGATAAACATAGGACCAAGGACTCGTATATCAGCACCGGATGGGGAGTACAGAGATTGAAGATCAAGCCCAACCGCCTGTGGTGATACGGTTGACGACTCTCGTCGCTGTCAACTATCAACCTGAATGGCTACACCGTGCATTGCGGCTCTTGATGCAAGCAGAGTCTGGTCATGAGTTGTCTCGCTCTTGGTGGCCAGAGGTTTGCGCGCCTAAGTTTAGGGTGAGGTGTATCGGGGGTGTCGTAACCAAATACCAGGGGATCTGACTATCGCTGACCCTCTTTACACGTGTATGTTGATTTCAACTCCTCGATAATCATTTTCGTAATTTCCCAGCACTGAGGAAGTGAAGCGCGAGCATTGCCACTGCACTGCAACTCTTTGGATCTTGGGGTCAAGGAGGTCTGAAAAACAAGACGAGTGCGTTTACCGCCGTTAGACTGTCGATACCCCAAAAGAGAATCTAGGAAGCGAACAAGAGAATAAGCTGTATGGCCTGATATCGGGTTGATCTCGAGAAGCGCCAACTTGCGAAGCTGATGGTGTCTTGGTAATGGTCGGTTTGCTCGAAGACTGCAATCTGATCCTTCCTTGTGTCAAGGAGTGCATGGTGACCCAGGCCGGAGTGCGCTGACAAGCATCACAATGTCTCACCGCGTTGTCCAGAGTGAGTGCTGCTGGATGTCCTGGTGTGAAAGCCTTAGAGGTAGAGGGCAACTGGACGTAGTAATTGATGGAAATCGCATCCAAGTACCGCATGTATCCAGGCCCAAGATGTTGACTGAATTGTCCCTCTTGCTGACTTGGGAGTACGGTCCAGGAATCGATGCGTCGAGAGTGGATGGGTTCCAGTGGAGATGCCCAAATCGCGGGTAAGTTTTGGGAAGAGGGATGGTCGCATTGCAGTATACTATGCTAGCCAGCTGTGGCTCGTGCCCAGCTTGGGTTAACGTCGCGATGTCGACAATCGCGGCGGACAAATGAGGAAATGAGGAGATGTTTAAAGCTTTAAAATCCCTCTTCTAATTGGATGGTAAGGTCACCGGTTTAGTCCAGCTTGTTGAGTCCACACTGTGGTGAATGCAAACTTAGGGACGACTATCACGGGTTTCAATTTCAGAAGATCCCACAGTACCCTACCTAATCTGCAGTTCTGCAGATACCACGGCCAACTCTCCTTGAAGATCATGACTGGAGCGAACGCCGGAGTCAAAGGTTTAGGAGCAAGCCCCGAGTTTTAAGGAAAGCAAACTTTGGGAGATTCCGGCGGTGGTCTGTCTTTGGGTTATCGATATCGTGGCGGTCGACCCCTAAAACGAGCAGTTGGAGGGTTTTGAACATGCCAGCAATGCCGAATCCCAGGTTGGTATTTCAGCCCACAAGACGTTCGGCCTCTTTGAGTTCTTACCACCATCCATCCCAGCAAGATGGAATATGGCCAGTCAGTGAAAGCCACTCGAGTCGGGCGTTTTCTTCCCGCGCGGCCCTTAGCAGGATTGGCGCCTCTGTATGGTTCCTTTTAGCGATTTTAAGCCATACGGGATGAAGCCTGATACGGGAATCTACGGACTACTTCCAATATGGTACAGATCACGAAGGATATAATAATATTAGAAGCATAAGGTAATAAGAAGGATGATTCAAACGAAGGGGACGGCTGGAAGCCAGCCGTCTGCACGAGGAAAATATGCTGCACTGGAGGTACAGAGCACGAGCCACATAGTGGTATGAGCTCCCTGCCTTGGCAGGGCATGGAATCCTCCATGTGCCAGCCCAGCTAGTCTAGGCTGCCTTCGCTAGTCTAAGCTATAAAACAGGGTATGGGCAACGATACTGCAAATTGAGGATTTCCAGTATCAAAGCCGGACTTAAGGATGGTTATGGTGTGCCAGCGCCTCCGGTTCCAGAGGCTCCAGAGGGTAGTTGATCGACCTGGGTCGGCCCATTGAAAGACATGGCGTTCTGTTTGTGTAACTGCGTTAGCCATCACTTTGGGTGTCCGGGAGGCCACTGCCACAATGGGTTAGATGCTGCGGTTAACTATGGGAGCTTTGCCCATCGTGGGTTTCTCTTCCGACGACATCTCACCCAAACCACTACGAAGGGAATATCAAGAGGCCATCCAGAGATGATGTCGTCAGACTCAACTCCCGTCTTCCCTCTCTGCCCCCGAAACCGCCCCTGCAGCAACGGCGGAGCAGCGCCTCCCTTGGGCGTCAAGCTCCGTATAGGCTCGCTGAAGTTAAGGTTCTTGCCGTCAGCAGTAGGGTAGGCAGTTAGCATCTTGTGACGCCGGCAGCGCGAGGAAAAGCAGCAAGCCAGCCGATGCCTGCGTCAGGTTTCAGTCGGACATCCTCCTCCAGATTGCTGTGCCGCGACTCAATGTTGGGGTTCGACTTGGCCAGTCGTCCTTGGTTTGTCGCTCACTTTTCGCTCCATCGCCGCGACGAGCGTCATGCAAGTCATTCCGTGATGGGCAAATTGCGCTATCGCTGGCTTCAGGAACCTGCTTCTTGGTCGTCAAGTCTCGGTGAGCAAGCATGGCTTCATTGGACTCGAACCCTGCCAAGCGGGGATGAAACGATCTTTTGGTCCTATGACTACGACGGCTCGAAGCCAGGACTGATTGCTGTCGAACCTGAATGGATAATGACGAATGGCGACAGGGCATCCGTAAGGCGACCAACACCGCGAGCGGACGAGAAATGGTTGCCTCGTTTGCGTTTCCATTTCCGGTAAATGTAAATTGGTGGTAAATTCTGTTACACTCCATGCGCTGTAAGTTACCACCCGTTACTCCACTTCTCCAACGATAAGAGGCCCCACTGATTCTCCGCAGCCAAGAGTTGGTCCGGGAGGCCTTGGCTTGAGTGGAAGAGCTCCGCTCTGGACGACGAACTTTCGACTCTCTTTTTCGCCAATCGTACAACCCAGCAACATATTTCCTGAGGCCAAACTCAAAACAGGCCGAATCCCATTTTTGGATCACACCTTAACTCCTTTTAGAACTCCTGCATACAATTTTCACCTGCCCTTTTCCGTTGATCTGCACGTCGAAGGGCTATTCTGTCTTGACTCTCTCGCAGCTGCGGATGCCGGCCGGACTCATACAATCTCTCACCTACCGACAACCCGCCCCCACCTCCCGAGTGACGTCCCATAACTGCTTTGGAAATCGGCTGCTACCTTCTGTCCCGACCTCATCTTCAGCTTTCGGCATTCTTAGACGTCATTGGCCATAAGTCTATCCGGACGAGGTGCCGTACCAAGGTCTTGGATCTCTCTCTCACTTTCTCATCGAACAACCCGTCTCCATCCTCCCGCGTCTCGGAGATGACCGCTGCACCGGATTTCAAGGTTTACTTGCCCGTGCTTCCATTGTGGTTGGCATATTATAGGGATTCTTAACTCGTGACCGTAGCATATATGATCGATAAGGGGGCACACAATGATCCATGACAACTTAACCTGGCATGGTAGCAGGAAGGATATCGAACAACCCAACCACTCACTGATGAAAGAATAAGCATAGCAATCTATGGAATCTATGGACGCGGATATGCCTTGATAGGTTCCCACAGAACGCCCTACCCGGCTGGTAAGTTCCCCGGAAGGGCCCCGGGTTTTCGGCGATACTAACAAGTTAGTGCTCCTGCCCCGGCTCTCCAACCCTCCAGGAACTTTGACAGGATAAAATAAGGTACGAAATTCCTGCTGAATACGGGGACTCGTCCACATTGCTTCAGCCATCAACAGCTGGGAATTCACTTGGCGTTTTGGGATCCTTCAAGCCGTTGGTCCTGGAGCTTTTGATGCAAGGAACTCATCCTTCAAGCCTCTGACGAAGGTGTCCCACTCTTCTCTCTAGGGTAAACTGAGAGACTTGCGATCTGTCACGCACCACTTCCACCGGTCATGCCAAGCTGTGACAGCCACACGCGCTGAGTTTCAAAGAGAGTACAATGATCATCACTTCGCAGCTTCTCAACACTTCGGACATGTAAGTTCGCCGACCAACTAAACCATGTCCTGCTGAACCCAGAGGACACACTCTCGGCGATCAATCTTGAGTCCTCCAAACCCTCGAGTCACGGTTCCGAGGTGGTACAAAGCAGAGCCTAAGCGAGCAACTCCCCAACTTCCCCAACTCCCCCAGCTTCTCCAGTTCCTCCCCGTCCTTTTCTTTTTTGCCGGCGCGAGGTTACACAGGGCAGTCAGTGTCAGGTAGCACAGCAAAGGTACCGTAGGGCCGACCTACCTACCCAAGCCAAACCATCTGTCACTCAATATATCTACCGAGCTGTCGATTGGGACTAGTGCTAGTGAGTTACAGCCTGCAGATACGATCACCATCTATTCATATCCAAAAATATTAGACGTTTGGATCCTTCAGCATGTCACAACATCAAAATTGCATTAGCATGCTATAATATAACATACACGCGATCCGGTTTCTACCTTTCTACCTACCTAACACGGGCAACACGAGACTAAACAATTTAGCGATAGCTTGTGATAGTTTGGATGTCACGTTACTTAGCTACCTTCACGTCCTTTCCGACATGAGATGGGTCGTTCCAAAGCAGAAGCGCGGCGAGAAGGTGAATGATTCTGTGCCTAATATCTTGGGAACCTACTACCGGCGATGGCGAGCACTATCCTCACTCCTCCTTAACTTCCATGTCTTTGGCCCCCACCTTCCTATTTACGCCTTCGAACATGAACAACTCAATGGTTGTACGAACAAAGGTTTCCCGCATCGCTGATATCGCCGTAGTATCTGCTGCTTACGGCATTTTCAAATCCCGAAAAAATGGCATGCGGAATTGAAGCGCTCGCAAGGTCACCCGGATTTTGGAGATGATCTCGATCTTATCCAGGACGCTGAATCATCGTCAAGCAGATATCTCCACGAAAGTTGGCAATCGCATAGAGGCTTCCTTGGTAGCACCAAACTCGATACCTCCAAAAATCACAAGGAAGGTTAGCATGGAAGGGGGATGACGTACTCGTCGTTGGCGTGCGGCGATGGTTAGAATAATGGGAAGGTGCGCTTGGGGGTACATAAGTTCTCTTAACCGGCTACCTTTCCGTGGTTGGTTTGTTAGTGTAAATGGCAACATGCCTGGGGTGGAATTATTCCACTTCTTATTGAGGTCCTTGAGGAAGATAAGGTCCTTGAGGAAGATATTGGTTCGAATCCAATACGGATCACACCATCTTTTTTTTTTTTTTTTTTTTTTTTCGCACTTTTTTCGACTTGTCTTCATTGTTGTCTCTCTCTCTCTCTACCTACCTACATCTTGATGAGAAAAACGGCAGTGTTATTTTCCAGGGGACAAGGGGATACAAGTAGATGCTCTTTTGTGTTTTTCATTTGGTCTTGCAAAATTGGCGCGTCCTTTTCCCAAAGTAAGTTATCCATCCCCCCTCCCTTCCATCCTAGCATTGTGATGCGCAAGTCCACGGCCTTTTCGACGCTGCCCTTTCCTTGTTCTATCTTCTATCCTTGACAAAACAGCATCGCAACCAAACATCCACTTATTTTCTTCACCATGAAGTCTCAGGCCTGTCCTCTTTTTTCCTTCAGACCACCGGATACCTAGAGGTACCTTAACTCATCTTCCTCTAGTACAAGTAGGTAGAGATACGGATCAACACCACTCCGCCACTCCGCCACTTCCACTTCCCATCTACTGCCACTCCCGCTCCTACCTACCTAAGTCTCACTTGTTCTCAATCTCACAAAGCACCTTCCACGAGTAAACTTGCCAAGCCATCACAACATCCAATAACCCAATAACCATAGCAAATTCCATCTTCTACCGTGATCCTTGCATCTGCAGCCCTTTTCCCGCGGCACTGCCCTATGTCCTCCGCTCGGCGACCGGCTCGGCCCCTTTGCCGTATCGGGACATATTCTTCATATCGAATCGCGGCTGCGAGTCTAGAATACCTTGATTGCTCAACAAGCCTGTTAAAACTCTTGAACTCCTAAGCAACGTTGCACAAACCTTCCTTCCTCCTTCCTCCTTGCTTTGCTATCTACTACATTCCCGTTGCACGAAAAGGACCGTCAATGTGCTGTCACTAATAAAGGGCAGAATGGCATGGAAAGAGAGAGAGCCCTCCAGTATTCCGTTGTTTCTCACAGACACTCCTATGTTCGTAAATGTTGTAACTGAGATCAACCCATATTTCTCTATAATAAATCAGATATGAGACCGTATTCTCCTGAGAAAAGAAGCTCCAAGTTCAACCATAGGTTGGTGTATACATGCAAATAAAGGGTTGGACGCGAGCTCGTCATCATAACTACCGTCGCACTCGCCACCGTGGATCCAGCTTGCATGGTCCAGTCAGCCTTACCACTCATCCCTACCACCCAGACACCTTTTCGGGATCGTCATAAAGGGGTAACAACCAAGCTAGACCTCCGTTATTCTATCCAAAAGAAGAAAAAAAACATTGCTTTGACTCCCTACTTGCTGGTCAACAAGAAACAGCATCCTGGGAACTAAGCACTCTCCTGAGGACCCCTATGGTACTCAAGCGAACAATTTTCACAGCGAGCGTGGTTACAGTCCAGGTGCAGGCACCCAGGGGTCGTCTCGACGTTGTACATCGCTCCGGTACAATGGCACTGTGGTCACGAATGTGGTTAGTAAGGCACCAACACGAGGCGAGAGTGAGGGAAGGATGCTTACACAAGACCAAAGATACTCCCTCTGCCTACCCGACTTCTGCTTCTTCGCTCTCGGCGCAGCAGCCGCTACAGCCCCGTCCTCTGCATCCGAGCGGCGCTTAAGAGGTTGCACCCGCCCCTGCCCCGAGACATACGAAGAGGAACTCGAAGAGCTGCTCCGAGTCTCCGAATCATCCCCTACCTGCTCTTGCTCAGCAGTCAAATCAACCACCTCCCTCCCCGCTATCTCACTTGCCCCCCTCCCAGTCCCATTCCCAGTCCCATTCTTCCCACCACCAGCACCACCAACAGTCACAGTCGGCTCAATAAACTCCCAATCCCTAATGTTCTGCTGCCTCACCTCATTCCTCCCAATGAAGTGGTCCTCGATATGATCAAACCTCGCCGACCACGCCAGTTTCTTATCCTTCTGGAACTCGATCGTCTTGCGACAAAACCCGCACCAGAAGCGCGACTCGCAGTTGCGGCCGATGTGGCACTCGGTCACCTTTTTCTCGATGGCCGAAACGTCCATGTTGTGTTCCTTGGACAGGTGGATGCGGAAGGATTCGCGGCGGTGGGCGACCCAGCCGCAGACCGCGCGGTCATCAACGACGAGGCCGACAGCGGCGGCGGCGGCGCCCTGGTGGTGGTGGTGTTTTTCGTCGCAACGCCAGATCTCGAGTTGGAGATGCTGGCTGTTTTCGTGTCGCTTCCAGTCGTTTTTGCTGCCGAAGTTTTTGGAGCAGTTGTAGAAGGTGCAGGCGTAGGGCTTGTCGTGGCGCTTTTGGTGCTTCTTGAGTTCGCACTTGCGGTTGAAGCTCTTGTCGCACATGGAGCAGAGGTTTCTGCTGCTGCCGGTCTTGGGAGCAGCTGCGGAGGTGGGTGTAGGTCCTGGCTTCTCGGTTGGTGCTGGTTGCTCAGATTTCTCCTCCTTCTTTTGGTACCCGAGCTCGGCCATCAGTTGGTCGAGGTTACCCTTTGCCTTTAAGACCCGAAGGATGGTGCGAACACTCTCGTCATCTTTGATGAGGGTAAGAGAAGCAGCTGACTCCGGTGAAAGAATACTAGGCTTGGATGAGTTCCCGATCGGAGAGACCAACGAGTCCCTGGGCACACGCATCTCAGGTTGCCCATGCATATCATCAGAGTCGTCCGCGGATGTGTCTTGACCCAAGTCAGGCACCTGATCATCCATATCCTCGTCTTCAACTGGCTCACCATCATGGTGAGTGTTCGCAAGACCATCCGTATCGGTAGTCTGTCGATGTTGTTCGGTGTTGCCGTCAAGTTCATTCTCATGGCACCGCATGTGACCGCTACCAGTCGACATAGGACGGATACCCGGATTCATACCACCCGTGGTAATCGAGGGGCTGGTATCACTGTTAGCGGCCGTCGCAGGCATCTCCTCACGTCCGTCTGCCAAGACTTCCGATTCAAAACCAGGCTGCTGGCCACTCGAGGGTTCATCGATCGAAATGGATCTCGTCCTCTCAAGTGCGCCCAGCGAGCCGCGGCGGCTGGAAACCAAGTGAAGGACGTGGGAGCTGACCTCTGCGACGCCTGCATCAGGCCAAGTGTACCCATCGCCATTTTCCAAAGCGGGAAAATCCGCATTCTCGCTCATCAAGACCGTTCGACTCTGAAGGGTGATCGAGGAATCCACTGGAGCTGGAAGGCTGGTTTCGGTGAAAGGTGCCATGTGACTCAGATATTGCATTTGCGCCTGGTCAGACCAGGAAGCGCCGTTTTGCTCAGACATCATCTGCATCTGCGACGCGAAAACGGCGACGGAACTCGGACCGGCAAGGACCTGCTCCGGAGAAAGGCTGCAGACGAATAAGCATTGGCTAACGAGGCAGGGTCAGAATTAGCTACTCACTGAACTTCATATCTCTTCAGGTCGTCCTCAGCCTTGAGAAAAATTTGATGAACCCTTTTCAAGTGTTGCCTAAAGTTATCTGCCCGAGGCCAATCCTTCTCCTTCTTGGTCTTGGTCGGGCAATTGCCATGACAGCAGTGATATACGACGGTATACTTTTTGTGAACGGATGCTAAATGCCTCTGCAGGTCGTTCTTGGTGCTGAAGCCTCTATCACGTGTGCAACCAGGTTCTGGGCAGTGATGTGGCTTCGTATGTTTCTGTTTATGCTTACTGCCAGAAAATCAGCTCGGATTCGAGGAAGAGCAGAATCGATACTTACTTGAGCTCCGACTTGGTCTTGACATATTCGCTGCAGTGCTCGCAGAACCAACTTTTGCCCTCGGGACGAGCGGCAGGGTTTCGATGGCTCCAGTCATCGCTTCCTATGTCTTGCATAAGAGTGTCCTTGGGAATAACTGTAGCTTGGGGGTTTGAATCCTGCTGAAGCTGGAACTGGGACATTTGGAGCATGATTTGGGTATCACCACCACGGTCAACGTCCCCGTATACGGAAGGGTTCCCCACGCTCTGTCTGGCTATACTCCCATATCCAGAGTCGGAAAACACTCCAGCCCGATCAGCGGCAGTATCACACTCGGATGGCGCATGGTTATCACGATATCTTGGATATTCGGAGTATCCAGAGTTTATTGGGAGGTTGGAATTTTGACTGCCGCCCAACGACCCAACAACTTTCATGGGGGTCCAGGCAACGTTACGATCGTGCAAGAACTGATCCAGTATAGTAAAGCGTTCGTTCCCTTGGGTTGACGCATTATGAGCTTTCTGGAATTGTTGGTCCACGGCAAAGCCCGCATGGGAGGCTGGACCGGTGGTCGCGGCAGTGGAAAGGGTGCCTCCATATCCGTGGCCACCAGGCGCCATAGTAGTCACGGCGCCGGGCATGGTGATGGATGGAGAGTCGAGTAATCCGGGAGAGTGGGTACCCTGACCGGACTGGCTGGTGTAGGAGTAGGGCTAGCATGTTGTTAGAGGCGAGTCGATATAGCTCAAAGTTCCTCGTGATGAACAGGAGCAATTTTGTGGGTCGCCATACCTCATACTGGCCCTGCTGGCCATACGGATATTGTGTCATGATGGGTAACACTGGTCAGTCTTCTCGACTGGGAGTGGGTTAGCCATCTCCATGATCCTCTGCTACACAACCACGGATGGAACATTTGCACATGACGACAGCTAGACATGACAGCAACAGACAAAAAGGCAATGCTGATATCTCCATGTCCAAGCTAGAAAGCAAATGATGAAAAAAAAATGAAGCACGAGACAGACAACAAAGCACGGCGTTGTACTAACGATTGAGAGAGGATGCCTTTGGTTAGGATGATGCCTGTTTATTGAACAAGACAGATGGATCGCGCTTCACTCGGTTCGACGCCTTGCTGTTGCCTAACAAAGCATATTCGGACCGTGATGATGGTGGGATGGATTGATGAAGGGAGTGTGGCCGGTTGGTTGCCCTTCCTTTGCGCTGGGGGTTGGAGTATATGATGAGGAGGGGGATGCCCCTTTGGCCCTGGCCTGCTTTCTCCTCTTTTCGAGAGCAAACAAGGAGGGATCGTATCAAAGCCCCGACCTCAGAAAGAAAGGATGGAAAAACGGAATCCCACGATAGCCGTGTCACCGTCAGCCCATTCGGTGTACTGGACTGTGGAATATGGCGGTCGCAGATTGACAGCAAGCGGGATTACGGTATACCAGATTTGGACGTCGGTCAAGACGAAAATGATGAGAAGTGATTGACTGAAAGCACGCTGCCGTTGCCAGGTGCAGGCGCTGAATCTGGTGATGGACGTCGTGCTCGTCGTCGTCGGATGTTGAAAGTGGGACGGGATGGAGTGAGATGGGACCCGGGAAGTGAGGACTCCCAACTGGACTGTGGCCGCAGAGCCTCAAGTCCAGAGGCCCATGTCAGTGGAAAGAGGCCCCGAAACGCCAATGTGAAGCCCTGTGAGGCCCAAACACTCCCGGGGACGTATCCGCTGATGACATCGACGTCGGCAGCGGGGGTGACCACTACAAAAGGGACACACAGCTGACAAGACAAGGCAACCACTTCTCTCGGCTGCCCGCCGATGTTGCCTTCTTTGCGACGACAAGGGGGTATTGACCAATCACATGTCGCTATGTCTGGATGAGCCTCAAAAAGAGGGGAGAAAGGGAACATTTCCAGCCACCGTGACAGTTTTCGGTGAGAAGATTGGGAATGGACCGACGACGCCGTGCAACAACCATCAAACACTCACTTTCGCAATCTCATCATGACAGCACGATTCACCTCACGTGATGGGGTTGGGGTACCTACACTGTTAAAGTACCGCACCTTGATTATCTGAACCTGTCAACCTTCGGATCTTATGTCTTCAAGGTCACTGCATCAATCACTGCATGCGTCAGTTCAATAAGTCCAAAACGCCAAGATGCTGTCAATATGCAATGCGTTGTTGATCATGCGCTTCGATTTGTTCTGGAAATAACATTTCGCTCCGAATTTCCACCCTCTCCTTAAATGGCCTTCCTGACAGCTCCCACCGACTTCGTTCTCTTGCAACAAAACATCTTTGGCGACGTCTTTACCTTTCCGATCCCGCCCCGGCTCGCCACCCCGACCACCGCTGCTCCGGCTTGTCCGGCCCCGCTACCTATCAAAGATGTGCCCCACTTTTCCGGCGACGACCTTGTTTCACGAACCGGCCCGTTATGGCTTCTCCATGATCGTCCCCATACAAAGTCCCGACGGTGGCTCATTCCCAACATCGGCGTCGACTCCCTTCAAGATCCCAACTCTTCGAGTCCCGACCCAGCACCATCTTCCACAAGTACCTCGCTGTCAACCCTGTCCGCCTCCCTGATCCACAGCCATCCTCCGGTATCCCGACCACCTCTCATTCACACTCCCGCCCTTAATCCCCCACAGCCCATTACCCCCTTCTCCACCCCCCTCCTTCACCCCTTCCATCTTCTGGCCCCCCAAGCCTCCTTCCTTCTCCTTCAACCCCCTCATAACCCCAACCCAGTCCTCCACGCTCCCCGTCTTCATCAACACCCGGCACATTTCGCTTGGTCTGCGCTCCTTCTCTATCACGACCGCCGCCTTTTCAGGCTGCCACTCCATCGGATCCACAAAGCCTTGTGTGCCCTCTCCACAACCGACGTCGTCAGACCAACTTTGTAAGATCGTGTACATGTCTCGGGTGTGGGCGAGGAGGGACTGCCGGAGGGCGGAGTTGAAGTGGTGCGTCTTGAAGCAGGATTCGCAGGTTGGGTTTAGGGGGTTGGATGGTGGGCGGGGAGCTGAGGAAGTGGTGCTGAGGGTGCTGGGGGTACTGGAGTTAGGAGAGTCTCGGGTGGGAGATGTTGGTGTCCGGTATGGTGTTCTACGGAAGGATTGTGGTGGTGTCCTTTGCATGACCGATCGGCCACGGCGATACTTCTTGGGGGTAAATGGCGATAATTGTTGTAGTGGCGGAGGAGGAGGAGGAGGAGGAGGCGTGCGGCACCCAAGTCCATACCCATGCCCGGTTCTGGGCTCGCGGGTCGGTGTGGTATTTTTACGATGACCATGGTTGGAAGTCATGCCGAAGAGACGGTGGAAGGGAGAGTAAAAGCTTCGATGCTTATGCCGTGGCTGCTCTCCTACGCCTACGTCTTTCCCGGATCGGTAGCCCTTCGCTTCACTGCGATGGGCTTTCTTCTTCTTACACCATAGTGCTGGACTCCCAAACATGTCTGTGTCGGAATCAAGAGGCGTCCTGCGTCTTGGGGCGCCGGCATCTTGGTGGCCCTTGAATGGTTGCCAAATGTGGTTCTTCCTGCCTCCCATGATGAATGTTGCTAACGGGCTTGCTGATTTCAAAACGAGAATCTTGACTGATCTTACAGAGTCGAAACAACGATCAAGCTGGGAAGACTGTGAAAGTGGTGTATATATGCTATGGGTGAGCGCTAGACTCCTTGCAAGGCCAGTTCGGCCTCGTTCTCCCATGATGATCGAAACTTCATGGGCCATCGAGCCATGATAACGTCCGTCACATCCCGTCTGAGAACAAAAACCACCAGAGGTATTGACGTATCACCCTTCCTGCGAACAAGAAGTCTTCGGACCACATGACTTGAACTCGAACAGCTTATACCATTCCAGCAATCTGCAGAGTGTTGTGGAAACTTGATATCCATACCAGTGTTAAATCACTAGAAATGGATCAGATCTCTCAGCCAGTAACATCCTTAATGCATCCTCTTCTAGACCCTTCCCTTATCATTATTGTTTATTTAGAATATTGGCTCGTTTCCTCACCAATAAGATAACAAAGGCCGACAAACAGGCGTTTCTTTTGCTGCGCTCTGTCATTCTGTCCTTCAGTGAATCGAATCAGGAATTCCTGAGAGACTGAACTTCAACTAGGTCCCAAAATAATCCTCGGCCTTCCTCACGATAACGCCTGTTCATCAACAATGCTGCATCACCACAAGAAAGCCATTCTTCACCCCTGCATTCCACCCAGACCCGGAAAGGTCGGAAAGAAGCCGTTTCCCTCCAGCTGGTAACAACAACGGGTTGGTCAACATTCGAATTCCCCTGTCTGTCCGTAGACCAGTCGAGGAAACAAGCGAGATACAGCAAGCCGTAGCAACTTGGGCGCACATTGGCATGATTCCGAGACACACGAAAAGACGGCCTATCCATTGTGTCGGGACCAAGACCCGAATAAGTTCCAGACTCTGGAATAACAAGGGAGAATAAAGCGACATGGACAGAAGCTGGGCAAGTTTTTCGGTTCTTTCACGGGCGCGCGCACGGGTGCTGCAACCACGGAAGCAAGGGTTCATTCTCGAACCAACGGCGCCGGGGAGATCTGGAAGGAGATCCAAAAGTGAATCAACGAAAGTCAACGAAAGTTTTGGTTCTTGGTAACCCTCCCCACTTTCACCCGCAATATCCTCACTGTCTAGTCAGGGAGTCATAAGAGTCTGGCCGGGGAAGAGATCTTGGCTTCCAGTCTTGGGAGCTTGGAGGGCTGGGACTTGAGAGTTGAGCCAAAAGGCTTCGGAAATTGTGCGATGACGTTCCGCCGAGATGCAAGTTGATCACACCACCATTCAGAGACACCAGTTTTCGTGTCTCTCTTCCTTTCCTTATACTGAGTGTTCTGAATTCTTCTCGACGGGAAGCAAGTCCACTCTTGTTAATCATTACCCCTCATCAGCAGTGAAAACAAAAAGTAACTGAATGCTTAACGTGGCTGACGATGCCTTCAAACAGAGACACAAACAACGGAAACAATGGTGGTTGTTCAACCCAATTCACCCCAAACATTCCAGATGTGGCTACGGACAAAACCCTCACCCACAAACAATCACATCTATCCAATCCCCCTCGCCAATCTCCAAATACCCTCAAAACAGGTGGCCCAAGACCTCAACGACAACCGAACCATACTCCTATCCAAACGKAACCCCCCCCCCCCCCCCCCCCGGGCAGCTCCCCGGCTGACCGGCTCTCCGGCCCCGGCCCCTGCCACCTCACCACCGCCCGTCATTTTCAACCTCCAAACACTAATACCAAAAAGAGCAAAGCGTGACCAAAGATCATCAAGGTTACTCCCAGCAACGTTCTGTATCCCCTTTAACGGTGCAAATTTGTGACATTTTAGCGTCCTGCAAGTTTGAGCCAATCGGTGGTTCCCATTTTCCCTGCAGGTTGATGCCTCTTGAGGTTGCAAACACCCCTCACACACCCCCAGTCTTGGTAGCATTTACTAGTCCTATAGGTGAAGTGCTTAAGCTGACAGGCCACGTCAACAAGTCCTCCAGGAATCATCTTTTGAGGGGCGCGCTAAAAAAAAAGTCAAATTTGCACCGTTAAAGGGATAGGAATTGGGGATTGGGGACGGATTGGGACTGGGTTTTTGCAGATTGAGGATTTCATGACTCGAGCATGACTCCATTTCCAGGGCAGTTACGACGGGAGCCCCGGATCTTCATTCATGTTTTCCACTTTCCCCAGAACTCTCCCCAGAGATGCTGTGGAATCATGCGATCCGCAGGTGATGATGGGGAATCACGGTATATATTGCTTGAATGATTTCTGTGGGAAAGGGATATCGTGTAATAGTGGAGAGGTCCGGTGACAAAGAGGTTTATAAGCCCCCCCCCCCCCCCCCCCCCCCCCCCCCCCCTCCTTGAACTCTCGAGCTGCCGAAACTCGAAAACTCTCGGAAATAAACAAGGTGAGCTAAGTATGCCCCTTGTAGGAAGCCTGGAAGTCCGGCAGCCTGGGTCTCGTGCTTTTTTGCCAAGTGCGGTAAAGATCTGGTAAAGATAGAACACAGATCAAGGACCAGGTTCGCAGCTTAGCTTCATGTTCTCTGCAACGCAAGAACTGCCGGATCAGGGTGAGCTTTGCTTTAGTTCCTTCCCCTGAATCCTAGGAGAAAAATAAGCTCTATCGTATTGATGCTTATTCATCCTTTAGCTCCTTGAACTGAAGATGGAACCAGATAACCGAAACGAACTTGCTTGCTTCTTTCCAGTCTTCAATGCCGATACATCCACGGAGTTCGAAATCCAGACACGTGAGAAGGTAGATGAAGATGGGACAGGATAAACCCCATAAATTATTGGAAGCGGCCAGAAAAGCAATGAAAGGATCAGCCCGCAGTTACACAACTTCTTCAGGGGCATCCGCGTCAATCTCAACCCTTCTCGCTAAAACACTTGCCCGTCGTCTTCTGGAGAACCAACTGCATGACATTTCCCCGGCAATGTCCCATCCGCCACTACCAGGTCCCTAAACCTAAATCCCATTAGCTACCTACCAGCTACTTTTAGTCCAGGGGGATTCTCGTCGCTTAAGCATTTAGTTTCGGCCCGTGGATAATCGGCACATCCATGTCTACATCTACACTAACAGTATCAACATTACCTTAAGCTTTTAGAGGACAAGATGTTGCAGTTTCCCCTGACCCAAGCATTTGGATCTTCCTAGCCTATCCCGGCATCGTTGCAGTACTATGTAGGTAGCAGTAGTAGAGTAGCACTACTAACAACATAGCAGCAACCTCGGAAATGTACTTTCTCTTCGCCTACATACCACTCCAAACTTGCCAAATTCTTGGCCCTATCCATCCTCTCAGGAGGGCCCACCAGTTTGCGAACTTTCGAATTGCAAAAACTCTTTAGTTCTTCTCCCTGTAGTTGAAAATCTCACCCAGAAAGAGAGAAAGGCTCGAGGCAGGCTTCTATCCATCCACTCTCGATCTCGTGTAACACACCATCATGTCCTCGGTTTTCCAACCTGTAACCTACACGACAGGTACCTAACCTAACCGCCTGTCACCCTCTACCTGTCAGACAGGTATCCCGTCCCGTCACGTCAGTCAGGGTACGGAAGCGGGTGTTATTCCGAAACGCACACACACGGGAGACTGTAAGACACTTACACTTACACTTACACTTATACCATACAGACAGCAGCACCTCGACATTGGACAGGCAGGCAGGGGAGAGTTAAGTATCAAGCAGGAGGCGCTTCGGCAGCATTAGGCTGGACACTGACAGACATCACTACGTAAAGAACACACGCTACTACTCGTTCTGTAACCACTCAATCTCCTTCTCGAGTACACAAAACAACCAGACCGTTGTAGCACCGGCACATAGAACGTAGCACGGTAACGTTGGACAGAGATGCAACTGCAACGGTAAAGCGAGCGAAGCAAGGCATGTAAACACGGGAGTTCCCCTTTTGTGTTCCCAGTTGCAGTGCCTCGAACCAGTCTCCCTGATATGGAATGTATATACGTAGCGTAGCATTGCATATACCTATAATCTAAGGAACCAGATACGCCCATAGGTAACCTGAGAAACATGAGCTTCTTGTGTGAAATTGGGTATCAAGACAAAAACACCAGAGGCGGTGACGAAGAAAATGCATGACAAGATAAACCGTGAATATATACAAAGGAAACTAATACCGCCATTATGTCTGTCAAAAAAAAAAAAAAAAAAAAAAAAAAAAAAAAAAAAAAAAAAAAAAAAAAAAAAAAAAAAAAAAAAAAAAAAAAAAAAAAAAAAAAGAACATGATTTCCAACGGCCGCCCACATTATTTCACATCTTTGGAAATGCTGTCGTTCCCACCCCCGTACGAGGTCCTGCGACTCCCACACGCCGCCAACTCCTCCGTACTCTCCGTCTCTGAACATGGATGGCCCGTTCGACCGCCCATCTTATGGAACGGGTTAGTCTTAACACTGGCAGCTTGCCCAATGATCGCCTTTGAGGAGCTGCGGTGATGACCACCTTCTCGACGCAGTCTGTCTCCGGAATTCGTGTCCCTTGAGAACCACTCCTTCACGTCTTCACCAAAGAATCTCTGACATGCCTTCCAAGAAGTGACTGCATAAATAACGGCATTCCAGAATCCCTGCAACGGCAAGACACCGGCACCCATGTACTCCAGGACCTTCACTGTTTGGTTATGGTGAACCACTGAGTAGACACGGTTGCAACTCGAGGGTATCCATGTGACCAACAATGCCGTGAAGAAGAACAGTGCGCATTTGGTATAATGCCACATCGCGCTGTTCTGCCGAGACTTTGTCCGCGAATTTGTATTTGCTGATCCAGACAGCCCCCCAGTCACAGTGGTAGTGCGTGCCAAGTTTTCGCCGTCGGCAGTCTCTGGGAGTCTCTGATTATCTGCCGAAATAGTAACGGAGTAGGCGTTAGGAGGTGCCCTAGGAGGTGCCGAGTCATCGGAGCGTTCTTGAGCGCGGTTGTTCCTTTCCAGGTCCACGAGTCCGATGGCGTTCCCGTTGGCCATCTCGTGAGTGACATAGACCTCGGTGATCTTGCGAGAGACCAGAGTATCATCAACAGGTCCGCCGAGAGAGCTGGTGATGTTGAACTTCTTGATCTGTCGGTGATTCTTGTAGATGTCTCGTCCGGCTCGGATGTAGATGAAGAACGTGAGACCAATGGAAACCCTGCATGGCCGAAGGTTAAAGTGCGTGTCATCATTCAAAGAGTGTGCGCTGACTTACCAGACAGGTCCATAGAAGGTTGCAATACGGAAGATATCCCACTTTGGACTAATCCAACACCACAGTGTCGCATTCCCATACATCTTGCCCTTAGTAGGTGTCTCGATAAAGCAGTACACCAAAGCGATGATGAATGTCAGGCCGTAGCAGCCTAGGAAGTAAAACTTCTCCATTGCCCTCAGCTTCTGGGCGTCATACTGGCGCTCAAAGATCAAGTAGACATTGATAGCCATCGCCAATACCCAGAACGCGTCCGCCGGCATGAACCTGTAATGGGGAAATCTATTAGCAAGCTGTTAAATATTTGGATGGCACGGTCAACTTACATTTGGATCAGGAACGCCTGCACCTGACAGCCCACTCCTTTCGGGTTCAAGACATAATCTCGTCCCATCAGCGTTGCAACGTTGGTCGCAAGGTTACCGAAGGTAGCGAAGAAGGCCAAGCGGTTGATAGGTTTCTGAAACCTCTCGGAGAGGCAGAAAGTGGTGATGATGAAGACACAGCCGAGCAGGGAGAAAACCGAGCAGATACGTTCAATCATATTAAAGGTGTCGTGAATGCCAGGGGAGTGTCCGGCCCAGTCGGTGTTGTCGTCGCTCGACATGGTGGTGGGTGGTGCGCGACGGCGCAAAGGATTTCTGAAGATTCCGAGCGAGTCGTCAAGAAGTTGTCGATTATATCGGCGTTACAGGAACAGCGGTCGCGGTTTGTGATCCGAATATCGGTAATCAAGGACGAATTCAGGGAGGATGGAAGAAAGGTCGATTTCCGGCAGTATTGCCTTCGGAGAAAACTCGAAGACGGAGATTCAGGGAGCGAAAGATTATTTTTTGGTCCGAGATGAGGCAGGAAAGGAGGGGAAGAAAAAGAAGGTCAAAAAATTATCAGACGAGAAGGAGGGGGAGGGTTCTCCCCGCCAGCCCCGAGGTTGGGATTATGCGCCCGTGTGAAGCTCTCGTTCAGTTCCCTTCACTCGTAACTCAGATCCGTATTCCAGAGGTGGTATGTTTCGAAGGGTCCCGTTGGTATTTCAAGGTGGCGTTGGTCGTAGATGTGTATATATATGGTCGTCGTCCGAATCAAGGCCAAGAGGGCAGAGAAAGAGAGAGAGACGGAAGCGCGTTGTGGAGGATCGAGGATCAACAAGGGTAGCTCGAGTATTTCTTGGGTGATAATGTCTCGGTAGTCTTGGTCCCCTGAGAACTTGAAGGCCTGGAAGGACTGGGGAAGGGATCCGGGTAAGACACCAGAAATTTCGGGCAAGGATGTTGACGACTGCCTCGCAAGGTCGAACAAGCTAGTCAAGGTAGACAAGGAAGGAGCAAGGTAAGCCGGTAAAGTGATAAACCACCCTTGTGCTTCATGCGCACAGCATCAATGGCTGCTCCTTCACTTGTGAAATTGGTGAGTGTTGACCTTCCTTCCTTGGGCGGCAACAAAGGGCTTGTTCTTCTTATGTTGAATCAAGATGACAGGCCAAGAGGGTAGAATAGGATGAAGATGATGAAATCACAGATGCCCGATTGCGAAATAATTCTGAAGATGAGTGAACCCAGAGGACTGTGCATGGAAACAAGGCGATGATGGAAGGCCCGTGAGGTTTCTTTTCTAGCGTCTCCATGTGGCAACGAACAAAATCCCATTGTCAGTGAGCCCGCTCGGACTCTGATCTTTTTCAAGGAAGATCTCAGTAATGGATCTCCAGCCTCCGCATGTCAGTTTGGTCAGCGAAGAGAAAGAGGGAGGCTAGGGAGGTGAGAAATGAAGTGTGGGTGATCTTAGTTGACGCGGGGTATCGACCCGAGACCCAAACGTTTAACGAACCGGCTCCCAAGTAGGCCGTGTTGCAGGGGTCTCAAGTCATCCCCAAATCTGTTTCAAAAACGGATTGTCGGTTACACAAAGTTACGAGAACACCGGGAACACCCCACTTGGGGATAGCTGCACATTTCCCATCTCAGAGAATGACCGAATGCAACGTTGGTGTCCCAAATCCCAGTTACTGCAGGGTACTAAGTATTCCGCTGTGTAATGTACAATTCCGCTGTCAACAAAATATACCCATGACAATGGGAGCCCCTTATCGTCGGAATAAGCCCTAGAGTTAGTAGAGTAGTAGCCTTAGTGGTAGAGCAGCAATTGCTCGTATCAAGCCAAGAGCCCGGAGTAAGAATCTTAAGAAAACGATACCATTGATGTCGCTCATCATTTCACCAGGGAGTGGGGAATTTCGAAACTAGCTTGACAGGCAACGACACGACACGACAACGGTTCGAGTCGGCGAGTAGCACAGATGAGCTGACGACAGACTAACGTCCTCCAGTTGAGTTTCCGGTTAATTCTCGGGATCCAGGAGTCGCCCTACATACCAGGTCCGCAAAGTCGGCGCCGGTTCCCGCTCTGGCCCTTGGAAGCACATGAACCCTTGCCCGGTACCCCGATGCAGTTCCAGGAGCCCTAAGTTCACCAACAATGTCGACGTGTATTTGCCGTCAACCATTGTGTGTGTGAACGGCGACCATCTTTCCATGCGCCGGAGGCTCCTGCGTAAAATGAAATGAATGCATCGCAGTAGGGTCATCGTTGTTGAAGACAAGACATGCCGTGAGATGCATGCATACCTACCTACCCCCGGAAGCAAGATAATGAGCCGGCGCCGACTACTGTCTTTGAAAGTATCGTGATAATTACCTACTTCCTAAAGGGTCCGCGCATGGCGGACGGGAAGGTCATCGATCGGTTCGCGTTTCGTTCGTTTGTTCGTTCATTCGTTCGAGCTCGTTCGCGCGCGCGGAGTGGTCACCCTCATCCATCTCAATTCCCGTCGGCCGTGAACATGATCTGTGCCAGCCTCTCCCCTCGGATGATTTCATGTACCCTCCATCTCACGATAGTTCCAGTCGAGTGTTGTTGGTTGGAGGCAACTTTCGCAGCCGCGGGACGAAAAGCCAGCCATCTGCAAGTCGACGACGGAATGGATCAGAGGAACAGATTTGAGGAGTGCATCGTGGTTTGAACCGCTGGAAAGAACGACGCAATTACCGCCGTTTTTCTCCGTTTCCTTCCCCTCCTGACCTTGTCCCTCGCTCCACAATTCCACCGTAAACCCTTGCAGAAAGTGGATCCTTACCCCAGTTTCCACTTTTACTCTAGCGCGGGTCTCCTGGCTCTCTCCACCCACCTCGCTCCGCGCAACCCCCTCCGCTGGGGCGCCCATTCACCTCCTCTCCCCGTGCTCCCCCATCTTGGGTCCATCTTTGTAGGTTCTCCCCGGACCTTTTCATCCACTTCGAACTTCCCGTCAAGGAGCTCAAGCTCGCTCAAGCTTCAGTCAGGTCTCCAGAGGGCTCCAGAGGGATCCAGAGGGATCCAGAAGGATTACGTATGTGTCCGAGCTGCCGGGACGTCTTTCGGCATTTATCTACCTTCCATTCCCCCTTTGTCTCGTTCACGGGCAGTTATGTCCGGGTCTCGTGCATCATTTCACGGTTCCTCGAATCTCTTTTGGCGAAATTATCCCGTTCAACCTACGATATCCGAAGGCAAACAAGGTTACACCTTATGTGGCAACATCTTTCCCGGTGAACCCCTGATGAACTGTTGGCGACTTGCTGGTGGACGGTTGAATACCCTAGGGCTTCAGTCCCGACATATTTGCCATCATTCATCATCACGACATCAACTCTCGAGCGCTTGGCAACTCGGTATACGATTCATTGGACCTATGTATTTGGTCTACTTGAGCTTGCTCGGACGAAGGAGCACTCTTTGATCGGCATCAACAAACGCCACTCAGCGACAGCCTAGACGACAGCCGAATGATTTTTTTTTTTTTTTTTTTTTTTTTTTTTTTTTTTTTTTTTTTTTTTTTTTTTTTTCAGATCGCAGGGCCCCCATGTTGTTGCTTGAAGTACAGTACAAAACTTGGTGGTTTACATGATCATCCCCTCCTGTCGAGCGGTAGTTGCCGTGTTGACATCTTTCTTCAATCACAAAAGAACCCCAGCCATATATGAGCAAAAAAGCAAGATAATCCTCCAACTCCATTTCATGCGTTCATATGCCAATCCTCCAGACGCCTTCAAAGCCAAGGGTCTTCCCAGATCATCCCTGAAACCATCATAAGTTCGCCTCTTTCCGATCCCTGGGTGATGACCAGCTGTAGGAAGTCATGATTCCTTGCTGCTCAGTGGTAACCCTTACTCAGATGCTTGCAATTTCTTCAGTTAGAGCGAAGGTGATCCGGCGACTGAGCTCTGTGTGAGTGCTTATCGTCCATTGTTGACGCAGAAGCTACCGCAGATCTGGGGCAGCTCTGGCGGGAAGCGTGGCGTTCCATCAGCTCGAACTCCTGCACAGTAACTTCTTCGGTTGCCTGGCCACGGTTCTTCCGTAGCTTGGCCATGATTTTCTTGTAGGCTCTATAAACCCATGGCTTCCTCCCGGCGGGATTGATTGTCCAGTATTGCTTAAGATGGTAGTCATGGGGCTCGACTCCGGTGAGTTTCGAGATAATCCAGATCAAGCCGTTCACGACGATGTACGTGAAAAGACCCCTTTCGAGAGCGTGTCAGCCTTGTCAACGGGCGTCTATGGGGTTCGGGGGACTTACGCAATGAGGCCATATGCGACACTGTAGCTGAAAGGGATAAACATGATCGTGACAAAGGAGGGAATGGCATCGCCAGCATAATTCCAGTTGATACTGTAAACTTGCCGCATCATCAGGAAACCGATCTACCCCACGCCCGTCAGTAGGATAAAATATCAGGGGAATGAATGTGTTCTTACCAGGATCAAAGCCGGTCCAGTCGCATATGGCGGGATACCGGAAAAGAAAGGCGCAAGGAACACCGAGGCCAGGAAGCATAATCCAGTCACAATTGCCGCTATTCCAGTACGCCCACCCGATTGGGCTCCGGCGCCACTTTCGACAAAAACCGTGACAGGAGATGATCCCAGAAGGGCTCCCATAGAGATACAGAAAGCGTTGGTGCAATATGCGATGGTGGAGCCGGGGAAGTCGGGGTCAGGCCCCTGGAGTCTGTAGGTGTATCTCGCCAATCCCTGAAGCGTTGCAGTGCAGTCAATCATGTCAACATAGAGCATGGTTAGGAGAGCAACGATGAAGTTGCCTTGATGCTGACGGAAGTCAAATCGCAGCTGAAACATGTCGAACCCCGTCTTGCGCACTCCGACCATGCTGGAGAAGTAATCCCATTTGTTCTGACCAGCAGAATCATAGGGGAAAAAGGTCACGGATGTCGAGCGCCTGAATTGTGCGATGGTCAGTCTCTGATCTTCTCTTGGTGGAGCTGGAAGCACTTACGGGATGGACATAAGAGTGACAAAGATCACACCTATGCCAATGGAGTATTTGTTATTGAAGCCCATCAGGACAGTTGGCAAAATACCCCCTCCCAAGATGCCGAGCCATAACTATTGCTTGTCAGAAAATTTGAAGAAACTCAAGAAGACGGATCACATTACCTTGGGGCTCGCGATGGCGCTCAAACCAGAACACTGGCCGTGCTCTTCGGAATTGGAACAACTAGCAAGCGAGATGGGCACGACGTTTCCACTGGTAATGATACCAAGTCCAGTATTGAAAGCCAGACCAGTCAAGGCAAGGAACAAACCAATACCACAGACACCCGCGACCTTCATAGTGCTCGGAATAATTCTGACGAGCCAGTGACGAATGCCGGTCAAGGCAAGGATGATGAAGATCCAGCCCTCGAGAAAGACGGCTGTGAGAGCAGAACGCCAGGGTAGTAAGCCGGTTCCTCTGATACCGATGACCTGATACGCGAAGTAGGAGTTGAGACCCATGCCAGGTCTGTTCTATTGTTAGCGATCTTGGCCCATGCGATATGACATTGCTCACAACTTACGCCAGAGCCACGGGCATATTGGTCATCAAGCCAAAAAGGATGCAAGACATAGCCGAAACGGCGGCAGTCACTGTGACCATATCGCGACGAAGTTCTGAGTATCTGTCAATACTACAAGCCCGAGAGAAGAGTAAATCCGGCTTCCCACTGACCTTCGATGCATGATTGGTAATCCCGACCACAGTTGGGCTTGCCCATATCCTCTCCCAGGCAGCTACACTCATAACCCGAGGAGGCAATTACAGCCGGCTATGATATTCGAGTTGTTAGTTAGACACGTCTTCCTAAACATACGCGATGGGGCACGTACATTAGCAGCCAAAACGTATAGCATGGTAGAAAACGTGATCAGTCCGGCGCGGATTTCGGTGCAGAAGTTCGCATCTCTGATCTCCTCAGCCTAAAGATGATCAGATGATCAGATGATCAGTCAGTTTATGTTCATGAAACTGGAGTACAGACGTCGAGGGATACTAACATGGCCTGATCCACGCAGGCGAAAAAAGCTACCGATGTAGGTGCCGCTAACCTTGCGGTTGACAAAATCAACCCCGCCCTTGGTCGCATCGGTTGCGTAGGCAACGCCGCGGCGAAAAATAGAGCGGTGAAGGGTCTCATGGATCTCGTCGGGGTTGTCTGACAGGCGGACTCCGGTGGTGCCCGCCATTTCTGTGAGGGCGTCTTGGACTCTGCGGTCCACTGGACAGGCAAGGTTAGTCGCGGTTGTCTGAAGGATTCTGAAGAAGTATTGGTTTGCAATATTTTACGGCGTCGCGCCGGTAAAGGAAAGAAGTATGAGGTGGAGATGGATATGATGAAGGTGAGGGACCGTGACACTTGAGGCAGTCTTGAGCTGTGCCACCAAAGAAAAGATGTGGACAGCGGAAGGAAGGTTGCTTTTGAGGGAAGGCGAAGGGGAGAATGAGTGGGCTCGGCAACCTAACCCGACGCGCTCTGAAAATTGCGGATGGGTTGGGAGACGCGTATTGTAACGTTCTGTGGAAAGAGCAGCTGCAAAATACCGTGTGGATACGCACTTCCCTTCTGCCTTTCCGGCTTCGGAAAAGCAATGGTGGTGAGTATCCGATATCTCTGGAGCTCAAAACTTCTTGCGCACCTCAAGATAAGGGACTTGGAAGGAAAAGGAAATATCATACTTTTGAACGTCGTTGTCACTTGGCAACAACCAGGGGTTTTTACCCCGTGAAGTTCGGAGATTTGTTGATCTGGGGATGAGTGTGAGACGAGGTTGAGGAAAAGCTGGTTGAAAGATGGCAGTCGGGAGACGAATTTGCTTAAGTAAAGATAGATGAGATAAACGTGGTCACCCCAGCCAACCAGAAGGCGCCCCTCACATATTGTTTTCTTCGCGAGGAAGGAGCAACGCAGGTGTGAGCAGACAGCAAAGAATTGGATGCACGTGAGCCTTAAGCTGAAACACTTCAAGTCCAACGGCGCTGTTCTGGGACAAATTCGGTGTTTGGTTGACATCTGCCAGTCCAGTGAGATAAAATGTACCGGCATCTTGACATATTTTCATATCAGTCATGATCCGTGAGGGAAGAAGCTGTTGTTATTACCCCGTGACAGTTTTTGGTTTTTGGATTTTCGTTTTTTGTAAGGATTTATGCAATACTCTCCATCAGATGGGGTTGATAAAAATAGTGTCTTGGGTGATGCCCCCACTTAGCGACACACTAGAATACAGAGCATCAAAATTTAACAAGCTTCAAAAAAGACTTGTCTTTCCCTTACCCTTGATACGGAAAGTCAGTGATGCTGTGTGAGGCCGCAATCCGGCCGCTTGGGATATGTCTCTGAACCCTCACCCGCATGTCTCACGAGCGACTGACATACAGCCTCACTTTGACCTCGAGGCTCAAAGCTCTCGAGCAGGTATACTTGCCGGCATGGGCCTTCAGGTTTTTTGCTAAAAAGGGTGTTCAAGGGCTATAGGTCCTAAGGATTCCGCTGGTTTTCTTCTGCCATCTAGATCAAAGTTTAGCTGTAACTTTGACACATGTGAAGTTTCCAAAATGTCATCAACTGCCACTCTGTGGTATCCCTGAGCCACGACGTCACAGCAAATACTCTAAAGGTTCATTACGCAATCGGTGCAAGTGGCCTTTGATTGTTTCGGAATCGCGTCAGTTCGACCGCTGCCGTGGACGACTGCGAAGTTTCCGTCTTTCACTGGCCAATCTTTGGCTCGGTAAAGGATGAGTATAGATTGAGGATTCAACGAAGAACCGGCGCAAAGGTCGATGCGAGACATGCATATATCTCCTGTGTCAGTTACAAGGGTAGTTCATCGGTACTGGATCACGAAAATCTTGATACCCAAAGCCTGGACCAGTCTGATGGGTAAACAAGATGTGAGGATCTTGGAAGTTGGCTCGGTTCTTCGTGGAAGGGGCGAACGGCTGGGGAAGCGTACATCGGTTGCCTGATCTAAGCACATCTGGATGACGGAATTCGAATTCTTTCATGGAAAACGGTTTGAGGTGAGAAGAGAGAAGCAACGATATTCATCGCAAATGGCGGGCATGATGTGACCGGAGCTAATGGTGCCCGATAAGCTCAGCGACTTTTATAGCTCTGGAAGGAAGATGTGTTGACCAAGCAGCCAAGGTCTCGACGTTGAGAATTGTCGGTACGTACTGGTTACTGTGGGGCTGCCAAGTCTTATGATCTGCACTGCAATTCTTGGCACTCAGGCACGGGTGGGTCATCTGCTTACATAATGCCCCCTGCCCAAACTACGACGCTTCCATCCGAGTCGTCAACTTCAAGTTCCTTCAAGCAAGGAGCATGAAGTTGAACAGTTCAAATTTAACAAGTGGAAGACTCCAAGCTTAAGGAATTTCTTTTATCCTACCACACCGGTTGATGCAACACTGTAGGAGGTCTGTTTCTGTTGTTGGGCCTCCCCCCGTCTTCTCAAACACACGTACGGGAGGCAAAGGGAACAAGATATGTCTCAGTCATTTTGTGTTGATTCCTAAAGATGGGATACGATGTTACAAAGTTTGCGAATTTGTCGAGACAATCAGCTCCGATGCTTCAGTTGCTTGCCCTTTAGCCCCATTGCTTATCAACATCTCCAACCAAACCACCACTTGAGCAAGAGTCAAAAACCTGCCTCCGAACCTGAAGCTCACGCGATACTACCTAGTAAGCAGCTCGAAAGTCTCGCTTTAAAACTGTCGAGACGTGGTCAGGAGGTGCCGGACCCAAGTTCACCTGACTCTCTCTTCCGCCAGAGTTCTTTCTGGCCAACAAGATCAGATGAGTCGCTCCTTCCATCTTCTCCCGGAAACATTGATCCGAAGACGGGCTTCCTATCCGACGGGACCGAGCCAAGTGCAAATAACCTACCTTGTAGGCACCGCATCTAGAACACATTGGCCGTTATCTTATCATTTTGCCCTAATTCCTTGCACCAGTTCAGCGTTTCTCCGAGATCGTGACATTTTTAAATTCTCTTCCGGACACCCACGCACTTCATGTCACCACTTGTTATAATGACTCTGACTAAATAAACATAACACCTACCATTTTGAATTATGCTACAGACCATTTGAAGTCCTTACCATTTTCCTCATATGTGAACTTGGCAGCGCACGAGAACATCATCTCTTTTTCATCCTTCCGTGATATACGGACTCGACACCTTCTCAGGAGTGTTGGCGCAAAGGACCTCACCTGATTTTGTTGCGTAATTCCATTGCAGTCATCTACCCCACTCTTACATCCTCCCAATCGCGAACCTCCGACCGCAAGCCCTCAAAGGCAGATCCTGAGATCCAGCCGAGCTTCATCGGCGAGTATTTCTCTCGCCATCTCAATCAACGACCCGAAGAACGACAGCGCCAGAGCACAAGGCCACAAAACCAAAGCTCTCACATTACTAGGTCCATGGCGGATACCATTTACAGGTTTCTGCAACACATCTGAGATCATTCTCATTTAAGAAGCCGTACATTCACCCTCGCCTCACCTTACATTTCAAGATGTTCGGAATTGCCTGGGATGAGCAAGTACAGCAGCGTTTTGCTGAAGAGACGCACCTTGCTGAGGAAGAACGGAAGAAGAAGGAACTTGAACTTGGAAGCCAAGATGGCAGGAGTGTGATGGGATCGGCCATTACACGACGTTCCTCCTCCACAGCGGACAAGTCTGGTGTCACGAGTAACTCAAAGGGTAGCGCTGTATCGAGGCTTAAGAGGGCCTTCCTAGGCACACGTTTGTCCGACAAATCTGACGACAAGCTGCGGCCAAGCTCTTACTACGCCCCCTCCTCGAGGCTGTCCTCCATCTTTGCCGAGAACAATTACATCCTTTCCGGCAACTCAGACCAACTGGTTAGTACTGATGTCAACCGCACTGACGAGCGTGATGAGCTATCAAAGAAGAATGTTGGGGAAGATCAAAGTGATGAGCTATCAAAAGAGGACACCGTGGAAGACCAACCGACAAAGCCCGCACTGCCAAAGGAAGGCCAAGAAAGCACCGCACTGGAAGAACTCGAGGGCTTGAAGACGCCCCAATCCAAGCCGCCTACTTTCGTCATCCTCACAACTCCTTCAACACCGGAGGATGCTGACAACCATACTTCTAATGATGATCCGCAAGCTACGACACTTATCCAGTGGCTGGATGAAGACTCGTATATAACGAGGACAACTATCGTCACATACGATCCTCGAGGGGACGCTGACGTAAATGATCAGGTAATCGAAACCACCATTTCAGCCAATCCCTCGCCCTTTTCCACGGCCAAGGGCTCAAAACTACGACCTTCGCCCCCCATTGTCCGTCCTCCGGCACTAGCTGCGGGTGATGCGGTTCCATCTTTCTCATCTCTTGTCGACAACTGGTTTACCGCACTTCAGGTCCCCAGTAAAGCCGTCTCGCCGAGTCTTCCAAGCGCGAAGAATAACAACACATCCGGCCCAAGCCGCGTCATCAGTTCGGCCGAAGCTCACGCTCCGACCTCAACCCAGGGCTTCCTTCCTGTTCCCGAGACCCCGGGTCTTCCCCAGAAATCAACCAAGCTCAGAGTAACCAACCCTGATGCCTGGAAACCACCCGATGATTGGGGATGTCGGTCAACCGCGGAGTTGTTTCCAAAGACCTATGAGAAGCAGGACGATCTCAAAGTCATCAAGCACGAAAACAAGAACAAGAATGTAGCAAGAATACAGAAGGACGTCGAGGCTATGGCCATCTCTAGCCCAGAGAAGGTTTTATCTCGCCTGGAGCAAGGATTCGGCGAACCGTCCGACACCTCGTTGCATCTTCAAGAGGAGCAAGATAGAAAGCGCTTGATGCTTTCGGTACTCTACGACATGTGCGGATGTATTGCGGCTCCGGTGGGCACGGCGAACCAACCGGATCAGAGCGCTCTCCGCACTGCTGAACAAAAAATCCTCGCCTTGTTCGAGTCTGAAAGTAAGCCTCCTTTGATACTGAACGCTTGCTGTTCTCTGCTAACCGTCTCAGCAACTGCATCTTACCTAGCTGCGACTTACTCAGACGCCGCAATCACCCACCTCTCGCTCTCTCCTCTACCCCATGAGCTATTCCCAAACGTGCAGCCCCTATTTGCACCACCCAACAAGGCGTCCATCTCCTTTGCGGCTGACTCTTTCAACTCGGTTTTCTGCCTCTCGCTGCCGTCACTGGTACCGGCCCACGAGATCCTCGAAGTTCTTAAGCAAATCCACCGCTGCCTCGCTCCCAACGGCACTTTGCAGCTAGTGCTGCTTGACCCCTTCCCAGTGGCAAGGAGACTCGGCCCCCGGACAAGAAAGTGGTTTGAGAAGCACATCCTCTCAAACCTGCAGTCACAATCTCGCTGTGTAAGACCAAGTGCGGTCTTCCCCGGGTTCTTGGAGGAGGCGCAGCTCCGCGTCCGTGAGGAAACATGCACCAAGACGAAGTTCTTGGCCATACCCCCGGATCCTACAGATGTGTTCACTGAGGGTCAGGAGCGCATTCAGGAGGAGCTCCGAAGCGTCGTGGGCAGAATGCTTTGGCAGGAAGTTTGGGGCAAGATGGTGACTGGTGACGATAACTGGTGGGATGATCCCGAGTGCGTTGAGGAGTGTTCCAGGCTTGGAACCTTCTTTGAGTTCAGTCGTATTGAGGCTGTCAAGCTCACCGATACTGAGGTTCTAGGAGGCTTCAGCGTCGGCTGCTGATGTTGAAGTTGGGAACTATTCGAGGTGGCAGCCCGAATAATCAGGCAAATCCAGCTTGGAGGGTTATACGGCAGTTACCTGAGAACATTGAGAATTTTTTCATGGGTTCATTGTTTGTTGTTCAGGGAACTTTGAGACGAGTGTCTTTCCCTTATCATGTTTACTGTATACTTGCTTTCGTCTTGCTTTCACAGATGTTTTGATGCCATGGTCGGCATGTTATAGGTAGGTGTTTGGGATGGATGTACCGGTCGGTAAAGATGAGAGAAATAACGTACAGATGGATCGTGTCACTTGCTATGGAAACATACCGGATAAAAGATGTTGTATCTTCACGATGTTTTGATAGGGCTTGATGCCAATATTGTGTTGGAGTAACCTGTGAGGCATATGTACACAACTAAATCAGGTTGAATTCCGTCCGTCCTCTGACATTAATGTCCTTATGTAATTCTTCCATGTAAATAAAGGTGACCTTAACAGATGCTGCTGGCCTTAACAGAGACACCATGGACACTCCACCACCGCTATTCGCCATCTGTGATTGATTCCTTCATATTTTCCCGATGAAATGAAGTAGAGAGGAAATGTATGAGACGGAAAGAAAATAAACACAGAAATGCTTTCATATTCCAGTGACGAGTTTCAAGAAATTTACACCTCTTAAGCGGGAAGCGGGCAACGGGAACGGGACGAGGGATTGAACCCTAACCCTTGGAAGATGTACTTGTACCTAGACTAGGAACCCGTTGCCCCCTGCCGCCCCCTCCATTTTTGGTCCAAGGTTCATAAGTCCAAAATCCATCCCCTTCTCAACGGTTACAGCCTGGAACGCACAACGGTTTATACCTCCTTTATCTTTCTTCCTTGTGCGCCCCCTGCGGCTTCAATATCCCTTGGTCGTACTTAAGAAAGGTAAAATAGTATAAGCCGCGAGTACGCCTCCGGACTGTAACTTGCCTGGTTTATTTTTCTTTTATTTTTTATTTTTTACTAGTTGTTCATGTGATGCTCAGAGAGTGAGGAGTGAACGATGCGAGGCATTGAGGCCTACAGTTTTGATGGCATGTTGGCCGAGGTGGTTGCATGTGCGCACGCATGTGTTGCATAAGAAAAATGGGTGGACGAATCAAAACGGGGAGAAGAGGAGGGGAGAGTAACCGGATAAGGAATAGCGGGGAAGTCTAAGGCGTGGATTCGAGTCTTGTTCTTGTCGTTGAACTGAGGTTTTTTGCATGCGAAGTTGGGATATCTTTCCACTGAATCCATCCCGATATTAACCACCACCCTCTACACATCAGGGCGTGTTTGGCAACTGTGAAATGGCCTTCTGAATTGGGTTCTCTGAAATGGATTTCAGAAGTGTTGCACGGTTCTTTCTGAAATTCCGATTCCAGTTCAGAAACGTTTTCGGGCTTAAATGAAATTCGAGGATTTGATGAGGTCTGATTGGACGATCCCATGAGTGGGGCTTGGAATTGCAGAACGGCGATTTCACTACTGAAATGTTTAGAGCGCTTCCAAATAGCACTCCGAAAAAAAGGGTCTGAACATTCAGAGCCCGATTTCACAGTTGCCAAACACGCCCTTATATCCAATATTCACTCAAGCATACTCAACCCTCTCCTTAGTCCACCCCGGCTGCAAATACCTCCCATCAAATCTGCTCTCAAAAGACGATTCAACCGCGTACCTCGTCACCAACTCAACATCTACCTTCACCCCCTTTTCCGTCTGCGCCCATACCGCGAGACCAATGACATTATCCCCACCATGATTCAATACCCCAGCGGGAACAGGAAACACGTTCTCAGAAGCAATAGAAGGGTAATACCGTCCGTATTGATACCCGTTGACGTACAAGAATGCGCGATAGTTCAAGTTGGAGGTGTCAAGGGGCGTGAACTTGAATGCGAAGGATGCGTCTAGCCCCTTGGGGACGTCAAGAGGAAAAGAAGTGCGGTAGAAGCGGACGGTAACGCCGGTGAAGCCTTGCGCTGGGGAGGTTGATATGTTGGACCAGTTGAAGTCGTCGAAGCCCGGGAGGTGCCAGCCTAGACGTTCGGCGGAGAGACCTCCTTCGTTGTAGTGACTGCGGAGAGGGTCGAGGGTGCTGCGGTTGGGATCGGAGCCGCCTGCTGTTCCGGCTAACTTCCAGAGGTTGAATTTGAGGGTGGTGCTGGAGTTAGAGCTCAGAAGGGTGGCGTTGAGGATTCCGCGCGGGTTGAGGGCTGCGGAGAGTTGGTCGTGGCCTGTGTTATCGTGTATCACGAAGAGGACGTTGGTTTGGTTGGTGAAAATAGTTGCGTTGGCGAAAGAGAGAGTGGCGTTGCTGGCGGCGACGGTTGGGTCACCGGTGTAAGAACCCAGGAACTTGCCATTGAGGAAGGCGGACCAGCTGTGGGCGGTACCTCCCTGGATGTTGAGGTAGACGCCTGTAGCTCCGGACTCTCCAGAGAAGTGACCCCGCCAGAGCTTGATCCCCGTGTGAAATCCGTACTCATCAGAGAAGAGGTAAGGTACGGTGCCCTTTGTGGCGCTAGGAGTTGTGGTGTGGTTGGCAATGACCCAGGCTGGACCGTCATCGGAGTAATCCACAGCTATTTCAGGAAGACTTTCTTGAGATTTCCATGACCCGAACTTGGGGACCGAGAACTTCACCGGGGCCTGGGGGGATGCCTTGACTGTACCATACTTGGTCATGGTGGTCTGGAGTTGCTTGCCGTTCCAATTGATGATTGAGACGCGGTTTGATGTGAACACTTCGATATTGGTTGTGTTGTCGGAGTCTCCAGTGACGGAGATGGTGTTCCCTTGCACGCTCGCTGCGCGAACAAGGCATGGCCCGAGGACAATAGCTATGCTTTGTTAGAAACTGCCATTCCCAAACGAGGAATTGTGAACTAACCAGTCTTATCCACAGGCACCTTTGGATCCTTGGTCAAAGCAGGAACCCAGGTCTTGTACGCAGTATCACGATCGACAAGCACGACCCTAACATCGTTATCGAACTCCAACACAGTCGCACCCCCACGCTGGGTAAAACCAACCACCACACCATTATCCCGCTTGTCGAAGACGGCCGTCTGACCTCTGCTGCTGGATGCCAGCGTACCCTTCTTGGCACCCTTGAGATAGAACTCCCCGGAGGTACCAATGGGAGTCCACAACACCAGCGTTGTCTTTCCATCAATGACACTGTAGGTCAAGACCTCTGCTGTTGCGTAGAAAAGCGTATGCTTGCCAAAGTGGAAGTCGACAACGAAGATTTTGCCCTCATGGCCAAGGAGTTTGGGGCACGGTGCAATTTTCGGGACGTAAAAGCTTCCCAGGCTGGTTGTCACGTTGATAGCAAAGGTCTCGATAGAGTCAGAAGACGTGGTAGCATGACGAAGAACATAGAACCGAGCACTAGTCTTGGGGTTTTTGAGCTCAGTGGTAAAGATGTTCGTGTTGTTCGTGTAGTTGGTGCCTGTGCCAATACGGTCCGTATAGGCAAGCTCATCAGCAGCACGAGTGAACAGACCCAGGTTCTTGATCTCATAGTATTTGCTGCCAATGTTGCGGTCTTCGGAAATGGCAGCACCGTAGTCGTAGCTGCTACCCAAGAAGGGAGCCGCAAGCCACCCCCAGTTCGTGCCACCGTAGATCATGTACAGGTTCAGGATTGTAATGCGCTGGGCAACGTTTTCACGGTGGTAGAAATTGACAAACTCGGTTCCAGTGCGTTCGGCACATCCACCAGCCGGGCTCAGCCAGGGGCTCATGGCTCCTCCCTGGAACTCGGGCATGAAGGACGGTTGGTTCGGGGACACAAGTTGGAAATGATCGTGGTAGTTGGAGACGACGAACGGTAAGATGTTGTTTCCGCATTCTTCTGTAACGCAAGACCAACATTGTGGCTGGAATCGTTAGCGCGTCATACGAGATGATTAGCTGAGTTGATTACTCACATAACTGTCCAGACCGTAGATATCCACATCTCCTCCAGCGCCAACAGTGTCATAGTCTTTCGACCACGGACGTCCATTGGCGTTAGGAGCATTGTGTACACTCGGCACCACAATACCATTTTCGACGGCATTCTTCTTCAGCTTCTCCATGTAGGACACGGCCTTCAGGTTGGGTATCTTGGCCTCCACATTCTTCCACTGCTCGCCGTATTCATTCTCTAGCTGGTACATGATGACTGTTCCGCCCTCCGTCAGCTGGAACGGCTTGACGAGCTTGGCCATGCCGGTCTGATACGGAGTCCAGGCTTCGGTAAAGGCGGACCCATTAGAGCGCAACTCTCCGTAGGCGCCTGTGGTCGACCAAAGCGCCAGTCCTCCACCGTTCAACTCGCCATTGATATACGGGCCTGGTCGTACAAGAACGTAGAGGCCAACTTCCTTGGCCATTTCGAAGAAGCGGGTCAGGTTGTGTGCGCCAGTGTTGAAGTCAACTTGGTCGGGCGTCGGGGCGTGGAAGCCCCAATGGGTGTAGATGGAGATCATGCGCATGCCCATGGCCTTGACTTTCTGTAGGATGTCTTCCCATAGTTCAGGCACGGGTAGTCGAAACGGATGCATCTCGCCACCGAAGAGGAACAGGCGTTCACCATTGATGATGATGCTGTAGTGGTCCCATTTGATCTGGTCTTGGAGGTCGTTGCCCTGAATAGGCCAAGCCGAGGTTGTGTCAGAAGCTCCCAACACGTACTGAAGACCTGACGATAGTAACAAGAGGGCGCAGGCAGGGGACCCGAGGGCCCTGTTGACGAAGCGCATCGTGAACTGCCCTTTGGGATGTCGAGTTCCCGAACCGTTGAAGAGTTGCGTGTTCCCGGGAAATTGGGGCTGCAGGCCGCATTTGAGGACCCGGAAAAGCTACAGACGATGACGATCACTCGCCCCGGAGGGTCTTTGTCGGAGTGGTCCCATCATGGCTCTTGGTTTTCGGATTGGTTTCCGTCGAGTCGGAGGGTTTCCCGTGGATAGAGTGGTCGTGAAGTCGGGAGGGTCGCAAGCGATGGCCATTGTCGAATGGTATTGTTGCGCTTGTAGCTGAGTTGCCGTTGAAGAGGAGACAACCAAATTTGGTTCTGCAATGCAAACCGGAGAAAACGATTTGGGGAATTATTTTTCCACTGCTCATGACGTTGCTCCTTCTCAAAATGGGATCGTGGGGTAGCAGTCTCGTCGTTGCTTCCCCGGATTTTGGAGCAATGCCGAACAGTAATCAGCGTTAGTCAGTGAACTTTGCCGAGGACATCTTCATCCACTTCATATTTCTCTTTTCACCTTTCCTTTCCTTTTCATTCTTGTTTAATCCTATTATAGAAGCTTTCCATGAGCACAATTATCAGAAGGCAGCTTCTGCAGAATCCTCCTTACGCCTTAACAATTGGGGCTCAAATCGACCTCAAATTTCCCCTCTTCCCCTCACCATTCCTAGTTACTCTCTCGGTCAGCCTTCGCCCGAACACCGAATTTCTCCTGTTTACGTATTTTTTTTCCTTGGCCAGAACACTGTTGGAAACCTCACTTCATCAAGATTTGGTTTCTTTTCTGTCTAGCCTCACGGCTGGACCGGCGTCTGTTAGATATGGTAGCATACACCAGAGACGCGTAGCTTTGCCACCCAACTTTTCATTCTACATTGTCCAACTATCTACTCAAACACCCAAACATGTGTGAAAAGAAATCTTGACAAATCTAGCGGCTCCCAAACTAGAGCCGAGGAGGGTATCTAGCACCAGAGGCCGTGAGCTACCATGTATGTGATCCGTAAATGCGCGCGCAAGACATGCTAGATGAGAAGAAAGAAAAAAGAAGCAGAAACAGAAAACATTTTCATGACACATGAGACCTCCTATTCTTCAAACGCGCCATCACCACGTTGTGGTCGTTCCTCCAAAAACCTTGGTGCTCTTGCACGTCGTAACGTGGTAATCCAACTCGTTTTCGCCGTTTTTGTTTTGCCCACTTGAGCCTTCATCGCAGTAACAGAGAGTACTACTCTTTCTGGCTCTTGTCCCAAAATCATAGCCGCCGTCTTAAGCTGCGAAAGAGCTCTCACCGCCCCTTGTTCTCAACAGCTCAGATCAGAGCAGGCGTAAGAGCCCGGTCACGGCTCTCAATCCTTTCGAGCCTTTCACTCCTCGTATCATTTTCCCCTTCTTGTTGCTGTTGCTCAGGCTGCTTCTGCTGACCCTCTTCCTCTTGCTGGCCTTTCGGCTGCACTTGCAACAAGTCTTCCGTTTGGCCCTTCTGCTGACCCTCTTCCTCTTGCTGGCCTTTCGGCTGCACTTGCAACAAGTCTTCCGTTTGGCCCTTCTGCTGCTCCTGCTCCTCCTCACTTTGTCCCTCTGATTGCTCCTCCTGCTCCCGTCCCTGACGGTCCTCGTCTTCGCCCTCAGGCTCATCTCTATAACTCCTTGTCTCAACATCCTCCGCCTCCGCGTCCTCATCAGCATCAGGCTCATCCCTATACCTCTCCACTGCCACGACACCTTCCCCCAGATGGCTCACACTCTCCAAGTCATCATTCCTCACAAAGAGTCTCGCTGTCGCATCATTATCGACATCGCCCGCCCCAACCACATCCACCACTGTTCGGCGTTGCTGACGGTTGGACCACCACTTGGGCGCCTTGAAGGTTGGTCGAAGGCTCAAGTTCCTAGGCCGCGTGACGAAATCGTACCAAGGGATCTTGGGCCGAGAGGCCGGGCGCAGACGGCTGCTGCAGTTGGGGCAGTCGGGCGGAAGAGTGTGCCAGGCCGCGTATTGGATTAGGGGGTAGAGGGCTAGACCGATGGCGAAACCGCGGAGGGCGAGGTAGGTATGGATTAGACTTCTCAGAGAGGAGAGGGGGAATTTTAGTTTTGTGTGTTCAGATAAACGGTACGAGGATAAGAATTGAGGTCGAGGCCAACTTACAAGTTTGCCAACAAAGGAATGGTAGCGTAAGCAGCCAACATGGCCAGCTTGCCGCCCATAACGGGGTTGGTGATCCCCGTCCGGCCCTTTTGCGTGTTGATCCAGGTAAAGACCAGAACGACCATGACGCCCGCGGCGAGGATGCTGTCGACGAAGAAGATGAAAATGGTGTGAGCGTAGAGAGGGGTCTTCTTCTCTTCCGCTTCTTCCTCCCATGCGGGTGTCTGCTCTGCTTGGGACCTTTCCGATGCCGGATATCCTGGCTCTTCTGGTCCTCCTTCGATGAGTGGTTCCCTCGAGCTGATTCCAGCCTCGTCTCCATTCCTGACGGACTCGAGATCGTTGTCTTCCTCAGCGTGTCCGATACTCCGACGGTTGTTTTGCTTGCGCTTGCTGCGGCGGCGATAGGTCAAGAGCAACACCGAGTAGCCAGCGGAGAGGGCCATGGGAGCGAGGCCAACGGCCGGTATGGGGTTGTGTGAGAGAACGCCATGAGTGATACACAGTGGGAGAGAGGGGATGAATGTTATGGCAGTAAGGATGCGCAACAGAGGTTGCGTGTCGCTGTCGCTCATCGTGATAGCGGCGCTCTATCAGCAAGTAAAGATCACGGGAAGAAATAAGTAAGTGCAATGAGGTAGGCGCTTGCGCCGGTGGAACTTGCGAGTTCCTGGAAACCAAGCTTCTATTCAGGAAAGTGAAGCAGCTATGAATGAGTGAGAGAGTAAGAAAAAAAAAAAAAGCAGAAGCTGAAAACGAGCAGAAACGACGAGAAGAGGGGTTGAGATGTGGTGTTCGTTGGCACCTGTCGAGCTAGTGTTAGTTGGGTGTTAGTGTCGTCGGTGGTCTCCTTATCAGCCCTCGACCCTGGACGTTGCAGTGGAGCTTGTCGCTGGCCGCTAGGGTGCTCATAGCGTTCCACAGTGGGGACCCTTGTCACGTCATTGGACCTCAACTCGGGCTTGTCTTGTTTGATATCGCGAGGGCACCTGGGCACGTGGATAACACTAAACATGACTTCATTTTCTCCCAATTCCCTTTTCTTCGTCTGCTCACCATTTCCTTCTTCAAGCTGAAAGATTACATCACCTCAACTATCCTACACCTCTTGAAGCTTATGACTAACACCTCGATTCACCCTCATTAACGCAGTCGCAACTCTCGCTCCTCGAGCACAGCCTCCAATTGTTCCTCAGCTGCCCGCCGTGGGTCGGCGTCCAAAACGTCCCAAATACATGTTACGCGTTCGTATATACATCTTCCACCACTGTGCTCAACCGGCTGAAGCAAGAGAAGCCCAATCAAAAAAGACTTTTCCAAGGAGCACCAGTCCTTTGCAAGAACCAGCGCCACAAGTTCATGCACCTTTCCTTCGTCCTTCTCTAAAGTGTTAGGTGGGAGATTTCCAATACGCCAGCGACTTGAACTGCAGGCCAGCGGCTTAGTATATACCCAGCCACTTTGCTTGGGATTATTGTCCCAAACCCCAGTCTTACGCCAGGCAAGACTGACTTCGAAACATGTTCCCCTGATATCCAAAAATCTCGGGTTGCGGCCAAGGGTTGAATTCTCAAGAATTTGCTCGGCATCTTTCTCCCACCTCAGGTCGATCTGACGGCCCTCATACACGGCCCGGATGGCACATTTGAGAGGATGAGTACCACAATGTGGTCTCTTCACTGTCAGCGTGTATTATGAGGTACTCTTCCACCCAACCCAGGTTCAACTTGGAAGCTCGAATCTCCGTGACCGTTCTAGGCTTGTTGATGGATGAAGACCCATCCTTCGGCAAAACGATGCCTTCATCGTCCCAATGTCCGGTCCATAGCAAGCCGTAGACGAGAGCGCTCGTATCAGAGAAGCTCTCGGGCCCCTACTTTAGTTTCCCACCGAGTCCTGCCTTCGTTTCGCCAGGCTGGTGCACGGAAGGTTGGTGAAACAGAGGCAAGCCACACAAAAAGGCGACAACACTATCTTGGCCACTCTCTGTCCGATACATGTTTGGATCCCACTGATGGCATCCAAAGCATCACGGTCAAACGAAAGATTGCGTTTCAGAAACTCGTTAACTCTCATCCAGACTGTGCTAGTGTCCTTGAAATCCGCAGGAGGTGGGAAAACGAAACTTTGAGAATTTTCCGTTTGTCTGGACGCTGGTGCGGATATGGTCTGGCTTTCTTCGCAAAGCATATGCTGGCATTGGAAAACCACCTGATTGTCGGTAAAGACAAGGCGCCGCTTGGACAACAGAGCTTCTTGGTATGTCCAACCTCGAGTGCTCCACAATGAGGATTCGATATCACTGTTGGGCTGGTAATGTACCATGAGTGAGCGTGGGACCCGTTTATCAAGATCTTCGCCCCAAAATCGATCCGCAATTGGGGATTGCGTGCTCTGAAGCCGACGCCCGGCAATTCATACTTCGCATCCTCTCCAGCTGCCGCAATGATGGTTATCGTCGAGCGGACGTAAATCGTGCCCATTCGCTGGATCTGGGTGTGCTTTGTTCGATTATCGGTTTGCGGAATACAATATCTGTCCACCCACAGATACCTGTATCATAGTTCTTTCACCACCCTCGTAGAATCATCGACGACCTTAGGTAAGTGAATGGGGAGCGTTGAGGCCGAACCGTTGTCTTCAACATTCTCGGACAAGCTGCCTGAAGGTGAACCCCAGACATAGCCTAGCGTCAGGTACGCCTCATCAACAGCATCAGAGACCGGTATGATATGTCGGGCGACACAGTCGATGAGCTGCAGCCCCGGAATAAGATCAAGGCCAGAAGGGTTGTTGAAGTAATGGTCGCCGTGGTACTCGCCACAGTCATCTAGCCAATTTGCAATGAAACGATAGTCTTCCAAGTGTGGATAAACCTGACTTCCACTCCCCAACGGGTACACCCTTTTTTGGGGGTACATTTTCCAAGCACGGAAGAAGCTCATGGCCCTGTCAGAAGGGTCGCGGGCTATGTCGCTGATCGAATTCCCAAGTCTCCAAGCAGCCCGGATAGAAACAGGACTACCAGCAAGGTCGGACAAACTGTGCCGAGGGCGAAAAAGGTCAATATTCCAGCGTACAGGTCCGTCATAGAAGAGCACTAATTCGGATTCGTCTGAGATTCTGAAACCTTGGCGAACGATAAAAGCGTGGAAAAATGCGCACATCGGATACTTTTCGATGTTGACTAAGGAAAACACCACTCTACAACTCTTGTTGATTCGGTGGACGATAAGTGCGCAAGCGTCGCATAATGGTGTATACGATGCGCATTTGCCATCCGATGTTGGTGAGCGAAGTGCACCGTTCATTGCTGTCATGGTCAAGTACCTGAGCAAGTACCTGAAACGTCCTGTTATCCGCGCCGGTATGGTGTTTCCGAGAAGTCGGTAGCTGGTATATACACATATCCGGATCTCCAGATATCCTCCATCTTGCGTCGCTTGTGGGAATGACCAACATCTTCTTCGGCTGAAGCCAGGACACCACTAGCATCACCTACAGGCCGTTTGATTTGCTGGTTATTAACCCTTTGATGTAACTTTGAAATATCTTCCATCGTGCGTCGTTCGGGATGATCAGGTTGAGCAACGAGTCCGGTAAGGTCGGGTAGTCGGCAGATCGAGACGGGTAGAGGTCGCAAAAGGAAATATTTGGCTGGCGGGTATTGATTTTCTCAGGTTGAAAGTCATGACTTGGAGTTGAAGTTAAATTGGACAAAGTCCATTTGAGAGCGTGAGGCGGCGACGAAGGCGCAGCGCATGTTGATGGGAGCTGGCCTCGACGTGGTCGGTCAGGCAGCCGCACGAGAAACCAATGGCTACCGAGCTCCGGTACATCAACACTAACTTTCACCTTAAGTATACCATGCCTAAATTGTTACTACCAAAGTACTCCCAGCATTTTTCTGTCCGACACTCGAATTCGGTAAGGCTTTCTTTTCCTCTCCCATACGCCATCAAACCCTCAAGTAAACAAATCTCGAACCACCAACGGACTACCATAACGAAACGCCTAACAACATGATTGGCCAATGACTCTTGATTGAGGCACGGCGATGCCCGATCGGTCATGATATCGTGGCGCAAGCCATTGGAACTGGTTCAGTTATACGTGGTTGGCCAAGATAAGTGCACGGTCGATTTTACACCCAGTACTAAACCTGGGAATGCACTCAAAATCTGGAACAGTTTCAACCCGTGCCAAGTCCGGCCACAGCGACGAACAGAAAACTTCTTTTGATTCTTTGAGGCTTCCAAAACAAACACCATATTTTAGCCAAGTTTCCTAATTCTGCGCCTCAAACGATGGTTCCACCCAGATGGGCCAGTTTGTTGGACGCTCATTGGCACCGGCGACCCGAAATCACGCAGTTCATGCTTCATGCATGTAGACCATGCTGTGTTGGCAGCCTCTCATCCACATGGCTAGGCCGAGCGACCGGTACCTGGCATTGGGTACTCCGCAAGCCCAAGTCCCAACCTCGTCTTTTGATGTTTTTATTCGGAAACCACAACAATGGCCAGATGGGCGGTGTCCGCATTAACGTCATCTTTCAAGATCATACCCAACCTTAATCAGGTAGCCCAAGTCCGAATTCTGGCCCCACCGCCTCCTCAAAATGTTCTTTTCAACATTTGCAACTTCATACCTCCGCGGCAACAGCTGGATCTGTATGCCCTCATCCATTGCACGCCGGACAAGTGGTCCCTGAGGAAACTCAAAGCAACATGGCGGTCTCCCGACCGAAACGATCACTGGCTCGCCGAGCCGTCGCCTTTGTGAAGAAACTCATCCGCAAGCATCCGGTTCCTGATTTGTCTCTGCCCGTCCCCACAGCAACACAGGCAGCATCTCGACCAGACAAGAAAACCATCCTGAAACATCCGGCAAAGAAGGAGTTCCTGAAACAAATTGTGCCTGAGACGATTGGGGACTGCCCGTTGCCGTCCTTTGATCCTGGCATCTTTCACAGTGAGCTGCTGGATCTCAAGCTGTATCCTGAGGTCGATCCCAATGACCCCAAGAACATCAAGGAGCCAGAAGGGAATGTCCGTGAAGGAACGTATCTGGGTACGCAGCTCGCCTTAACCCAAGCGTATGAGCGTGTTGAACAAACGTGAGTTGATGCTGCCGGGGATGGTCACAGTCACGAGGCGGTGAACGTAACCTGCCAAGAGGATATTACCTGTTAGCTAACGTCAACTTCTAGGTTCAACTCTCTCTTTGATGTCCTCGGTATTGAACCCACCTTTCCTAGATACGTCTCACTTGAGCAGCAAAGGAATATCTACAAGTTCACGCCCTATCCTAATAACTCTGATGGAACTCCTGCCGAGTTCCCACCTCATCTCCAGCATATCCCTGTGGATCAGAATTACACAGTCTTTGGCGTCTTCAACACTGCCGGTCTGCTCGAAACAGCAGTCATCTTGCAAAAACTCATCCCGGATGAAGATGGATTTCTTGGACGGACGAAGCAGTGGTTGCTGGAAAAGGCCCGCACTGCTGCGTACGGAGGCGAACCGGAGAAGGGCATCACCATTCAGGACGTGGAGGACTATAATAGGTTTCATCGCAAGATAGGCACCGATATTGCCAACGGCGGAAACATTGGCCTCCTGGACGACTGGTACAGCGACCGCCGCTTTGCCGAACAGCAGTTCACCGGTACCAACCCCACAACCATCACGCAAGCCGGGAAGCAATGGATCAGCGAGTTCCTGACTGCCGCGAGAATCGGTGGCTACAACGAATGGATCTCTGCTCTGGAAGCCGCAGATCCAGCCTCTCTCTTTGTCCAGGACGGGAGTTACTTCCGAAACGCTGTCGGGGTCTCCAACCCAGCCGCCGTCCTCCACCACAAGCAGCCCGGCAGCGACGACAACTGGTGCGTCGGCGCCGTCAGCCTCTTCCAGCTGCACGACGATGGTAAGCTCCACCCGGTCGCCATCTGCATCGACTACCGCGGCTCCATGGAGCAATCCGTCACGCTCTTCAACAAGCGCCTGACCCCTCGGGACTCGACCCGAACCGAGAAGACCGACTGGCCCTGGCGCTACGCCAAGACCTGCGCCCAAGTAACCGACTGGATGCGGCACGAGCTGACCGTCCACCTGACGCTTGCCCACTTGGTCGAGGAAGCCATCATCGTGGGCACCAACCGTTCCTTACCCATGGAACACCCTGTCTACCGCCTTCTCTCCCCCCACTGGTACAAAACCCTCTCCGTCAACGCCGCGGCCCGCGCCACCTTGGTCCCGCAAGTCATCGTCGACATCGTCGGCATTTCGCCCGAGCAATGCCATTCTTTTATCCACCACGCTTACGACACTTACGACTTCGTAGCGCATTACGTTCCCAACGACCTCGCCCGCCGGGGGTTCCCCAACACAGCTGAAGGCTTATCCTCTTCCACTAGATACAGGAACTACGCCTACGCCAAGGACGTCCTAGCCCTCTGGACTGTGTTGAGGTCTTACGTTGCCGAGATGCTCGCCCTCTCTTATCCCTCTGACGAATCCGTTGCTCAGGATCGATACATCCAGTCCTGGTGCAAGGAAATGCGCCAGGGGGGCGCGCACATGTCTTCCTTTCCCGAAATTAGGGACTTGGAAGCCCTAACAGACGCAATAACAATGTGCATCCACACCGCCACCTCCTTCCACTCGGCCGTCAACTATCTGCAGAACTTTTACCAGGCTTTCGTCATCGCCAAACCACCTATGCTTTGTACACCCCCGCCCACTTCCTTATCAGCCCTGCAACAGATGAAAGAACATGACCTCGTTGCTTCCCTACCTATCAACAGGCAACGCCAATGGCTTCTTTCGGCGCAGGTACCATGGTTGTTGAGTTTCAGAGCGCCGCAGGATCGATCCTTATTAAATTATGCGGCGAGTATGTGGCGGGTTTATAAGACCAAGAAGGGGAGGAGGGAGAAGATGGTTGCTGAGGCTAGTGAGAGGTTGTATGCGAGGTTGAGGGAGACGCAGACGGTTGTGTGGGAGAATAGTAGGGGGATGGAAAAGGGGAGTTTGCCGTATATGGTGCTGGATCCCGGGAATACGGCTGTTTCGATCTTGATATAGGGGTTGGTTGTAACTGGGCTCCTGGGGAAGTTTTCTCTTTTTTTTTTTTTTTTKCCTTTCTTTCGTTGTGGCTTTTCTGCCTTTTTCTTCTATTTCTTGTTCTTTAAGTTGCTTAGGATGTTTTCTAATCTTGATGAGACATGATGTTGACGAACATAGAGACGAAGGAAGATCTTGGGATCATGTCGGGAGGATTTTTGGTTGAGAATACGTACAGTTGGAGAGGTTGTCTGTTTTCTTATTTTTGTATACCGCTCTGAATATCTGCGAGAAAGAAAAAGGTGCTGGTCACCACTCTAGATAGTTGTCATATCGTCATAATCTAATCAATAGTTGTTCCATGTCCAAGAAACAGACATGAAGCCATCACGACATGATTGTTTACTTCCACTCAGGGGGGAACTTTCAGCACCACATTCCAGCGCATTTCCAGCAGCTGTCTTTCAGCGCTCTTCAGCGGCTCTTCAGCGGATATAAATAGGCCCCACTTATAAGTCCCCTAGACCGCCAAGCCATGCATCAACGTCACACTGGCTCCAACGATCCCCACAAAATTTTTGTTTCTGTCCGTCTGGTCGCCTCCACCGAACCTCAAGTCCAGATCTGCTGCCATCTTATCTCCAACCTCCCATCCTCATCCCGTCCTCCGTTCATCCATTCTTGCGACCTCTCCCCAGCAGCCTTCTCTTTTCACCAAATTTACCTCGACCTCGCATCCCAGTTCCCCTTTCAAACCACCCCAACAACAGCCGCAACCATGCCCTCCGTTAAGAACCCCAACGGCCCCTCGAAGAACCGCCTCATGGCGCGTGCCGCCTCCCTGCGCAAGCAGCGCCAGCGTGAGTCGGCCCAAGGCAAGCTGGAGAAGATTCACAAGATTACCAAGGAGGACCTCGCGCGCGGCGCCCGCCCCGGTCTGCTTCCCAACAGCGGACCGCGCAAAGCCTTGGGCAAGAAGGCCCAGCGCAAGCTGGAGAAGAAGCTCGGGTATGCCATCAGACGCAAGATGGAACGGGAGGGACTGAGTTTTTTTTTTTTTTTTTTTTTTTTTTTTTTTCCCTGATTTTGGTTTGTGAGGGAGGGGAGGGGCGAGGGGGGCGAGCAAAGGAGAAAGAGGAGAAGAAAGGCAGAGAAACGGTTTTTGTGCGAGGACTTAGCTAACAGGTTTGTGACAACACAGGCAAGACCAGCAAGAAGACCGAGAAGACCGAGGAGACCGAGGAGACCCCCGCCACCAAGGAGGTCGAGATGGATTTTTCCTAAATCATCAGTTCTCAAACGAATTACCACACCACCATACCGACATAACCATGCATTTACAACAACTGGCGTTGGGGGATAATACGGGATCATCAAGAAGGCACAACATGCGAGATAGAGAAGAAGGGGAAAACATGACGCCATCAACAAGAAGAGAAATCATTGGACAACAATTGCCTGAAGAAGAAAAAGAAGCAGAGGAAAAGCGTTCAAGATACCCTTGGAAAGAACAAGAAGGTTTGGGTTGGTATCTATGGTATAGATACGGATGAATTATCGACCAACCCGTTTCATGACAGGTTCCAGTTGAAGTCGTCGGGGTGCGATTAAAACCTGAAAAGGGGAGGAGGCTCTAAGTTCGAACGACTATGGTCTTTTCTCTCTCTGCCTGACCCCGCCAGCAGTGTCATACCGAATACCTGCGAGACGGCAGGTTCTATAAACAGCTCTACCTACGGCCCACCAACCACAGAAGCATGCCGCAGACTTGGTACTGCTCGAAGATTATCACACCCTCTGGGTTACCTATCTGGTGGGACCTTTTTCACCAGGATGGATGGATGCACGGTGGAGCTGAAAAGTAGCGTCGCTTTAGAGGTGGGAAAGGGGCAATGTAACATGTCCAGCCGACTATGGAAGGCAGGAAAGGCGGCTTATGACAGGCGCACCCAAACCTGGCCCGCTCCCTTTGTACCTTACCTGGCTGCTGCCGGCAGATGAAAGTTATCGACGGAAGCAACGCATTTTGAGAAATCAGCTCACTTTGACCCAATTGACTTGTGCTCTACGCACTAATGTCGACGACTTCGGGATGAAAACCCTACAACCTGGTGCGCAAAGGCCGTCATCTAGGCTCTTAAATATGCTTACCAACGGAGTGTATGTGTACAAATGTAATTATTTTGACAGGGACACTACTCTAACATCTACAATCACCGGGAGGCCCTTCCTTACCCCTTTCAACCTCGATGAACCTCTTCTCACATAAAACCACCCCTCATTTTCATCCTATCATCTCAAATGATAGCGATGAAAGTGCCTCCTCCTCCACAAACTCATCGTACAACAAACAAACCCCCTTCTCTAGGGCTTTCTTTCATGGGTATCATGTGTAATGTGATCATGCTTGCAGGTAAACGCAAAATAAGCCTCCAATGTAACAAAAGAAAAAGAAAAAAAAAACTCTAGGCTCTTCCACGATAACATGACGAACCGCCAAAGCCAATGTGTGTGTATGAATGCTCTAACACGAATCGTTGAAAATGCCACAACCAGCCCTCAACACCTGAAATGCAGGAAAGAAAAAAACCAAAACAAAAAAAAAAACCCAAGAAAAACGGATTGCTAAGAGCACGAAGGGAAGAAGAATGCGAAAGGTTGATGGGTGTAGAAAGCAAATTAGAAAAAAATAAAAATAAAAATAAAATAAAAAAAAAATTTTTTTTTAAATAAAAATTTAAAAAAAAATTAAAAAATAATAAAAAAGGAAAGGAAGGAGGTAAAAGATGGCTCTGGCTGCGGATGCGGGCAGAAACACCTTAACTATCAGGAAGGTTCGAACAAGAGTTGTTGAATGACTCCCTCCGCCCGATGGCCTGCAAAAGAAGGATCTGGATCTGGAGATGAGTCTTAAATGCCATCCTCTCCTTGTTCGATACCTATCCTCCGGATTGGCGGCGAATCTCGCCTCCCAGGCTCACCCTGTGCGACATCCCCCGTGCCATCATCATCGTCACGCCCCATTTCCTTGGTCGCCATTGACATTTTGAATCATTCGCCTTCCTAATACGACGATGCCGCCGCCGCCGCCATCTGAGCCGTCGGCGCCATATTATTCCTCGGCGCCATAGCCTCCGTGAGTGCCTGTAATTTTTGCACCAGCAGCGTCGTCTGCTGAGTATTTTTCTGCACCTGCTCTCTTAACTCCTCGTTCTCTTGCCGTAACCGTTTAATCTCCTCTCTTAACTCCAACGTCTCACCGCCAATGCCGTCCTCATCACGACGCCGCTTTCGCTTTAATAAAAGCTGGGATGGACCTGGCCCTGGCCCTGCTGCTTGTGCTTGTGCTTGTGCTTGTGCTTGTGCTTGTGCTTGTGCTTGTGCTTGTGCTTGTGCTTGTGCTTGTGCTTGTGCTTGTGCTTGTGCTTGTGCTTGTGCTTGTCCGCCGAGCGACGTGTCGTCACTGGTGGCCTCGTCGGACTCGTCGCCGACATTGATGCCGCCGCCGTTCGATATCATCATCCCTATCCCGTTTGTAGTACCATCCGCGTTATGGGTGTGTACCCGCCGAAGATGCTCGTTTAGGTTTTCTAGCCGGGAAAAGCCTTTGCCGGTGGCGCGCTTGCAGCTTTCGTGGGGACAGTGTAAGGGGTTTTTGGGCCCGCCGTGCTTGCCGTGTACTTCACGCTCGTGCCGCAGGAGGCCGCCGGAGTAGGTGAAGCCTGGTAGTTTCTCGCAGCCTACGGCGCCGCACTTGTAGGGACGGTCGTGCTTGTCCATGTGTTTACTGTGTGAATGGTTTGTTAGTAACGGCTGTTTCTGGAAGGGGATGGGAAAAAGGAAAACTTACTTCCACTCGCATTTGCGACCAAACTCCTTGGCATCCTCCGCACACCCAGGCCACATACAAACGAACTTCCCCTCGGCATTCTTCGTCGCCTGTCGAACTGGCTTAGGGATAGGCTTGATTCTTCCCGATGGTGCTGGCGTAGTCGGCGACTGCTCCTGAGGATGTGAAGGCGGCAATGGCGCGGCTGGTGTCAAGGGCTGCGTTATTTGCGTATGTAGATGTGGAGGTAACTGAGGGTGCACAAGAGGCTGCTGTTGTTCCAATGGTTGTGCCAGCTGAATAGGTAGGGAAGCTTGAACGGTCAGTGAGCTCGAGACCGGTACGTCTACCGATACCGGTGCTGGCTGAGGTTCAGGTTCCGGGGCCGAGGCAGTGAGGTAGTCATTGAGTCGCGGATCCGTACTCTGAACGGCGCCGAATGCGGCCCCTGCCGCGGCGGCAGCTGCATGCGCGTTGCATGTGGCTCGGGCAACTTCTACCAAGTCGCTTGACAGGTCACTCACAACAACATCATTCGCGCTGGTGAAGCGATCAGTGTCGGGTGAGCCATGGTGTTGCTCGGTGAGTTCTTGGTGATTGTTGGGGTCGTGGGGGTGGTGGGGTTCAGGAGATTCGTGGGTTTGGTGGGCGTCACGAGCTTGTGGTTGAGGGTCATGAAGGGGATGGTCCAATTCTTGTTGCTGGGTATCATGGGTGGTTTGTGAATGGTGTTGTTCATGAGAATCGTGAGTGATGTGGTCGTCAATATCCGGGTAATTCTCGTCCTGGAATAATTCCCGTTCTTCGCCGTAAACGATACTCATGTCGTTGACTGAAAGTTTCACCGTGCGCGACGGTGAACTTAAACAGGGCCGGGGTAAGGCGTTGGAGTTATGCGGTTGCCTGCGCCCAGACGGTATCGATTTCTTCCTTGTAAGTGCGTTGTGAGTGTGAGATGCTGGTCGCAAAGATGTCGAAATTTTGAGATATTTGTGAGAGTGCAAAGCTCCAACAGCCGATGGTCTGACTTTAACGGGCCAGTGTATAATCGAATCTGGATATTGACCTTGCCCCCCGCGGTCGGCGGTGCACCTTCTCTTACACCCCTATCTGTTGATACAGTATCAATGTCAATATTGGCGCTGGTTGGACAGGCGACGGAGGTTGATACCTCAGGCAGGTAGAATTTGCTTCAGGTTGTGAATTTCGACGTCCGAGTGGGCGCTGTCAAATTTTCGGAGGGGTCGGGTGTTGTGGCTCGGTTCCGGCCCGCTGACGTACGACACGTGGAAAGGTGGTATCCGACAGCTGTTGGACAGCTGTGAGCTTTGGGGCTGAATGCTAAAAGAGGCCTCCCACGTGACTCAGTGTCTGTTAATTGTTAGTGCAGCTAGTACTGTCCAGCTTACTCTAAACAACAACGAAGATGACTTCATGATGCTCACCATGATGACAGCACAACCTTCTAGATATATCTCTTTTGACTTTTGATGAGTATGCCACGGAAGTGATTCGATACCCGAATGCCGCCAGGTAACAACCCAGACAATACTTTGGAGGCAGCCGTGAAGTTTCGCTTCGTGGTCGCGCGCCTCATCGCGGGAAAGTGACTCACCGGGGTATCACGCACTATCGCCCATGGCTGAGGTTAACGACGCGACATCTCAATGGCCATGCCAGGTTGACAGCCCATGGCGCAAGGCTGCAACATCCAATCCCAATATTTCCCGAGTTTTCCCTTAGGTCGTTGCCCAGTTCGCCTTCGCAATGCATGGCCCAAACGTAGACCGTGGCTTCAACGATGGCCACGACGCTGTCCTGCGACATCAGCCTCATTTTTCAGCAGTGAATCGTCTCTCTTGTCCAGTCGGATAGGTGACTGCCAAGGCATCCCAAACAAGTGATCTGCCTCATTTTTCAGCAGTGAATCGTCTCTCTTGTCCAGTCGGATAGGTGACTGCCAAGGCATCCCAAACAAGTGATCTGCAATGTGAGGACAGCGACCTGAAAACCAGACCAAGCTAATGTCGGTAGATAGGTATAAGGCAAGATATTCCATTGTATGCCCAAGGCCGAGTGTATCTTGACCGGCCTCCAGTTTGGACATCGAAGTGCGGAGCGGTCGGAGTTGCTTCTCTACCAGACAATCAGATGCTAGCAGGTTGTGAATCTCCGCTGGTGCCTGCTCGCCATCAACCCCCTTGTCAATACCAGGCTGAGAACCTGGTTGATTGTACGGGATTCGTCGAGGGCTGGGACGTGGTGAGGACTTGCTCGGAGCCTCCTTGGCGTATGTACGAAGAAACACGTCCCTCAACAGCAGTCGTCATCAGATACCGAAGATGTTACAGACGAGTGTGGCTCTGCTGTTGCTTGTACCCTGGGATGTAGTGGGAAGGGGTTAGTCTGGAACAGGCTACCAAACGGACGTCACATCCGGCCGTCGCCAAGAGGGGGGGGAACTGACTAACCAACAACTTGAGGCATCACATGCCTGGAGATGGTAACTGGTGCGATACTGACCAAGTGAAAGTGCTCTACTAATGGTAAGCCGCGTGCCCAGCTTGGCCGTATAGACACTGCGCCGTAGTGAAGCTCACACCGGGGTGAGTCACCGAAATCACGGAGTGATATCAGTGGGACTGAGCGGCCGTGAGGATGAATGAGATGTACCATCGTGAAGTTGATCTCTACGCGGGTCGTGATGGGGTGTGATTAGTCGCGAAGGGCATGGGTAGTAGCGCACATGCGTAGGTATGGCCTGTGTCTATTCCCAACGATATCTCGTCGACGCCGCTTGACGTGACGCGTCTTGTCTTGCAGTGCCTCCGCGGTTCACGGAAGGGGATGATGGTGTGGTAAGATCCCGGTGACGATCCAGGCAGCTTAGACAGGTATTCGGGCCATCCCGCGGTAACATAGGTGGTCAGTCAGCACCTCCCAGACCACGTGCTTTCGGTCAGCCATCCGGGGATGAGGCCGAGATATCCGAAGTAGTGGACGATATTGACGGCGAGGTTGTCTAGGTTGGCTCGGTTTGTAGGGCAATAACGTGATCATTACCCGGCAGATAGCTGGTATTGGGCTGGAAACAACTTGGCAAAGTCGCCTCCGTGTACGTGTGTGCTCGCTTAAAGGGTTGCCTAATCCGCGATGGCAAGTTGTGTCCAACATTCTTGTGGTGCTGGCTAAAAAGTGCAGATATCCGATTTGCCTTGTGACGGGGAGCAAACGAACGGGGGATTAGTAGGAAGACATGTGGACTTGACGATTAGTTTCAAAAGGCTGTGTGCGCAAGTTTGGCTGTCAACGTGTGACAGTTGACTGATTTGGATATATTCAACGCAGCCAGCTTGATGATGTCTTACTGGAGAATTTGTACCGAGAGTGTCGTTTTGGTGTAAGAAACAAGGCTAGATTCCCGTCTCGGTATCGAAATGAGATGACAAAGCATTGTCAACATTCGATGATACGAGGACCTTGATAGGTCTGTACAACCTGACGGCCTTGTCATTCGCGAGGGAAAAGGCAGAAGCAAATGGCACTTCAAGTCTCGCCTGCAGAATTCTCATGACGATTCGGAGAGCGACCTCCGAATTACAACACCTTGTATCACTTCGCCCGTTGGTGCCTTCCCGGTTGTGCAGCTGATTGTTGTCTTCCGACTTCTCAGGCGATAATGCCAGCAGTCAAAATGTTATTTCCCAGACAAAAAATGAGGCAACTCGCGAGATCGTCAAGCACACAAAAAATAACTTAACTAAGCAAGCAAGCATCAGCTAAGAAAACAAGCACCTCCTCCATTACATCAAGCATCGAGCTCGAGCTATATAAACTATACAAGCTAACGAGAACCAAGAAAAGGAAAAGTCGTTACTTCCTATCATGAATATCATTTTTTCATAACATCATCATAAAATCATCATGATCATCAATCGCCCCGTCCGTTCCAACCAAGCCCATAACCATCCGTGTACTTGTATGCAGCCATGTCTCCTTGTCCCCTTTCCCCATCAAATTTATCTATCTATCCTAAAACCAAGTTCCTTTCATGCTGTAGTCCATATGTTGCCGTTCGTTCCAATTTTATACGTCTCAGACGTAGAGGTCCGACCAGTCAATAGTACGGGTCTTTCTATACTTTTCTTCCATTTCTCAAGATGGCCCAGCATCTTCACTTAACTTCCCTTATACCCCAAAACACTCTCACTGATCATCAACGGGGCATAGGCACTCCCGGTGCCACCAGTCCCTCGACTATGACCACTAGCACTGCTCTCGATACTTCCGTGTCCATACTTGTAGCAGTAGTCCCTTTGTTCTTCCCTTCGCTCCTCCCTCCGCTCTTCCCTCCTTTCCCTCACCTCCCTATCCCTCTGCCTTCTTCCTGAATCATCTTCACTCCTCCTCCCATGTCTCAACACCGTCTCGGTCACGGCCATGGAAGAAATCCCCGGGGTCCCGGTCCTAGAGGGCCCAGGAGTACCAGCCCTCGAACCAAACCCCGGCGTTCCCGCCCTGACGATGCCGAACAACCCCTCTTTAAGTCGTGCTCCGAAGCCCAGAGAAGAGGAAGTAGTGCTATTGTGAGGAGGTGGCAGGGTTGGAGGAGCGCAAGTAACCCCGCAATCAGCGTGGTGGTGATGATAGGGGATGCTAAAAGCTAGCATGTCCTCATGATCTCTATCGCCAGTGACGGCGGAGGTGGGGGCTGATTCCGCTGCTCCCGGTCTGGAGCGCGAAGCGTTCAAAGCGGCCATCACGGCGGGTGAGTCATGCCCGTGGTGACCGGTGTGTTTGCGTCGGTTCCCGTGGCCACTGGAAGTGCCGGTGTGGTGGTGGTTATGCGAGTTGGCGCGCTTGAGGGGGAACGGGTTGGGTATTTGTGGTTTCATGGAGTGTGAGTTGGAACGCTTGGGCGGTTGGGGGCGCGCCATCGGTTGAGGTGGTGGTTGGTCGATGGATTCTCTGGTTGAGGGAGTGCCGTAGGGCCCGTGGGCGAATTCTTTGCTAAGTTTCTCGAGGACCTGCTCCCGGGCCTTTTTGAGGGCGACGGCGCGGTCTTGCTCAGATTCTACGTGGGCGTCGAGATCGGCGAAGAGGGAGGGGCCATCGGGGTTGGAGGAAGTGGAGGCGCGGAATAGGAGCGTGCCGACAGCGCCACCGCGGGCGTTTTGTGGTCCGCTGATGCCAAGGAGGGGACCGGTTTTGGAGGAAGGGTCGTAGACGGTTGGCGAGAGGACGGCGGGGAAGGGGTTGGCGTTGAGAATCGGGGCTGTGATGTTGAGCTGGGCGGCCTTAGGAGCGTCCAGGGATTGACGTGGGGAGAGAGTGTGGTCTTGCTCCGTCATCCGGGGAGGAGAGCGGGGAGGGGTAGGCGAGGAGTAGCCTGGTGGTGGTGGGGGCAATGCTTTGTCTTTGTTGGACGCACCACCGGCAGATTGAGGAGGTGACGGTGGGAGTCGCTGGGTAATAAGTTGTGGTGGCGTGTAGGGTGCGTTCTTGGGTTGAGGAGGCTGAGGGAAGTCCTCATCATCGGCGCCGTTGACTTCCGACATGGTCTTAAGTTCTGGCAAGGTCGGAAGAGTCGTGACCTTGTCATCCTCCGGGTAGTCTCGGCGGTGATGACGATGGTGCCTGCCATGGCGGGAGCGAGATGGCGAACGGGAACGGTGCCTATCGCTCGACTCGTCACGACGGGAGTACTTGGTCTTGCTTCGACTGTGGCGTCCCTTCTCCTTCTCCTTCTCACTGCTGCGGTGCCTCCGCTCATCGTCGCTGGCATGTTCACGGCGCTCCCGGTCCCGGCGACGCGACTCACCAGCCTCTTCTTCCTCAGTGATGCTGTCATCTCCACGACGGTGCTTCCCAGAGCTCTTCTTACGAAGACGCTGCTTCTTGATCCTCGTGCTAACGGACACATTGGTGCCCATCTGCAGACCAGCAACATCCACTTCCTCCTCGCCCTCTTCGCGAATCGTCGTGATCGTACCGCTTCCTCTTTTGTCGAGTCCTCCACCATCATGGATGACGGTATTAGTAGTCATACCACTAGCAACAGCAGCAGCCGTCACACCCCTCGCCCACTCCTGGACTCCCACCTCCAATGCATCCACCCCATCTTCCAAGCCCCGTCCACTAAACAACACCGTCTCCAAATCCACATTCAACAACTCCCTCGTCATCGCCGTTGTAGCCGACGACTCCGTCAACAGCATCCCGCACCCATCCGTCGTGCTCGACAACCCGCTCATCTGCCTTCGCTGACCCTGCCTCATCACACTTCCGCTCTCAACATTCCCACTAATCGACCTCCTGCACCAAATATCCCCTTTCTTCCCGCCCTTGGCCCTCCGCTCCTCCTCATCAAACAGCGGCTTGAGCGCCTCGTCCCACGTTCCCTCTCCGACCAGAAGAACCTCCTCAAACTGAAACTCCTTCACCGTTCGCATGTGCCTCTTGACGAGTCCGTTCACCTGACTAGCGTTCATGGTCGCATTTCGCACCGACAAATACTTAAGACGAGGCATGTCCATCTCCCTCCTCTTTGGCCTATCGGGCAGCGGACTCATGGAGTCAGTTAACTCGTTGAACAGTTTCTTTTGCTGCTTCTTCCCTCCAGCTGGCGCGAAAAGGGGATCTTCACCCAGCGCAATAGGGCACGGTCCTTTCCGGTGTCCATCCCAGGTGAAACTAAGCTTTTCCAATCGTGGAGCAAACCCGCGAATGAATTCATCCATGATCTTCAGGTGGTCTAGCCCGGGGGAGGTAGGGTGGTAGAAATCCCAGCTTTCGACGCTGATGTACAGCTTGCGTATCTGTCGCCAGCGACGCTCGGCCGAGGGGGAAGAGCCGTAGCCGGAGCCAGGCGTGTGACGGAAGTAGTTAAAGGCCGTGGGGTGGACGCCCGACAGCGAAAGCTTGGAAAGCTTGGTGAGCGGTGCCCGTTCCAGAGAGATGCGCAAGCTGATCAGTGCGTAGTCGACGCAGTTTCTGCGGTACCGCTCCTTGGGGTCCTGGCTGGGGGTTTTGATGGAGAGATGCCGCATGTTAGGCAAGTGGCGCATGGCGTTGATGAAAGAAGGCACGTTGGAAGCGGCGTGGAAGAGCGGAGGGTACTGCTCTCTCAGGATCTGGCCCAGTTCGGAGTTTGTGAATTTCGGTCTGACCAGCGCCGCGGCCATGGAGGTAATGGGGTGGTAGAGGAAGGAGATCTCGCGGCCTGTTGTTGGGTGGATTAAAGGCGGGAGGAAGGTCGCGTCCGAATGGGGGAAGGAGAAGGTTAGGTGTTCGATGTGGTGGCCGATTCGACTGAGGGCGCAGATGCGTGTCTGTTTGGTGAAAGTGTTGACTGTGAAGGTTAGGTGGGTTCGTAGGAAGAGCCGCTTAGTGAGGAAGGAGGAAAGCGTGGAGTTGGTGGCGCGGACGGCGCAGAGGTCACGCTTGTCGAGCAGTTCGAAGAGCTTCTCGCGGATGGCTTCGTCTTTCCACAGGCAGTAGAAGTCAGCTTGTGGGTTGGTATTAGGTGCCATGATTGCTTTTGCATGTCTTGGACGATGTGATGATGTTTTTGGGTATATGATCCATGTGATGGTTGAGAGTTGAGTCTTCTGGTATCACTCCTTTCCCATGGGATACAACTTGAAGTTAAAAAAGAATATGATTTGATAAAGACAAGTAAGAAGAATGAGAGATGGGTTAGGGGAAAAGAGGCTTTGGGTATCTCGGATGGTGGTGGTGGTCCACCGGTGTAAGTCCTCTCTATCCGTTTTCGTCTTTGGCGATGATGGATCTCTCAGAGTCCAATGTCGTCAGAAGAGGCGAAAGTCGTTTTCGGTGTCAAACCTTGTACAGCAGAAAGGGATATGAAGCCAACGAAAACCAAGAGAAGAAACAAGAAGGACTTTCTGTTTTCCTAAGAGTGGAGGAGGACCCGAACAGGGAGATATACCCCACTGGTGACACCTCATCACCGACCGGCATACATGGACCTACCACTCGGTATGTCTCCCCCTTTGAACTACAATAATAGTTATTCACGTTTCTTTCTTCAACCGTGATTTGGCGGTCGGTCGGTCGCGCGTTTCCCACATCCCATCCCAGTCGTGGATCCCATCCCAGTCGTGGATCCCACCCCATTCATCCACTGACCCATTGATTCCTCCCACCAACAACCGCTGGCTCCGACTCTGCCGAAGTGATCATCCGTGCAAATTATCCCATTCGACCATAGCCATAGCCTTTGACATGCCATGCTAAAAGACTACCACCTCCTACTGCATCCAAAACATAGAAAACGGGCCCTACATAGCAGACCATAGGTTGTGTATACATGTCGGGGTAACTATCCATGGTTCAGAAATGCATACTGAGCATATGCCAAGCATCAAAGGAAGGCCATTCAGACGGTAGACTGTTCTGTGGACTTGGATATTGTATGGCTGTCAGTGACCCATTTTCAGTTGCAATCAAAGTGCCGTCTCTCGTGCATTTGCAGATGGTTACAGATGATGGTTGCAAGAATTCTGGGGCGACGGCATCTCGGACGGCTGCACCCTGCAATGTCGGCCGGGACAGGAACAAGTGGGTGGGAAAAAAACGGATGGGGACGGAATGTGAGAGGCTTCTCGAAAGACTTGAGACGACTGTGACTGTGCAGTCTTTGATCCATAGACTCTGTAGACTCCATTGCGAGCGCGACCTTTGTTTGGACTGGACTGGATTTTGACGATGGTCGTTGATTGATAATGAGCCGCGCCGAAGACTGTGAGTGGTCAGACCGGATCAAAATGTTTCTTTTTAAGGTCGCGCCCCCCGCATGACACCAATGCAGCCTGTCTGACCTCTCGGGACTTCTCATCCAGTCGACCTCACCAAGAAACGGGATGGTGCTGCAACCAGGGGCAACCGATGAGTCGATCCAAAGGGGTCCGAAAAAGATGCGAAAGGTGTGGTGGCAGTCACCGGTGGGGAAGAGAAACGAAAGTTGAAACAATGAAACGAAACGTCGATGGAGGAGGAGGATTTGAGGATGCGATGCGGTGACTGCCGTGGTCGAGGGCCGAATGCTTAGCTGGTGCTTAACGCTTTCGAAGGCTTCGCGGTCGGTCATGAAGTTGATCAGGATAAAAGTCTTTTTTAATCCTCATCGATGAAGATAGAAAGACGCAGAACTTATGGGCTCAGTGTTTATTCAAGGAAAGGACAATCAGTATGCATCATTCTTGCGGTTGAACCTTCCACTCCTGTTAGCTATGCGATAGTCAGGCAGCTGCCCTTTGGAGGAGGAAGCACCGAGGTATGAAGCGTTATCGATAAGGAATCTCACCAACCAATCACAGCTCCCCATTTCCAAATCCAACCACGCATCCTCGGCATTATCACCCGTCTTTCCTTCCACGTCCAAGCCCGGCCATCGATAGCGGGGCGTTTCCGTCCGGCCACCACGGGCCAGACAAACTGACAAGGTGACGTGAATCGACAGGATCACATCGCGCCAGGGGTTGAATGGACTCAAGAGTTCGTTCCGTTCCGGCGCGCGTGTTTCGTGAAACGGGATGGTCCGGGAAGACGGGACTGGACCCTTCTTGCGGCCCCGCTCTGCCTGCGGCTTGCCCCTGGTTGTAAGGCATGATAGTTGACGCCCAAAAGGTTCACGATTAGGCACATGTCAGATTTTCATGATTAATGTGTAGGGCTGTGGATGGTGGCAGGTATAAAGACGGTATGGCACGCCTTGCTTTTTGGGATTGCAAGTGTGTGACTCTGCAAGAACACCGATACGGAAAGCATACTCTGGCAAATGCTGGCTATGTTGAGACAGTTGTTAGGCATCGGGATCGCCTCGGACATCTCCCAATGATGAGACTTTAGCCCTCTCCAGTTGGCCGCTGAGTTGTCACCCTTACTATGGACCCAGGGGAGAAAATGTCAAACGGCTAAGCTGATGTGTTAGCTAACTAACTGACAGTTGGAAGTGTCAAGCCAAGGCGGTGATCGAAAGCTTGAAAATCTAAACAACTCTTTCAGTGCGTTGGACCTTTGGCTGGTTTCATCTATGGGGAGCATAAGTTCAGCGACGGCTTGACCGGCAGTAAAAGGTGGGTGGGCGGAGTGCATTTATATGTACAGTTCATCGAGAGGAGATCCGATCTGAAGAGCTTGTCAGAGAATCACGTGGAAGAATGAAACAGTAACGGAGTGCGGAACTCGACCGCATTTCCACCCACACTCGCGACACTACTACATCGCCCTATCTGGACGGTATGGAATGGATACTTACCTTTTGTTCGTTTTTATACATTGACTCACACGCGGAATGGCTCGGAGAAGTCTCGATGGCACCGCTCGCCTCGTCATGGTCCATATTCGTGATCGTTCGGATGAAACCTTGTTCCGGTATGTTTTTTTCTGAATACCGATCGTCTGGATCCAAAATCAATAGCTGGCATGTTGGGAAGGTGAGAATATTTCTGTATGTGTTACCTTGACTCACACGTGGAAATCACCCGATATGTAATTGAGCATGGCGCCAAAACGGCATGCCCACGGAGAGTTAAATTGATGGACGTCCAAAGTTGACCAATTTGTATTGCTTGCCGACGCCGTATCGTGCTGACTGTTCCTCTCATTTTCAAGAAGGACTGATCAGTTGCCTAGTGGAGATGAAGTCAGTTATGCGCACAAGTGATGGGCGTATGGTGTAAAACGGAAAAAGACACCCCGCTTGACTTCACCTCAGGAATGGAGGCAAGTCATCCCGCCATATGATGAGAGAATCCCCGCCGTTTGCCTGGAAGATTCTTTGACATCCTATGATCGATAACATGCGACAGCGTACAGGAAACAGCGGGCAGCTTCATCATTTCCTCTTGTAAGGAAAGAACTAACGAAGAGATGCATCAGCAATAGCGTAGACCGTACTGAAGTTCGAGGAAGGTGCTTATCATGCTCTTGCCATTCCCCCAAGAATGACATACTGACCATAGCGCGCCATGGATGTCTGGGAAAATGATCTCCAGAATGGTCCAGTAGTGTAAAATAACCTTTTCTTTTCCTTTTTTTTCTTTCTTTTTCTTTTTTTTTTCTTTTTTCTTTCTTTTTTCCTTCTTTTTTTTCCCTTCAAATTTGGTCCGGAAAATGATCCATGGATCTGTTCGAAACAACAAAAGCATCTCCAATACTACCTCCCAAACCAAAACATCTTGCTCGGCGGAAATGAACTACAAGAAAAATAACGTCGGAGATAATTTCTTGAACAAAATATCCAGTCAGGGGATGATTCCAAGAGAAAGGCCGCCATCAAAGTCCTTTTATCGAAGAAATCCAAAGCTGGTGAGCAACAATTTCCTGTAAACTATGAGCCATCCATCTGTTTGCAGGCAAATTATACACTTTACTGAATCATTCCTGAATCATCCCTGGATCAATCCTGGATCATTTTACAGTTGCTGGACCATCCTGGGGGTTATTTTCTTAGACCGCCGTGGCGCGCTATGGGACATGAAGTAGCAGGAGGCTGTACAGACCTTCTTCTATCAATGTTCCATATCAAATTAGGAGGAACTTGAACCTTTATTACCTCATTCCGACGCCTCTAGGGGCAGGTCTCGCCACCAGAATTCTCGCGGGCTAGATTGATGACAGAATCAACCCTTCAAATTATTCAGGGAGGATACGATCAAGCGGAGAAGGCCTGTCAATTACAGAGTGTCTACTTACAGTACTGACAAATCAAGATTCCACCGTACAGACGAAGTTCCTGAGACTTTCTCATTAAACTCCATATCCGCCATTCCACACCCCGTTAGTTCTCTTGCTTTCTCTTTGTCGCATGGCTGTCTGGATGTCACATCTCTTCACTTTGGCCACCACAGCATTGCATCAACTTGGCATGAGGAGAAAGGTAGGCACCCAACCTTTGAGTAATGAATTGACGGGTTGGTGTATTTGATCTATTTGTAACTTGCTTCCCAAGGATATATGCTACCCGTGATGATGGATGCCTTGAGTTTGAAAGTGGCTGTGCAAGTATTATATGAGCGAGAATGGACGTGATGATGACTTACGTCTAGGGACGGTCTACACCGTGTGAAGAGCCCCATGGAAACAAACGGCGGGCGACAGGCCATGCTGAGATCACCGTATATAAGCAACGATACGGTGATCGAGCTTATGGAGATAATGAGAATGTGGAAGTCGGTCTTTATGTTGTTCTCTCGCACCACAGCCAAGAAGCAAAAGATAAATAACGACACGGCCGTAGACAAAAGCTCTGACTCACCACAGGGGGGGGGGGGGAGAGCTTGGAGAAAATATCGATAGGATCCCACGCTTTATCATATCCCATCCATACATTTTGATATGTTATTCAGCTCTATTTTTGCTTGATACCCATGCGCTTTTAACGGTATCTCCAACCGCTGATGACAGAATTATACACTGATGACAAGCCATTTTTGAACAAGAAGTACAGTAGCTTTGTTGGGTTGAGGTACGGCCTGCCAAAGCCACCTTCAACCCCCTTCGCTGGTAGTCCACCGCACCCATGTGAAAATGAGATTCTCGGTGCTGGATGAAGAGCAACCATAACCAGGTTACTGGCGAAGTGGTCCAGAAGGTGAAACAAGATCACCGCATCGAAGAAACACTACCTTGCCGCGCTCACCACTGCTTCCCACCTCTGCCCCTACGACCACCGCCATATGCACCGCGGCCACCACCGCGACCACCACCACCACCACCATCACGTCCACCACCACGGCCATTTTTGAAAGAATCACCTCCCCTCCCATGGTTGTAGCTCTGGAACTCCCTCAGTCTTCCCGGCGGGGGACCAGGCGGAAGCGGCGGGTTGAAGGAACCACCACCACCTCCTCCATTCTTACCCCTTCCGCCACGGTTACCACCACCACCAAACTTAATCCTCCCCTGCGCCGACGACGACGGTCCCTGATTCTTCTGCACCGGCGGCCTAATAAACCCCTCATCCTCCTCATCCTCATCATCGTCCTCAAAGAAGACATGTCTCTGCGGGGCGATACCATGTCCGAAATCCGGTCTGCCGCCGTTGCTGTTTGCATCCCAGTCCGCATACGGGTCCTCCTCGTTGTACGCCGCCAACACAGACCCCTTGGGCATCGGCTTCAGCGCGATGGCGACCTTGTCTGATTCCGGATCGACGTAAAGCTGCTCGACATTGCTCTTGCTCCACGTCTCCCACACCGTAATCGTGTCCGGGCGCGCCATGTTCATGCCGCAGTCGGCGCCGTAGTGGCCCGCGTTGCCGCAGCAGTAGCAGTAGACGGGTAGGGCTTTGACTTTGGAGGAAGTGAGAGGATCAGGCTTGAAGGTGCGCCAGAGCTCAACGCAGGTCTCTTCCAGGTGCCCGTCGCGAGAGCCGCAGATAGCGCATTCCATCTGGTCGCGCGGGAGGGCGAGTTTCTCGGTGCAGGACTCGGCTTCGTGTCCGAGCTGCCGGCATTCGGTGCAGCGGCGGCGGGTCGGGCAGGCGTAGGATGGGTGCTCGGCGACGGCGCTGCACCAGCGGCAGGTGAGAAGGGGACATTGGGAGGAGTCGTGCGAGTAGGAGGCGCATTCGATGCAGAAGAGCTGGTTGTGTTCGAGGCCGCAGAAGTATTTGTGGCGGATGTGGAGGTCGACGTCTTCGTTTCGGGGCGTTGCGAGCTGTGATAATTGCTCCTCGTTTCTGGCCGCCACTTGTGGGCGCTCGCTCTGTTCATCGGCAGCTTCTGTCTCTTCGTATTTTGGTGGCTCCTCTGCCTCGTCCAAAGCTGGCCTTGGGCTGGCTGCCATGATACCACGGTAAACGGCTTCAACGTTCTCGTTATTTTCAAGGAAGAAATGCCGAGCAACGTCCTTCCCAACGGGAGTCTTGTTCTTTGTTACAATCTGTTTAAACCAGTTACACCAGGACGTCCAGATGACGCCCAGGAGCTCCGGGGTATCGGAGGTTAGAAGGTCTTGATTCAGGTTGATGAGATCCTGAGACCACTGAAGGAATCTGGTCTTCCAAAGGTCTTTGTTCTTCTTCAAGTCGTCCAAGTCCGACTTGGGGACAAATGGTGGCGTCGCCATATTCTCAAATCTGGTGCCTTGGAGAGTGAATTGGGTCCAGCTTGCTTGAGCAAATTTCTCCCTCTTCTTTGGCTCTTTGGCCTTTGTCTTTGGTTCCTCTGGTTCTTGACCTTTCCCGCTGAGTGCTTCAGAGATAATCTCCCCGAGCCGTTCTCTTGACAGTTTTTGCGCTGAAGCCAGCTTGGATCCAGCAGCCACCTGATCTATAGAGCAGCCTTTCTGGTCCGCATGATCCTGCAGCCACTGTCCCCAAGCCTTGTACAAGAGATCCGGGTTGTTCATCTTGTTGGCCTGGGCTTCGTCCATCTTTGTCTCGGGCCATCGGATATTGTGCCTGATAAGAGCCTTACAGAAATCCATAAAGCGAGTCTGCCACGATTCTGGGTATCTTGGTCGGGACCTGAAATGGGCGAAGGGCTCATGGGGAGGAAGGGCGAGCCAGCCATCCAGGACCTTTTGGTCATTCGGCGATGAGCTCTTTGAACGCTCTGCACCTTTGGTTTTCTTGACAGGCGATGCCGACGCCGTCTCTGGTGTGGTCTCTGGTTCGGCTTCCTTCTTTTGCGATTTTTTGCGCAGGCTTGATGTACTCAGCGATATGAAGGATGTCCGCAGGCCGTTGCTAACGCCGCGGTTCCAACCACCATGCGCTGGCGTACTCTCAGCCTCGTTGCCCTTGGTCGACGCCGCTTCAGATCCGGAAGGGGACTCCCCTATCTCACCCTCCTCGAAATCATCAGCCGGCGTGTTGGAGGCAGCCTCGGGATTTTCCACCCGGGCCTTTTTGACACCCGAGGCATCCGATTCATCGTCGGCAGGCCTTTTGCGGCTGGACGGCGAACCGGGAGCGCTCATTCTGGGTTGGGGGTATCGATATATGATAAGTGAAACTAGAGACAGAGTAAGTGTCTGGGTAAGTCAAAGTGAAGTGATCGAACACTGCAAATGCCAGTGTTGAAATTTTAGTGGGGCAACAGCGCCACGAAAGCAAATTCCTAGACCAAGAATGGCCGGATTCGACCCCTGGTTTCCATGGTAGTTAGCTTGGTTCTCATTGATGAAAGGGAGCCGAACAAAAACATCAAGGCCAAAGCTCGATATACAATCGATATTCAGGGAGGGTTCCTCAATGTTGAGTACGTCCTGTGGGCGATGGTGTTTGTTGAATCGCGCAGGAGGTCTGAGACAAGACGCCTCAAAGTCTTAGGTGGCTCACCTTGTTATTCAAAAGCTGAGCGCTCGTAGATGATGAGCTGAAAGTTGAAATCAAGGATTGAATAGCAACATCAACTGACCGGTACCACCACCGCGTAACTCGAGCCAGCCAAACACAGGGTGTGTTCCGGGACAGTCTTCCAGAATGCGCTTGATGATTCCGGGGTGCTGGCAGCGAAATGGCGGCTCTGCAGGGCCGAGATAACTGGGAGGGTTGATGGCCGTGGAACGAATCTCGAAGTTGAATTTCGTTTTGCAGTTCGCGTCGAGCAAGGTTTGGGTTGGAGTGCAACGGACCTTGGTGCTGGGGACATTAACAATGGGGTCAGGGTTAAGTGTGAAGGTCTTATGCTGTTTTGGACTTCCGCTGTTAAGAGCAGGTTAACTATGGAGAGCGAAATCTCACCATGTGACAGTGCAAGCCGAAATTKTAMAATTTCGCAACCTTACACTCCGGAGACGAGATCTGGTATCGCGCTCTCTTGTTCGCAGTGTGTGACGCTAACAAAGAGCACCCAGGGGACCCTAGTGGTCGGGGCGGTCTAGAGCCCCGTCTGGTAATTTTGGAGAATATGATACCAATGATACGCGATCCACATCTGGAAATGCTCAGCCTCCGCCCTCCACGCACCTGTGCCTGCCGTGAGCTGGGAGCCCCGGCTGTGATTCAGTGCGGGTGCAATGAATTGCCAGCTGCTCGCCTGCCGCAGCCTCAAGCCTCACGTGGGGAGAGACCCCTTTCATCTGTCAAAGCGGAATAATGCCTGCCACGACAAGGCACCACCCCCCCAAAGGCCCCAAGCTGCAAGGTCAGGATTGTTTCAAGGTCCCTTGGGTCCGCACCAGAAGGGTGTCCGCGGGATGCGGGACGGCGTGGTCAGTCGTAGAGGTACCTGGGGGTCTATCTTTGGGTATGCGTGGCCTCTTCATGGACCATTCCTTGCCATTGGATTTCCTGTTGTTGGGGTTCGAATTTCACTGATTATCCATAGTAACTAAACATACCGGATGCTATCTATACCGTAAACACCTCGTTTCAGTTGAAGCTGAAAGCTTAAAGAGAAAAAAAGAGTCCAGAGCACTTCAGGCCGGACAGGTACAGGTGGACAAGAGAGACTTCTCCACTCCTGGATGCCATTCCCCGCTGCTGATTCGCTGGTCTGTGGATTCCTTCTCCAAGGTCAACATCGGCCTTTTGGGACAAACGGGGAACTCCAACCTACCCACAGCCAGCACCCCTAGACTTAGCCCTTAGCGTACAGGCCTACGTTAACCTTAGCACGTCCCCTCTCAACCTCCCGTCTTCAAGGCCGGCCTTGCTTCATCCCCGACATTCCAGATTCATTGTAGTACCGACAGCATTCGTTCATCTCGACAACCGAAATCTACCAGACGGCGCCAGCATCGATTACGCCGCCAATACCAGATTAGCGAACATTCCCAACTTTGTTCCCCCCTTTTCAACCTTCTATTTTGGTGACTGGCTGGTTTCCTTTCGCCAAAAAACCGAAGCCAAAAAGCCAAGTGACATCATCCCACCTCGACCGACAAGTTGCACCATTCTCGCATCACTGTCAAGAGATCGAGTCAACAGACGAGTATTAACACCGACCGGCCCTGAACCAAGGTCGATTTGCGCTCCTGAATCCCCAAGAGATTCAGTTTCGTATCTTACCCACACCTCCGAACGACGACGGGCAGCGACGAACACGACAGACCAACTAGTCCGTGATCTTCGCCTCTCCGCGCAAACACACCCTCCGAAATCTCTACATAGACGTTAACCACACCGACGACCACCTCCGTCGGTCTCAATACCGCCAAGTTGGCTTCCCCAATCGTCCTCCCACGCACCGTCTCTTACGACGTACCCGCCACAAACTTAGCACCGCGCCGGGACTCCTTGACATATCAGAACACAATGGCAGACAAGGGTGGCCGCAGGAGGAGATCTAGTAGCATTCTCCAGGTCTACCATGAGCCTCTTGAGCCCGTTGAGCAGCTGAGTGATCAGGCTGCTCTCCCCAATTTGAATGCCAACTGGGTAAACGCAAAGGGTAATGATCCTCCCGTCCCCATCCCTCCCATCCCCATCCCTCCCCTCCAAGCTTGCCGTGATCCCTGCCCTATCCGCCGCGGGGTGCAACCAAGCTTCTACATAGCTTCCAAAGTGTAGAGCTTATGCTAATATCTCTCCTCTCCCCAAACAGGTGCATGGACAATTCACTTCGTCCTAATCCTCGCCCTCAAGATCATATACGACATTGTCCCCGGTGTCTCACAAGAAACGTCATGGACGCTGACCAACATCACGTACATGATCGGCTCATACATCATGTTCCACCACGTCCGGGGCGTGCCCTTTGAGTTCAATGGCGGCGCCTACGACAACCTGAACATGTGGGAGCAGATCGACGACGGGGCTCAGTACACGCCCGCCAAGAAGTTCTTGCTGAGCGTGCCCATTGTCCTGTTCCTGCTCAGCACGCATTACACGCACTACGACTTGACGTACTTTATCATCAACTTTTTGGCTGTCATGGCGGTCATCATTCCCAAGTTGCCTTATGTGAGTTGGCCTCTTATACCGGTTTTGTTTGTGTGGGTAGAACATCTTACTAATTTGTTTTACCTCTACAGAGCCATCGTATGCGTGTCGGTCTCTTCTCTGGCGTCCCAGAGGAATAGAATCCCCCCGATGAAGACGAAGACAAAGATTGGGAAATTGTGCCGGGAAGGAGTCAAAAACATACTGTCTCGCCTTCTGGAAGCACAACCCTAGGGTCTCCATTTGGCAAAACAAATACAAAAAAGAACCGGGCTGTGGGTTGGGCGTTGCGGGCATCAGAGGAGTTGAAAAAATAGGGCGCCCCTTAGGGTCATAGAGGAGGAGGATCCAGTCCAGTCAAGCTGCCCCATAGCGTTGCTTTCTCTGCCATAATCATGATTGGCGGCAAGTTCTACCTAGGGAGGCGGCGGCACGTGTGTGGGTTGGCAGAGGGAAGTACTTCACCAGCAACCAGGCTTCAAGGCATATGTTGAGAACCAACTCCGGTCGGGACAGGATGGGGTCGGGTTTTAGGAGATATAACACAGCACAACACACATGGGTCAGGTCAGGTCAGGTTAGGGTAGGGCAGGGTACGTTAGGGTAGGGTAGAGAAAGAGGGTTGGTTCTGTCCGTTCGGAGAAAGGTTCGAGCATGGTCAAGCATGGTCGAGAAATGAGAGGAAAAACATCTGAAGTGTTTGTGCTTTTGCTTTTTTCAGGTCTAGGGTTAAATATATAGGATCATCAGCGTCACTTAAAAGCATGGTTTTACACACTTTTTGTTTCCCTGTCCGTGTCCTTGCTTGTTGCTTTTCTCTTGCTGTGGCTTGAAGTGTTTCACACAAGTCAACAGTCAAGTCGAGTCAAGTCCGAAATCGCACTTGGTTTACTTGTAAAAACCCCAGTCAGATATGACTTGTTTCTACCCACACTTGAATTGGTTTATTTGCTTGACTTGTTGGATGTGCAGATAATCTGGCTCTCTGGTCAAAAACTACCACAGCAAAACGTTTTCCCGGATGAGATCCTTCCTGTTTTGCCGGCAGATCTTACATCAACACAGGAAACTGGTTTGGAAGTCAAGTCTCTAACTTCAAGCTTGGCTCAACTTGGCCACTTGGTGAGATTTGGCCTGCTTGGGTCCGACTTGGCTTTTGTGAAGCGCTCCTGGCTTGTGAGCGAGTGCTGTGGGTGAGTGCTGGGGCGAAATGGGGATCTTGTACTCGTGGCCTCGTGGGGAGCTCCCACCATGAACATGAAGTTGGCAACCCGCAGCTGGTGGGGGAAATCCGTCAAGGAATGCGTTAGAGATACGAGATCAAAAACGGCATTGTATGTCCGTTCCTTGTTGCTTGGTGCTTGATGCTTGGGTGCGCGGTGGGTAGGCGTCGCTCGTGCAGTTAAGATTCAAGGCGGGGATAAGGCGTGAGGTGGCGATGGTGTTTTAGGTGAATTTCATGATACTTAATAAATGAGCTCGCGGAATCCGGGCTTGAGCTGACGTCTTGTGGAAGAACCTCCGGACGCGCAAGCTGCCAACATTTCTGTGCTGCATTATACATACTGTACATACCTTTACACGTGGGAGGCTTCCATGCCGGTTTGACAGCTCCGGTGCATCGATTAGGTCCGAGGGGTCGTTAAGGACCTTGATTTCTACTGTTGAAAATTTCCTTCACCTTGTATAGGAAAATTTTTCTTCGTGATCCTGCATGATTCTTGTTCGAAGCCGGCAGGTTCTGCCAAGTACACAGTAAGACGTCTCGGGGTAACAGGTATGAATTTTTGATTGTTTTTTTTAATGCTTTTTTCTGGGAGGTGCTCCCAGGCTGATGACGCCTCACCTCGCCTCACCTCAAAGCGGGATTCTATCATCAGGAAATGACAGCGTCATAAACCTGTGAATGCTTCATCGTCCTTGGAAGCACTCCTCACTTTACAGTGTTAGACAAGCATGTACTATGCTCAGCGAAGCCACTCGAGATGATGCAGGGACACTCCACAGCTACGGAACGCGTTGGCTTTCCTCAGTCTTCTCGTTGTGAGAGTTGTGCCAGCTGAAAACAGAAGACTTAAGGCATAGTGAGTAAGGATCAGTCAGGTTCGAGGAGAAGCTGCCAGTACGAAAGCATCTCCTCGTCTTGTTTGCTGTTACTCCTCTTCCTGAACAGCAGAGGGAGATGTCGTGGACCATTCCTCGGATATTGGCCTCGGCCACGTGCAAGTCTTTATACCTTCTTGCTTGCGCAGGTAATCTGTTCGCTTCGTCAAGGCATATAACATATGCAACCTGGTAGGTTTTAAGTTCGAAAGAATGACCACCCCCGTTCTAAACAGTTCTATGCTCGAGTACAGAGATGTTTCCATGATAGTGCAACTAATCCAAGTATTTGACTTGCAATAAGTGGCCCTTTGCACTTACCCATACCTCCATACCATACAAATCTGGGAAGTCTGGCTCCCAGAAGACCTGCAATATGGGAGCAATTGCAGTATCAGGACACAGTACTGTACTGACGCAGCCACCCAGCCTGGGTTCTACTGTAGAAACTCGTAAAATCCAGAATTGCTCGGATACAGATATGGACACTTGCCCGGACTTATGTCAGTCGCTTTGCAGACGTCAGTAGGCAAAGGCATGACTGCCTGGACACCTCGACTCTGCAGTGCCATTCCCAGCTTCACGTTCCAGATTCTACCGCAGTAGGAGTACGAACCGCCTCAAACTTGCTGTACTCAGGATCCGCCATCGATCGATGATGAAATCTACCCCAACTATAGGCCCGTCCGGCATGAGGGAAGAAACAAGGGTGCTTGGACAAGTCCCCTCTCCAGTCCGGCCATCTAGAGGTAGATATAAGCCTCCAATCCTCTCAACTCGATCGTATGTTTTCTTCTCTTTCCTTACCTCACAACAAAGAGCAAACATCCAGGCCTCTCTTGAGTGCTAGGTACCCGCACACTTCAAAGCACACTTCAAAGTACGTATCCAAGTCTATCTTGATAGACTCCCTCAAAGGGTTTAAAGGGTTCATACCACCTACCTGTTCCTGTCCGTCTTCTCGTGATCTTGCTAACCTACCTCATTCAACCAACAAATAGGCATGATGAAGTACTCAACCGCCTTCATCATCGGAGCAGTTACGGCTGTCTCCCAGCTCTCCCAAGCTGCCCCAACCAACAACAACAACAACAACAACAACAACAACCGCGGAACCAACAACGGCGACTCAGTCCACAACCGCCTCGTCACTCGGGTCGCCGGTGCTGCCGCTGCTGCTCCTCACCTCGCTCACGTCGCGGAGACCACTCTCCCCGCTGCGGCCATCGACCCCCACGTCATCCTCTCTCCCCATGAGGTCGTTCCCATCCCCCAAGTCCTTTATGTTGATGATCCTGTTGTCAACAACCATGCCGCCGCCGCCGTGAAGAACTTCCGTGCTGCCGTTCCTCGTGGCGAGCTTGGCAACGGCCACCGCCTAGAGAAGAAGCAGGAGTTGTCCTCCTTGGCTACCACTACCACTACCACTACCACTACCACTACCACTACCATGGGCTCTGCTGCTCCAACTATTGATCCCTCTACTGCTCCCTCTAATGATACCTCTAATGATACCTCTACCACTACCAGCACCACTACCACTACCACTACCACTACCATTAGCTCTAATACTCCCGCTGCTACTCCCTCTACTACTCCCTCTACTACTCTCTCTACTACTCTCTCTTCTACTCTCTCTACTACTCCCTCTAATGATACCTCTACTACTCCCTCTCTTAATCCCTCTACTCTTCTCTCTATTACTCCCTCTACTACTCTCTCTACTTCTACTGATTCTGCTACCCCCTCTGCTACTCCCTCTGATGCTCCTTCTGATGAACAGAGAGCCCTCTCACTAGTTTTCATTGGTTTATTGACCTCAGAGCAAATAGAGCAGGTCGTCAAGCAGTTTCTTGAGGTTTATTTGAACTCTGCAAATGGCATGTCCTACAACAAGAAGGTGTCCTCCAACAAGAAGCTGTCCGACGAGGAGCAGGCCGAGCTCAAGAAGGCCTTCTTCCGTGCGCTCGATGGCCGCGTGCCCCAGGAGATCATTGAGATGAAGTTCAAGGAATTCTTGGAACTTCGGGAAAAGTTCAAGGAGAACGGCGACAAGTTGGGTAGCATAACCACCGTGGAGGACTCTCCGGAGATGATTCAGCGTAGGGATGGTGAGAGTGGTGGTGATGGCAACAAGAGCGCCCTGCAACAGATTTTTGGCGGCATTGATGCCTCTCAAGATGGCCGGTTCGGTGGGAATGGTCACGGTGAGTAAAGATTTCTCTTCTCTTCAGGAATTAGAAGAACGCGAGGAAGACTGACGACTTGGTAGGCAACAACAACGCCGGTGGTCAAGAGGGCCAGAACAACAACAACATCGGCGGCCAGGGCGAACAGGGCGATAACCAAGATGGCGGCCAAGTCCAGGGCAATAACAACGGAGTGAACAACGTTGGCGGCAACCAGGGTGGTCAAGATGGCCAAGATGGCGGTGACGGCCAAGGCGAGGACCAAGTTGAAGATGGCGGTGATGATGGCGCCGAGGTCGGCAAGGAACAAGATGCCAACGCCCAGACTGATGACCACGGTGACGAGGTCGAGGGCGCCGACGGTGCGGGCTGCGGTGATGCGGGCGATGAAATCAACGCGGCTCCGGCTAACGCTCCTGCTCCTGCTGCTCCGGCTCAGGCTTCGGCTCCGGCTCCGGCTCCTCAAGATGCGCCTGCTCCTGCACCTGCTCCCGCCACAGCTGGTGTCCCTGCTGGTGAGCATGCCCCAATTCCTCAACCTGTTCCAAACTCCCCAGAATCTCCCAGAGAATCCCCAGCTAACACACACCCCTCCTTAGGTGCTTCCGCTCCCGCAAGCGGCAACTCCGTCGCCCAGATCCCTGACGGGCAGATCCAAGTGGTGCCGGTGGCGGATGCTCCGATTGTGACTGGCGGTGCCAGCGTGAATGGGGGTAAGTTGTGGAAGACCATGGATATGGGAGTGGTGGTGGCTGTTGTGGGAATGTATCTGTGGTAGATATCTATCTACCGCAGTGTAACTGGGAGGTGGGTAAGCAAAAGGAGTAGTGTACTGAGAACTTATCGGGAAAGAGGGAAAGTGGTGGTAAACCAAGAAAACACACAAAAACAGCATTGACATTAATGGGGGAACGAAAAGGCGGTTTAAGTAGTAGTTATAGTTGTGAATCTCAAGTTAGGTTTCCTGCCTACGTTCCTGACTCATATGTGAATTTGTTTTCGGCCCATACACGATTTGGATCTGCTCATATGAGAGACTGAAACCTACTGTAACTCAAACACGATAAATGGAAAAGATTGACTGATACCTACCTCACTGAGGACGCGACCCTCTAAGCCACCGACAGGACGCGTGGCAACATGACAACTCGGTGACTTTCGATATTCAGGATATCGAGTTCATCCTCTAACTCTGAAAAATCAAGAGGACTGATATCTCTTTATAAAATCTTCCTCTTCTTTCGCCTAGGCAACTTGAGAGACGGGCTTCAACGAGAATCAAAATGTCGTTTTTGAACACTTTTGATGAAGTCGAGATGTGCATCATTGCTGGTAAGTTCTTTTCCCCAGATGGTATGGGTTGATGGATCGTAATCTCTGCTAGCTCATATTACAGAGACAAGGAAGTCACAATGCGTTGTGGTGGTTTTCTCTGGCATTGACAACAAACATGTGAAGGTGAAGGTGAAACATTGTCGAGATTGCCGATAGAAGTCGTCATGAAATGCTTGGCATTCTTCTCGGTCGGGCCAATTGTTCCGGATCGACCTGTGTTCAGGGTTAGGGTATTCATCGACGCATCCGTGATATTGCCGGACCGTATCATTAGGTAATCACTGACCGACGACAGAGAGAAACACAAAAGGTGTGAGTGGGGGTCGGCGCGGGATACAGTGCACGAGACTGCGACCTAACCGTGAAAGGGCTAGGGCCTAGACCGAGTGGATGCATCGCTTAACGCTCCCGTTTGGGCGAGAATGAGGTCGCTCGTTTTTGTCTGGGGAGCTGGGGTCCGGGGAAGGAAAGAGGTGACTTGCCTGGTTTGTTGTGTGTTGTTGACTTGTGGTCTCTTGTTAGTGCTGTTTTAGGGGGTCCGTAGTGCCTGTTAACATCCACTATAACCCCCTGGGTAAGAGGACGGTCTCGAATGGAAATGCACCACGGATTTTTGGGGATAACGTCATGAATCGAGGAACCAAGAAACACACATCATGACAACAGCTCCTTTCCCATTACGGCATGAATGCAGTGAATCCAGACCGCGGCCATGGTTGATGATGTGTTTGCTGTCAGGGGAAGCTCCAGGTCCGCCTCAGGGCCGGTCTAGGTTGTGCCAGGCTATTCGACACTAGCATAGCACTAACAGCTGAGAATGGACCCGGCTAATCCATAACAAGAACGAGGCCAATATTGTCACAGTGCCATCCATGAGTGCATCTGCCAAGGCCACACATCGATCGGACGAGCACTGCAGTCATCTCAACTTTCTTTTTTCTCGGTCGGTGTCGAGTGGTTTCGTTTCGTATTTTTCGGTGTTCTTCTTCTCTGCTGTCCTGTCTGTTCTCTGTTGAAATCCACTCTGCCACCGGCACTCACTCCATCTTACCAAGCAACACACAGCAACTGTAGACTCGGTAACTTTCGACTTATACAGAAAAGAGATATATTACGATTATACACTACATAGACAAAGTTATAAGATCCGGAAAGAACGTACTGTACTGACCGGTCAGAAAGAAGTTGTACAGAGTACTTATTCCACAGCAGCCACTGTCACCCATCTTCGAGGTTACGGTGACACTTAAAGTCGCAAAGCTGAGCTTCTCCCGGCTTGGAAATCTCGATCAGATTTGCTGCTACAGCCACTCAATTGCCAGCATCCCCATTCCGTCTTTGGGGTCCGAGCCGGCCATTGATTTGAGACTCCCGGGCTGCTTACCATTCGCTGGCCCAAAGCCTTTCTCCGTGGCATTTCCAGTTGACCCAGAGTAACCCTTCCATCTCATCTCACAATCTCAACACACCCGACCACGCCGACTCTCCCGAATCGGTCCCGTGTCCGTCTGCATTCCTTCCATCCTATTTTCCTCGATTTCCCTTTTACCTCTCTCCCCCAATTTTAGTAATTTGTTGTTGGATTGGACGAGGTGAGCCACACACCGACTTCACTTTAACCAAACCACAACACAACGACTGGCACCAACCAGCCTCCACTTGCCACAATCAACAACGGCGGTGCAGCATCCCTTGGGAGTCTAGGCCCGACTATCTACCACTACCACTACCCATTCACCTCTCTCCACCAAGACGACGACAACTTCGACGACTATCCATTCGGGTATCACGACGGATTCTCGGCGCCATCTGGATCCTACCACAGCTGCTTGTCTCGTCCGTCCCCGACTCCATCTGAGACCCAGATCGATCAGCCAGCTGGTCATTTCCTTCTCCAGTTAGAATAGAGTACCTCGCATCTAACAAAGCCAGCCTGTCCTTGTCTACTCGGTCTTTCTAGAAACTTGATCCAACAACTACAACTTTCCAAGGACATACCACAAGACAACCAGCACGCAGCGCACCCAGACCCTTTTCCCCGGACTAGGTCGAGAATAATGCAGGCATCGCCTCGGCGCCGTCCGATTCCCCCTCGGTAGTCCCTCATCCTCGTCCCCCCACGCGACTTCAAGATGAGGATCGCAATTAGAGAGCAGCTCGCGGCCCTCGTTATCTTTGCCGTCCTTCTCTCCCTCGCCATCGTCTCAATCCCCGTATGGATCTTCGTCAACAACTTTGTCATTGGCGTCAAGACGGATGGCCTGGCCTTGTCCGCCTCTCTCAAAGCCTCTCGCATCTCTTCCGAAATCGATCTGATCCAGACGGCATGCATCACCATCTCTACACGACTCCTGCTTCAACAGGCCTTTGAGAACTTCTACACCAATGAATATTACCGCAACCAAACTTCGGACGTCTGGAAGCAGGCTCTCGAGGATCTGGCAAGCGCGCTTTCCACCAGCAACGTGTCGGGTCTGTTGCAAGCCAGATTGTATTCTCGCAATACTACCGGTGATTCAAGTGGTCTTCTCAATATTACCGGCCAAGATGCCCTGGCCGAGCCTATCTATCTTCCCTACAAATCCCCAACTGGTGCCGACGTCAAACTCGGCGATCCCGACTATGGCTTCCCCCCCATGCTCTACCCAAATATCACATACGAGAACAAGAACCTGCCGAACCCTTACAAAAACAACACCAGCCAATTCTCTGCCAACATATACCCTGGCGTCTCGTTGGGCAATGGCAGTGAAGGCAACGGCATCCTCTTGGGACCGCTTGTGGTTAACGAGTCGTACGCGCTTGTCTCCATCACGGTCCCTGTTCGAGAGAATGAATCTAGCAAATTCATTCTTGGTTACATGACTGTGGTCGCCAGCGCGAGACAGCTCGTCGAGGTCCAAAAGTCCAGCGAGGGCCTGGGCGAGACTGGCATTGCTCTGTTCATCGGCCCAGTCAACCCCTGGAACCACTTCAACTCCAACATGCCTGCCAGCAACCAAACCTGGACCCCGCCCCGTGATGAGTTTGCGAGGACGAACCAGGTCCACTTCCTGTTCCCGCCCGCCCCCCAACCCGGCCAAGAAGACCGCCACAGCGACCACAGCTTCGAGTCGGGTGCCTATGATGCCCCCTTCGATCCGGAGACATACGAGGCGGTGCTGGATCTTTTTGTGGAGAGAAGCAATCAGACCAATTACGCCATGAGTAAGATCTCGACCAAGAATGAGCAGGGCAAAAAGGTGGCGATTGGTGCCGCCCGGCCACAGACCTCCCTGGTCTCCTGGGCGGTGGTTGTGGAACAGGACAAGCGAGAAGCGACGGAACCGATCCGTACGCTGAGGAACATACTCTTGGGTTGCGTGTTTGGTACCGCGGGGCTTGTCCTACTGCTCACCATCCCCTGTGCCCATCTGAGCGTCATGCCGATTCGCCGGTTGAAGGAGGCCACCGAGAAATCGATTGCACCGCCGGGTTATGAAGAATTGTTCGATTCCGACATGGATGAGGAGAACCCTAGTTCGGGCGGCACCACGTCGGGAAGGTCCGAGAAGGGCTGGCTCAAAAGTTTGAAGAGGAGAATGCGCAAGTCGAAGAGGGCGAGAATGAGAGCTGCCGCTGCACAGGATCCGCATCGTCATGCTTTCAAGATTCCCGCCAAGGTCGAGGATAGGAAGCATTTCATTACCGACGAGTTGACCGAGCTCACGCAAACGTTCAACGAGATGACGGATGAGTTGTTGAAGCAGTACACTTCGTTGGACGAGAAGGTGGCCGAGCGAACGAGAGAACTCGAAATCAGCAAGAAGGCCGCCGAAGCTGCTAACGAGAGCAAGACGCTGTTTATCGCCAACATTTCCCACGAGTTGAAGACACCCTTGAACGGAATTATGGGCATGTGTGCAGTCTTGATGGAGGAAGATGATGTTCTTCGCATCAAGCAGTCACTCAAGACGATTTACAAGTCTGGTAAGCATTTCCCCCTATTCTCTCGGCTTTCTTAAACTAACCATAATAGGCGACCTTCTGTTGCATTTGCTCGAGGATCTCCTCAGTTTCTCCAAAAACCAAATTGGCCAACAAGTCAGCCTGGAAGAGAGAGAGTTCAGACTTGGTGAGATAAGATCCCAAATGCTGGCCATCTTTGACAAGCAGGTCCGCGAGAACAAGATCACCTTCACCGTCAGCTTTGTCGGCACCGACCTCCTCGAGAGCAGCCCCGAGCGACGCACCAGCATCGAGAAGCGGCTTCCCGCCCTTGGGCCTCCCGGTGTTGGCCGTCTTAAGGACATGTGTCTCTGGGGTGACCAACACCGTATCCTCCAAGTCATCATCAACCTGGTTAGCAACAGTCTCAAATTCACTCCGGCAGGTGGAAGAGTCGAGTTGAGGATACGCTGCGTCGGCGAGATTGAACAACCCCAAGACGAAAGTAGGACTTCATCGTTCTCCAAGAATTCGCACCGTCCAGGTCGGTCTCGCCATAGGGTAGGTTCGGGATCGAGGGACTCGCAATCTTCCAACGGCGCGCCGCACTCGCCGAATCAGAACCCGAGTAGTGGTACCGCGCTTTCCATCAACCCCATGGACCCCAAATCGCCTCATGTGCAGATTAGGGAACGATCACCAACGCCTCCGCCGCCGAATGCCAAGTCGTTTATGTTCGAGTTCGAGGTGGAAGATACCGGTCCGGGTATTGCGGAGCATATGCAGCAAAAGATCTTCGAGCCTTTTGTTCAGGGCGATCTGGGTCTGAGCAAGAAGTTTGGTGGTACCGGTTTGGGTCTCAGTATCTGCTCCCAGTTGGCCACCATTATGGGAGGGACGATTGGGCTTAAGAGTACTGTTGGTGTGGGAACGACGTTTACGATGAGGATACCGTTGAAATATGTTCGGGATCGGTAAGTCTTCCTTTATCTCTGACTCGTAACTGTATGCTAACGAAGAACCAAGGGCTTCGAGTACCGCCTCCAGCTCCCTAGCCTCCCGTCCACCCTCCGTCGACTCCCTTGACGGCGAAACCATCCGCAACCCTCTCCCCAAACAGTCCACTGTCGACATCCATCACGGTCACTCCCACTCCCACTCCCACTCCCACTCCCACAGCCACAGCCACAGCCACGGCCACAACCAACACCCAACCGCCCCACCAGCCGCCGCCTCCGTCCTCGACACACAACCCCGTCTCGTCGGGCTCTCACAACCCTTCTTCGCCACGACCCCCAAGCACCCACCCCCGACAACGACCACCACCGCCTCGGGCGACGTTGACGACAAAATGGCCGCCCTCGACCGCGCCATGGCCGCCAAACAACTTCAACAATCCTCCTCCTCCTCCTCCTCCGGCCCCGGCAAGCTCCGCGTCCTCGTAGCCGACGACAACAGCACCAACGTGGAAGTCGTCTCCCGCTTACTCAAGCTCGAAGACGTCTACGACGTGACCATCGCCAAAGACGGACAAGAAGCCTACGACCTCGTCAAAGCCAACATGGAGCATAACCTGCAGTTTGACGTGATTTTCATGGACATACAGATGCCGAACCTGGACGGGTTGCAGTCGACGAGGCTGATCAGAAAAATGGGGTATAGTGCGCCGATTGTGGCCTTGACGGCCTTTTCGGAGGAAAGTAATGTGAAGGAGTGCATGGAGAGTGGCATGGACGAGTTTTTGAGTAAACCGATAAGAAGACCGGCGCTGAAGCAGGTGCTCAAAAAATTTGCGACGATTTATGAGGAGCAGGGCGAGACGGAGACTGTGCCGTCGGTTACGACGGGGAGTTTGAAGGGGGATGCTGAGAAGGAAAAGAAAGGGGAGGGGAAGAAGGATGGAAAGGGGGATAAGGTGGAGAAGAAGGAGGAGAAGAAGGATAAGAAAGAAGGGAGGGAGTGGATAGGGTTGAAAGATGGGAAGGGAGATGGAACTCTGGTCAATGGAACGACCACCCCGAAAACGGCTAGCAGTATTACTGTTGCTGGGACGGCAACGAATGGGTCGACGACGACTGGGACTACGATGATGAATGGGGCGCCGACGAGACCGAAGCCGGGGGATATTTACACTGATGAACCGTCGCCGAAGAGTACGCCGAAGAGTAATGGGACGGCTAGGGGGGATTCTCTCAAGGGTGGGAGGTAACGGATTCACTCGCCTTGAACGGTTCACATCCAGGTTTCTACTAGGATGCCTTTGTTTTCGATGACCTACCTACCTGGGTCTTTTACGACAACAAAGTTTGTGGGTTTAATTGTGGGAGTTTCACGTTTGGAATGGGCGCTTTATAAAATACGGGAAAGCGAGCAAGCGAGCAAGCGATCGGATACACGGAGTACAACAAGCGAAGCGAAAGTATCTGCATAGCGAGGCGTTGGTTAGGTCTTTGGGTTTCTCGAACGATAAACAGTTGGTTCGGCGAGTTTTGGTGTTAGGTTTCTATTGCTGTTTCACCCAAAGCTTCCTTGAAGCTGTTTCATTTACTCAGGTTATAATACCCTACCATTTTCTTTGCATTTAGGCGGCTTTCCTTACACTTTCGGCTTTCTCTATGCTGTGTTTCAACTTTCAACTTGGGGATAACAAAAGTTTAAGCTTCCATTGGTCTCTCTTTTCCTTTTTGTCTTCAAGGCCCCGGCGAAACTGGATCATGGATACGAGAGTTTCGGTGTGTCTTATCATGACGCAAATTCCGGACAACGTTGAAGAGGAAGGAACGGTGTTGACGGCACCCGGTACTAGCCGGGCACCAGTGAGTTCGAAATAGAGGAGGAGGAAACAAAAAGGAATGTACATACATATACGGGACGTGATATGAGCGCAGCACACACAACTACAAACAGTAGTATATACCCGTGGAAATGTAATGATAGAATGGTAATTTTGATGGAACATAAGAACATATAAGGAATCAACCTAACTCATTCGTAAATTTACCGTGATCTACTGCTGTGACTGACTGTTGTGATCTGAAAAAGAGTTTAAGACTGATGTTATCGTGATCTAAGACGGATGTGATAGCCCGTTACACAAACACCTTACCTACAGCTTCTCAAAGCCAGTTATTTAGTTGTCCTACCTTGAACGTCATGAAGGCGAAAATCTTCAAAGTGTCCAAGATTTACTATGCGCTATGGACTTGTGAAATAGGCGAAATCATGAACGCCCCCCCCCATCCAACCCATGATGAGTAAAAGGAACACTGAGCGCAGTAAAAGACATAAAATGAGCCGAGGAAATAACCGACTGGCCATTACACTGGCTAGACGCGACTACAGCAGCTTGTTGTTTGTGCACTGACTGACTGACTGCCCGATGCCCGATGCATCTTTCAGTTCTGTAACGTAGTGTACCGTAGTTGATTCACATTACGGCTATACCTGCACTTGAAGAGGTATCCTTAGAGGTACCTTACATATCAAGCGAATGAGGGATCGCGCACTTTTATCAGTGACCTATCTGGCTCTCTTGATGTTCTTGCACCTGCTTGCTTGGTCACTTGCTTGCTTGCTTGTTCGCGCTCCATTGATAGCTGCCTGCCATCCCGTACGTACGATGGGGTTGTGGGTGACTGTCTATGTCTAGAGGTAACCTTGGCTACAGTGCAGGTAGGATATCTTCCTACCTCTAGATTAGAAAATGACGTTACGATTCATGTTTAATGTTTAGTGTTCAATATTTTGATGTTGAGGTTGGCCGAGTTGGAAGCATGGGGGCAAGACTAAGGGCAAAGGGTTGTATAAGTAGACAAAAGGGGGGGCCTGAAATCTGGAAATGGCAAAGGGGCAGTCGGTTATGTTTTTGTATGACAAAACGTGATGAAAATCATTAATTACGTAGCTTATTTTAGGTACCATAGAAAGACAGCAGTATACGCCAGACTTGAACCGCAGCCAAGTACCTAGCTACCCGTCGGTTCGGTCTTTTATTGCTTTCCCATTCCACTCCACCGTCATTCCGCGCAATGTTGATAGGCAAACTATCTGCACACTTACACCCCTCCCAGGCCTAAGCAAGCTCACTGCAAGAGAATAGACTCCTTATCCAAAACTCCAAACAGCCCCTCAATCTCCCTCGCCACCTCGCACAACTCCTCCGCCACCTGCCCCGTCACCAGCGCATAAGCATAAAGCAGGGCATAATCGCGTTCCTCCACCGTCACATGCGTCAACGGATTATTGTGGATGTTATTGGTGCTCTCCAAGCTATCAATGCTTGCCCTCAGACTATTATTCCAGCTTCCATTTCCCGTCTGGCCAAAACTGGGACCGAAACTTGTAGCAGCAGTGACATAGCTATTAGCTCGTCCAGCTGTCGGTGAACTCGGGTCTCGGTCGATGTTGATGTTTTGTAGGGTGCGGGAAGGCATATGTTCCTTTCTGAACTGGAAGATTTTCGCCAGGAGTTTGTCGCGCTGGCCTAAGACGGAGGGGATGGCGTCCGTGAGGGGGTATTCGAGCATTAGCGAGGAGGCGAGAACCTGGAAGACGTGGCAGATGCGGTCGCAGAGGGCTTTTCTTTCTTCGGCCGTGTACAACAACAAAGCTCGCTCGCCCTCGGTCAGATGGCCCCTACGTTGCGTAACGAGGGACATCGCGTAGAAGGCATCGAGCAGGCGGTTGGCGCACTGCATTAGCCTGCCGGCATGGGCGGCGGGGAAGGGGCCGCGCAGCTCGAACTCGGAGGCGGCACTGACGCGGAGGGCGTCGAGGCGGGCGGCGTATTTCTTCAGGGCGGTCATCTCGCCGGATTTGAGGTAGGAGCGGCTGCAGTCGCTGCGGAGCAAGATGGCCAGCGGGCCGCGCTTCCAAATCAGACCCATCTGAAGGTAGAGCATGCTCAGGCCTTGCTGGAATTTCTTGCGGGCAGAGATGGGCCAGATCAGACGGCAGACGATCAGGCCCCAGAGGATGCCGGCGGTAACGGCGATGAACCGGTGCCAAACGATCTCGCCGATGATGGGGTGCATACCCCCTTCGTCATCATCGTCGTCGTCGACCTTTTGGGAGAGGGAGTATGCGTAGAGGGTTGAGACGTTGTAGGCGAGTAAGGTGATGCGTCCTAGGGGGGCCTGGCCCCGCGCTATCATCATCCAGAAACTCCAAAAGGCCATCAGCCAGCCGAGGACGATCAGCCCCAGAGCGTTTCCCTGGGTGACATTCCAGTTCACGTAGGCTGCTCCTGCGCCAATCATAGTCCCGAGGAACCTAGCCCAACCAGTAGTGTTGGCTGCGCCCACGGTCATGGAACAGACGATCATGAAGGAGAGGAAGCCCCATTCGCCTCGCCAGTGCTGGTAGACATCTCTCGTCTGGGGAATGAAGGCGAACATGGCCCATAGAATGGCGCCGATACCAACCTTGAGACCAAAGCGAACATCGTCTCTGGCAAGCCTCCTCATCAACCGAAGCAGTTTTTGAGACAGTGTTGCCACGACCCTACTCGACTGGTTTTTAGCTGCCTCCCAGTTATACGTATCCCTTCGTTGGACCATGGAATCAGGAATGCCCTTGGGGATGGCTGTCTTCTTGATCGGCTTGATCAAGCCCTCTTGCTCCTCTGGCACCTGGTTATACGGCAAGGCAGGAAAGAACCGACTATGGTGATCCTTGCTCCTCCACCAGACAAGCCAGTGCCAGCTACGCCTCTTGATTTGGCTTTCATGCTTCAGGTCATCCAGCACGTCCAGATACTTTTGCATCTCCTCCGCAAAGGACTGCAAGCTAAAACTGAAGTGGCCGCACGCCGCCGCAACTTCTTCAAAGTCAGCTTGTATCTGTTCCGATCTCGTCCGATCCATCTCGAGGTATTTGTACAACTCATGGAGGGCCTTAGCTCTCGCATCGTTGAAGAGACCCAGAGCATCAGTCAGACTCTGGCGAAACTGGTCATTAATCAAGATCTCGTATTTCGGGGCAGATCCAAAAGGCGGATCGCGAAGCACTTCGGAGAGTGTATAGGCCAGTGACTTCATGGAAGGTCCCAAGAGCGCAATGAAAAGCTCGAAAATCTCTCCAGAGTTGCGGAATGAGGGTATAATCGACACATCAGAGACGCGTCTATCGCTTCCAGGTAGGACTCTATCATCATCACCTTCGTCAGATGCCTCCCGAATAGCTTGCAAGACAAGTGACCGGTCTTTGCCACTTTTGAGGATAGTGGATGCCGTCCGCTGCATTTTGGGTGATAAGGGCGGCTGATCGGCCTGTTCGAACGACTCCTTCAATAGGGCAAACTGTGTATTAGCTGCGCTTCTGAGTCCACCAATTGACTGAGCGAGGGTCTCCATAGACTTGACCACCGCTCTATCAAGCTGGTATATCTTTTCCTGGCCTAGGAAGTACCGCTCAAACTTTGCCTCACGCAGATTCTTAGTCAGTTGCGGGTAAGCCGACTTGTACGCAGCTGATGCGGCATTGAACTCCCTGGAAAGAAGCTCATCTTCGGCTCCGCTGAGGAAACCATGAGTGATCATAGCAAGCATATCTCCCAGGGCAGTGGAGGTCTTGGTCATGGACTGTCGAAGTAAGTGCACGGCAGAAACGCGCCACACAAGCAGATTGACCACGGTAGTTATGGTGATGCCCATGGCAAGCATCTTTAGGATTTGAATAATCTTTTGGTTGGAGAAGACGCTGGTAAGCACAGCCGTTTCTTTGGTGACAACACCAATAATGGCAAGCGAGGCCAAGGTAGAGCCCACATTGACCAGCGGGTTGTTCATTCTCTGCTTAAGCCAACCGATGAAGCCAAACCCGCCACCAATAAAGACGACCAGAACCAGGGTGTGGGCCAGAGCAGGATTGCCCCAGACGCCGCCAAAGAGAACGGAGGTGCACATGGACAGGATGGACACCACCTGCGCGTAAGCCACGGCAACGATAGCGATGAGAATAGCCTCTATCATGGAGCCAGCGGACCTCGCCGGGTGGAAATAGACCGTGATGGTCGCGACTACATGCTTGCCGTCCGGTTTGCCGAGGAAGTCGGAAATCGGGGCCAAGAACGTGGCTAGACTTGCGATCGTGTAGGCCAGTGTACACTTGAGTACTCCGCGGCCGGTGGGGGAGTTCAGCCATTGGAACCCTCGGACCACACCGGCTCGCAGGTTATGCGCCGCGGCATGGGAGCGTTCTGAGATGGACTGTTGGTCCGAAAAGACGGGTAGTATGGCCGTGTTCGCGGAGGTGCCATTTCCGTTGAGAGCGGCCTGTACGCTTCTCCTTCGGAGTGGGAGACGAAGGGTAAAGGTGCGCCGAGATCGCTCGCCTGTAGAGGGCTCGATAAAGGTACCAACGCGCAGTTTCTGTGTTTCCGAGACCTGTCAGAGCCGCAGACGGGATAAAACATAAGTGGCATGCGGGAAAAAAAGGTGGGACAAACGCTTCTCTTAGAGGCCCTGCGACCGGCCGGAGGACCCTGAGGGTAAGGTGGTATGTTGGATGACGGAGAAGGAGAGCTCATGATGATGATGATGATGACACGGGAACTCTCAAGGCTCTCAAGTTGGTTTGCGCTCCCGGTTCAGGTTCTTAAAGCGCATATTCGGCGCTGTCTTTGTTCGGTTGATCCCACCGAAGGAGGGGAGGCAGAGATAGATACAATTAGAGATACTCGGGTGCGATTCGCGACGGCGCAATAGAGTCTACAGGGCGGATAGGTATGGTTTGTAGGAAGAACTCAATGGACGCTATTGCGACGTTAAAGTTGAAAGTCGAATGACGAGCAGGTTCGGTGAAGGCGGCAACTCGCGCCCATGAGGTGATGAAGTTGATTGGTGGAAGAAGAGTGAAGCAGCTCAATGACCCGTTCCGGCGCCAGCGGTTGGTCGTCCCGCTGCTCACTCGCACTTGCCACGCTGCCATGCTGTGTAGGTGTGAAGCAAGACAGCACTTGCTCCATGTCTTGGGCCCTGATGATCTGAAGTTCGGGGTCGGAGTTTGTTCATCTGCTCGGTTGGTGAGATGTTGCTCTTGCTTTTTCATCCCCTCATTCAACTCGAAGTTTCTCATGACGTCCTACGTTACAGTTCAGAAAGTAAATAAAGTTTGAACCTAACAGCAATAGGTACTTTCGTTTCTAATCAGCGGGGTTCTTGGTCGTGAAGTGGGGGGATTGAACCTCAAGCTGTTAACAATTGTTATAGGTGGGCAAGCCCTGTAATGATAACGTATTGTTGTGGCACTGATAAGTCATCGTCAACACAACTTAAGAAACATCACTGGTGTCCGCCGATTATCAGTCTTGGCGTCTCAACCGCAAAAGCAACGAAAAGAGCTGAGAGAAGCGCATACCGTACTGGCTGACTGACTTTGAACCCTGATTCATAAGCCAGCCTTTTGGGATTATATCCCAATCAGCAAAACCACCAAGAATCTCGCCCGCCTTTATGCGTCGGACACTTCTCATGATGAGCAACATTACCAACAATACTTCGAAACGGTTCTTTGCGCCGCTGAAAGAGCCCTTCACGGCGGGCTCTCAGCTGCGCAAGCTGGAGGGTGTAGTCTTTGACATGGACGGGACATTATGGTATGTTGATGATCATGATTTTGTTCTGTTGGCTTGTGTCTGTCTCCGAAAAACCCAGAATTGGGAGTATGGTCTGGATAGAGACATCTCATAAGAGTCATCCCTCAGTCAAGAGCATATCTGCCGAACTGAAGACGAGATTTTAAACAGACCATCCTTGAATAAACATCTCTCACCTCATATTCATCTTTCTTAATAACCGACCTTACACTCACCCTCATCACATCTCAGCGTCACCTCATCTTCGATCCCCCACCCCCTCCCTCCCTCCCATCTCTCTCTCCGTTTCACAACCAACATAGTCTCATATACTAATTTCCTCCCACCACAGCGAACCCCAAACCTACATGTTCACCCTAATGCGCTCCACCCTCTCCATCCCCAAATCCGTCGACATCCTCGAACACATCTACTCCCTCCCCACCGCCTCCGCCCAAGCCGCAGCAATGGAATCCATCCGGTCCATCGAGCGGGAAGCCATGGCCTCCCAAGTCGCTCAACCCGGTCTGGTCACCCTCATGACCTACTTGGACTCGCGAGGGATTAGAAAGGGGATTTGCACCCGCAATTTCGACGCGCCCGTCAATAACCTGCTGGAAAAATTCCTGGCTGGAAGTGTCTTCCACCCGATTGTTACTCGCGAGTTTAGGCCGCCGAAACCGGATCCGGCGGGGATTTTGCATATTGCCAAGGCTTGGGGACTAGTGAGACGGGCGGGAGCGGGGGAGAGTGGTGTGCCGGAGGTGGGGGAGGAGGAGCATGAGAGTGCTGCTGATGAGGATGCTGATGGGACAGAGACGAATGGAGGAAGTACAGAAGAGGGCCTGAAAAAGACGGAGGAAGGGGAGTTGGTGGCGGATGCGAGCGGGTTGATCATGGTGGGGGATAGTATTGATGATATGACGGCTGGACGAAGGGCGGGGGCCAAGACGGTGTTGCTGGTTAATGATGTGAATAGGCACTTGGTGGATCATGAGCACACGGATTTGGTGATTGAGAGGTTGGATCAGTTGGTTGAGGTTTTGGAGGAGGGGTTGTTGTAGGGGTGAACGGGGAGAATTTCAGTTTCACTAGCGAGAACGAAGGTGGGAGGAGGTGATGGATGATATCCAAACGAAACAAAAGTTCTTGGTATTGTTTTGCTTGGATATCTCTCAACAGATGACTTCTCGCGCCCATGATATACCCAGATACCCATCATAGACAGTACCCATTCTCCTGAACAAATGCAAAACGGACGACGCATCTTCCTTCCTGAGAAAGATCCGATTCTAGATACAAACTGGGAATTTCTCACACATACACTTTCCCTTCGAATCAAGCACCATCAACCCACCATCTACCCCTTTCCTTGTGCTCAGTCAACCCAATTCCCACTCATGGCCATAACCATAGCTGCCCATTTGGCCAAGATCCACGTTTTGCTCAACAATATGCCATTGTCGTACCATTGAGGTGAGCCAGCACAGTCAAAGTAGACCCACTGATTTTTTGAATGATTATCCCCACCAGACCGGTGGTCTAGAGGCGCGCGTATCAAAGACATCAAACGCATTCTGGGATGGTCAACGTATATGCAAAACAAAGGGCGGTAAAGGGGCAAAGCAGAGCTGCAAAAGAAAAGGGGGTTTGAGTATTATTTATGCAAAGAAACACCCTCTCATACGAGTACGACAACTGATCCACCACAGGAAACGCTCAACTCAAAATCGGCCATTTGGAGGCTGCATTGCGGCTTGCCGGCGACTTTCCCTCTGCAGTTCCTCCGCTGTCAACTGTCTTCGTGGGGGCGGCGGCGGCATCGGCTGGCCCGGAGGCCCCGGTCGGATGGGTAGGGTGAAGCCCGATCGGCTCGAGGACGAGGAACTAGTATATGAATGGCCGGTTGACATGGAGGGCCTCTTTTCGGACGGAGGAGGAGGAGGAGGCTGCTGCGGGTACCTGGGCTGAGAGCCAGTCGTAGCTACTCGCGTTCCCAGTCCCGGATGTAAAGACGGTCCACCTGTGCGGCCAACGCTGTCTGTTCGGCTGCGTGGCGGGGGTCGGGTTGGTACACTGCTATGTTGGTCTCGAGGTGACACCATAGTCCCCAGAATGGGAATCTCACCTGAAGTGGGTGTAGGTTCATCACTGGACCTTAGAAGTTCGTGCGTCGACGGAGAGAGTTGGGGTTGGAGATGAGACTTGCGGTTGTCCCGGTCCATCAAGCTGCAAGCCCACTCTCTCAGGTCGACCGGAGTTCTCTTCGCCGCTTGTACAAAGGGATCGCGGTCCTGAATTGGGCATTAGTAACTCCATCGCCGCAGGAGAGTAAAAAGAACGACTTACAAAGAGTTCTTGAGGCGTCGGCCGCCTCTCAGGTTCCTTGTAAAGACACTTCTGGATCATGTCCTCAAGAATTTGTGGGAAAGCGTCGCTCTTGGGTAGCTTCGGTGCTGGCTCGTGAACAATTTGTTGGAGAAGGTCGAGAATACCGGCGGGAGCATTTTCAGCATCATCCCCAAGCTGATCACTCGCGAACGGGAACTTGCCGATTGCCAATTCCATGACAGTCAAGCCGAAACTCCAGACATCAGACTTGACTGTGTACTTGTCGCCCTGAATTCTTTCGGGAGCCATGTAGGTGGATGTACCCACAAAGGTGTCGGCGACAGAGTTAACCAGCTCTCCGGAAACACCAAAATCGCAAAGCTTGATGTGGCCCTTCGAGTTGACGAGGATGTTGGAGGGCTTGATGTCTCTGTGCATGATGTGGTGCTTGGAGTAGAGGTACGTGAGGCCGCCGAGTGTAGCTTCGGCAATCTTTCCGAGGACATCGACGCGAACTGGACCGAACACACGGGAGATACGGTCGAGCGAGCTACATATCTCAGGTCAGTATCCATGCGCGAAGAGCACCCGGTCTAAGAGGCAACATACCCAACATCCATGTACTCCATGCACATAATCACATCGTTATGCTCGTTAAGGAAGGCGCCATAGAAGGTGACAATGTACTCGGAATGGCAGCCGTGCATGATCTGAAGCTCGCGGACGATACGCTTGCGCATCTCCTTCTTGGCCTCAACATGGATAACCTGCCCATGATTGTTAGCAGAGCCTAGACGGCAAAGCTGGGAAACCTTGGCCTATCCAACATACCTTGCGAGCCATAACTGTATTTGTCGGGATATGCCTGACTTTGCTGACTGTGCCTCCATTTCCAGCTCCCAACTCCTTGATCAGCTCCAGGTCTTCAGGCCTGAGATCCAGGTTGAACTCGATGCCAATCTCTAGTTGGGCATTGTTGTCGTCGTCCTTATCCTTATAAAAGGTCTCGGCAGTCGGCGGGGGCTTTGGAGCGGCGGGAGCCAAAGCAAGACCTTTGACGTTCTTGCGCTTCATGGAGCGCGGGGCAAATGGGTCGGCCATGGTGTCTGTTTAAGCGTAGTCGGGTACGCTTCTTCTGTTGCGGGTTTGTCTGGAGTGAGTGCGCAAGTGCTGGCGCTCTCGTTTTCTGTATTTGAGTGTCCTGAGAATAGTCAAGACAAGGTCGAAGGAGTGATGGTATGAGGAGGCGATCAGATATGGAAGCCCAATGCGATGCGATACGCCACTCGTACGGAGATGAGATGTGGATTCCGGGGTTGACAACCGTCAGGCCGGAATGTCAGTGCTGGGGATCGGGCTTCTGTTTATTGTCGATGTCAACCCAAAGGCTGGAGGTAGAAGCAGCAGACGAGCGGCAAGGCAACCGGTTCGAAACTGTCGTAAAACCAGAAGCGATGTAGAAAGGGGGCCAAGGGTTTGCGGTTGGTGATGATAACCGTCTGATGCCGTCGTCCAGTATCACAGCCCCACAAACGCGCTTGCTCTAGCTGGAGAAGGACCGACGAGAAGACCAGACGCTAGATCGCAAAGACAAATCGCTTTTGGCGGGGATTTATTCGAAGAGGGAAGCCTAGCCCAGGCGGTGTGGAAAAAGCACAAGTCGAAGGACAAGCCAATATTTAGGGTGGAAAGAGGTTGAAAGCGTACAGGCCGGTTAGAGGGAGGTGGTAATAACGCTGGGTCCCGTCAGGTCTCGCCGTTGTTCTGGTCACAGTCCCAACTGGAAGGTGGGGCTGGCTGTGATGAGAGGATGGAACCAAGAGGTATTCAAGAGGTAGGAAGAGGAGGAGAAGACGGAGGACGGAGAGCGTTGTGAGCATGGACGGCCGGCGATAGTGCTTAGCACTGGCGCAATGGTGTGTAGCGGTGCTCACTAACGCCGTCTCTGCAACCCACAACAGTCCAGTGCAGGGATCAACTGGAGGAGCACTAGGTCTCAGGGGACAAAGGAGGGGCGACCAGAGGTACCTCGTCGGTTCCTGAGGGCAAGCACAAGGCTTCCTGGTGATGCAAAGAGCTTGCTCATATTTCAATGTAAACAAGACATGGCCTTCTCAGAACTCTATTCTCTTTCTTTCCTCTGCAGTCCAAACAATGGTGACATCATGTGAACGAGCAAAGAGGTCGGGGAGGAATCTGTGATTTGTGTTACAGATAATAAAAACCCTACAAAACGGGATGGTGTTTGTTGCTTTTTGGTTCTGAATCTAGGGATGGCACACCGTACATGTGTAGTGGGGGGTACCTGTCGCCGAAAGAGCACTCCCTGATACAGTGCGGACTCTGAGAGAGACCTGACGAAGCTATTCCCATGTGGCCATAGCAGTATGGCCATTCTGAGCACAATCTATCTCGAGTAGGCCCTATGAAGCTCTTGTAGTTCGTTTAAAAGGGTTGAATGAACTCTTTGACATCGCATACGTCCCTGTCACCAGCAAGATTAAAAGAGCAACAACATGCCAATGACAGGACAATCTTCAACTTGAGCCCAACCGCAGCACAGCAAGCACAGTGCACGCCATGTTCGTACAACCCCAGAGCTCTCAAGAAGCGCGCCATGAGATATCAAATAAGCAAAACACTGCTGTGATTGGGCAGGACCAGAACTAACAGTCGGCTGTTGTCCGGATGAAGCCAGGGATTTGTTCGAGATATGCGTGCCAAATGGGGGTTCTAAGCGCGGATGGCTAGGGATCATGACCCCGAAGAACATCTGAAACCAAAGACACTCGGTTCTAGTCAAGTGGTGAGTTCCATGATGCCCAGCATGAACATGCCTCAGGTATATGAGCCATGCGGACCCCAGTCCAAGGCCAGATGAGATGTTCGTAGGCCGGCGTGGTGGCTTCGCATGAAGATGCCCAGTAGGCTAACATCATAGCCAAAGCGCCCTTGGTATCTCCCCTCGTGTGCGTGGATTATGTTGTGTCTGTACGGCATCATATGTTCCGATATTCATGTTTGTTATTCTCAACCATGAAACTTCCTCTTCCATATCCATTTCAGGGCCGGTTGCGATGTTTTTTTTTTGCACTCCTGACAGGTGAACTCCGAGCTGCTTGGCTGTATCTGGTCGTGAAGGTTCAAGACTTACATGACCCAGCTCACTCGGCGATTAGCTTCCAAATGTCACCACTTCACGTCAGGACATCTTCATGATAATGCGGTAAGCCACTTAAGCGGTCCGTCAAGCTAAAAGGGCTGTAGGTAAGTTGGTGATAGCTTCTCTATGTTCGATGTTGATGATGTGCACGGGCCATGCCATGTGTCAAAATTCAATGCTGGGCGAGTCGCGGTGAGAGTTTTCCAGACAGCAGTCAGTTCACTGAGTGCAGTTGCTATGGCGAGGCCTTGGCGAGGCTGAACGCGTTGTGTGGCGCGTGGCGTAAAAAGTTGGAGCGTACAGGTGCGGGTGGCCGGGCCTTGGCCGTCTCGCTCCAAAAATTCGGGCCCATTGACGTGCGTACCCCGACGTGACCTGGCGGCAGGCGACCAGGAGCGAGCAGCACGCAGCAGCAGCAGCCTTTCGGCCAGAGAGGTTCAGGGCAGCCACGGTCAACTCAGACCTCTCTCAACTGCAAACCACTTCTTTTTCACCAAAACAGCCCGCTCAGCACCCAACTTCCTCCTGTATTTTTCTTTTCTTTTCCATCGGCAGCTTAGCAGAGGCTGTTGCTTCCATCGAAACGCGCTTCCTTTCCAATTCCGACTCTCTTAGGCGGTCGAGAGTTGTCCGAAAACACACCTATTCGCACACCCGTTTGCGCCACCCCAACCAACCGCAACCATGAGCAACAGCATGCGCGACTTGATTGACGGTGAGGCCGAGCTCGATGACGAGGAGGATGATGAGTCCTTCGATGAGGAGGCCGGCGACCGCCCGAGAAGAAGACCCAACATCGATGATTCCAGCGAAGAGGAGGAAGATGACGAAGATGAGGAAGAGGCCAGAAAGGTACGCCGCCTCTGGCCCAATGCTGCAACATACCTCCAATCGGGAACACCGCTGACACATCCATCACTTACAGATCCGCGAAGGTTTCATCGTAGACGAAGATGAAGAGGACGAGGCTGAGGATTCCGACGCGCGCGAACGACGTAGGAGAAAGAAGCGCCGTCGTGAGCGCGAAGAGGAGGAGCAGCTCGACGAAGAAGATCTCGACCTTATTGGGGAAGCAATTCCTGAGTGGGAGCGGAAGCCACAACCCCAGGTATGTGTTCTACGGTACCGGTGACATCATCCAGTCGGCTCACTTTTTCCAAGCAAACCAAGTTCAAGCGCCTGAAACGGGGTCATAGGGATGACCACCGCCCCACTGAACGTCGCGGTCTTGCCGAGATCTTCTCCGACGAAGACGAAGAGCACGATGACCGAGGCTACGGTCGCCCCAGTGGCCGGGCTCAAGCGGACGAGTTTGACGACTTCATCGAAGATGATTACCCCGAGGATGACGAAGAACGCCGACACCGCGAAGAAGATGAGGAGGTCGCTCGTCCCAAGGATAGGGGCCTTAACATCGATACAACGGGCCTCGACAAGGATGCTCTCGAGGACATGGATGCTATCTTCGGCAATGGTGAAGACTACGAATGGGCGTTGCAGCTGGAGGAAGAGCAGGAGCACGCTGAGCGAACAAAGGAAGATATCGAGCTGCAGGATGTCTTCGAACCTTCGCAGCTCAAGGAGAAGCTTCTTACCGACGAGGATAACAGGATTCGGTTCAACGACGAGCCTGAGCGCTTCCAGCTCGATCGCAAGGCTTTCAAGAATCTCCAGATGACGTCCGACCAGTTCAAGGAGGAGGCTCGGTGGATCAGCAACCTGATGCTACCAAGCAAGAATCTTTCCAGTGAGCTTCATGGCCCGTTCAACAAGGCCGTGGGCAAGGTCCTCGAATTCTTCGTTATCGACGGCGTCGAAGTTCCCTATGTTTTCCAGCACCGCAGAGACTACCTCATCCATGCCAAGAAGATGCGCAACCCGAACCGCCGCGATGATCCCGACGCTCCTGAGTATACTGTTGACGCCGAGAAACTCCTCACCCAAGATGACCTCTGGAAGGTCCTGGATCTCGACATTAGGTTCCGGTCTTTCCTGGAGAAGCGTAACGCGTTAGAACAAACCTACGACAAGCTCAAGGAGAAAACCCGGGACGATATCCTTGAAGAGATGATACGCCAAGCGCAGTCCATTGAGGAGCTCCAGGATCTCCAAGATTACCTAAACTTTCAGTATTCGGCGGAGCTCAAGGACCTTGCTGCTAACGATAATAGCGCACAGCGAGAGATTAAGAGGGCCGGTGGCAGGACAGCTCAGTTTGAACGCATCCGGCGATCCAATGCCTACAAGTTTGTTCAGGCACTCGGAATAACGCCTGATCGTCTTGCGAAGAACATTCTGCGCGAAAGCAAGAAGGTGACCTCAGATGACGATTCAAGGCTACCAGATGATCTCGCCGACACATTGGTAGACGCAGATTTCCCGACGGGCGAGCAGGTTATCAATGCTGCTCGCCAGATGCTTGCTGAAGAGATGTTTGCCAGTCCTCGCATGCGCAAACACTTCAGGAAAAACTTCTACGGCATGGGCATTGTGAGCTGCCGCCGTACTGATAAGGGTCTGCGCAAGATCGACGAAGCAAATCCTTACTACGAGGTCAAGTATCTCAAAAACATGTCCATGGCCGATCTTGCGGTCCGCCCGGAGCTCTTCCTTAAGATGATGAAGGCAGAGGAAGAAGGGCTCATCGAAATCAAGGTTTCGCTGGAGAACGACCGCGAATTCAGGCAACAACTTTTTAATGATTTTGCCTCGGAGAACTTTAGCGAGCTTGCCGATAAGTGGAATGCGGAACGTCAAAAGGTGATCGATTTGGCCTTTGACAAGCTTGTAAAGGTTATTGTCAAGGGTGTGAAAGACTCCTTGCGGACGGCATGTCAGGATGAGCTGCTCAAGACCTGCCGTGAGCTCTACTTCAAGAGACTGGATCAAGCCCCTTATAAGCCTAAAGGTATGATTATTGGCACGACTCCCCGCGTGCTCACTCTATCGAATGGCATGGGCGACCCCAACCGTGAACCTGTATCCTGGGTCTCGATGGATGAGGATGGAAGGATCCTCGAACACGGTACCTTTACCAACCTAGCTCGTGATGAGAGTCAGCGTGAGGCCTTGGCTGAGCTAGTCAGGCGTCGGCAACCTGATGTTATTGGCATCTCCGGTTTCTCAGCCGATACACACCGTCTCATCAAGGATGTTGAGGGTCTCGTCAGTGAAAAGGGACTGGTTGGTCCCGAATACGATGACCCGGAGACAAACGAGTATCGCTCTGATCTGCTCGAGGTGATTGTCATCAACGATGAGGTCGCCCGGTTGTACAAGGACAGCCCTCGAGCGGTTGCAGATCACCCGAGCCTCAACCCGATGACCCGGTACTGCATTGCTCTGGCTAGATATATGCAGAACCCCATGAAGGAGTATGCGGCCCTTGGCAAGGATGTCACCTCTCTTCAACTCCATCCCTACCAGCAGTACCTTCCACAAGCGAAGCTGCTCAAGCACCTCGAGACGGCCATGGTCGACATGGTCAACCTCGTCGGTGTCGATATCAACGTGGCGATGCAGGACGCCAATACCGCGCATCTTCTTCCCTACGTCGCTGGTCTTGGTCCCCGTAAAGCACAACTGCTCATCAAGGGCATCAACAAGAACGGCGGAGTTGTCACCTCTCGTGACGAGCTTGTCGGCGATCCAGAGCGGCACAAGCTCCCCGTCCTTGGCCCTCGCGTGTGGAACAACTGCGCCAGTTTCCTTTTCATCGAGTACGAGCCTACGAATCCTGAGTCCGACCCGCTAGACAATACTCGTATCCATCCTGAGGACTACGATCTTGCCCGGAAGGTGGCAGCCGATGCATTGGGCTTGGACGAGGAGGACGTCAAGGCCGAAACTGACGAGAACGGTGCTGGTGCGATTGTTCGCAAGCTCTTCAAGGATGATGAGCAGGACAAGGTCAACGAGCTCATTTTGGAGGAATATGCCGAGCAGCTAGAACGCGAGTACCAACAGCGCAAGCGTGCTACTCTCGAGACGATCCGGGCTGAGTTGCAGGTGCCGTATGAGGAACTTCGCAAGAAATTTGAGAGCCTTACCGTTGACCAGATCTTCACCATGCTCACCGGTGAGAACCGCGACTCGCTCTGCGAGGGCATGATTGTGGCGGCCAACGTTCGGGTAGTCAAGGATGACTTTGCCATTGTCAAGCTGGACTGCGGCATCGAGGGACGCGTTGAGTCTCACGATGTTTCGTACCGCCACTCCATTAAGGATGTGCTTCATGTCGGACAGGTCGTCCAGGCCAAGCTCATTGATCTCAACCGCAAGGAATTTGTGAGCAAGCTATCAATGAGAGATGAAGAAATGAGGCGACCATTCCGAAGACACTTTGACCACGGTCGCGATCAGTGGGACTACCGAAAGGAGGATGAGGACAGGGAGGAACTTCGCGAGAAGGACAAGACCACGGGCCGTGCGCAGAGAGTGGTCAACCATCCTCTATTCAAGCCCTTCAACAGCACCCAGGCCGAGGAGTATCTGGGCAGTCAGCCGTCTGGCGAGGTTGTAATCCGACCTTCTAGTAAAGGTAACGATCACCTCGCCATTACCTGGAAGGTGGCGGATGGTGTGTTCCAGCATGTCGACGTGCTCGAATTGCAAAAGGAGAACGAGTTCGCTGTCGGCCGTGTCCTCCGCGTGGGCAAGTACACATACCAGGATCTGGACGAGTTGATCGTGGACCACGTCAAGGCCATGGCCAAGAAGGTGGATGAGCTCATGCAGTGCGACAAGTTCCAGAAGGGCTCCCGTAATGAGACTGGTAAGTTCACCCGCCCACTGATCCTATTCATGATCCAGATGCTAACCAAGAATAACAGAGAAATGGCTCACCACCTACATGGACGCCAACCCCAACCGGTCAACATACGCCTTCTGCATCGACACCAAGCACCCCGGTTACTTCTTCCTCTGCTTCAAGGCCAGCCGAAACTCCCGAGTCAATGCCTGGCCTGTGCGCGTCATCCCTCATGCGTTCGAGCTTATGAAGAGCCAGTACCCAGATGTTAGGGCCCTCTGTAACGGCTTTAAGCTTCGGTACCAGAGTGAGATGTTGAAGCAGCAGTCAGGAGGCAGATAGTACTGCAATAGGTCAGGGGTTACAGACGTGGGGTTTCGATGGGTTTTCGCTTGAATTGGTTATAGGGTCTCGGGTTGCAATGGAAAACAGTCTCGTTTTCTCTCTGTCTTTAGGGATTGGACCGCAGTGGACACTGGGGCTTTGAAGAGGCAGCGCATTGTTCATTGAGGGATAGACTTTACGTATTTACATCAGATTGGGTCGTGGATCATGAGACCTTACAAAAAGCCGATATAGTTATTCAACGGTGGGATGGGGAGAGGCATTTGATTTAGAGAGCAGTAATTGGAGAATTACAAAAAAAGGTTTATCTGGCATGCTTGGAATAATTTGGACATTGTTTCTGACATTCGACGTTCCATATTGATGTGCCAGTGCTCGTTTACCACTCATGACATACCTTGGCGATAACCGAGAAAGTTCCAGGCTACAGGATTGGCTGCCCATCGCAGCCTTCGTGACCTCATCGTGCCTTCACTTGGACAGATAACAAACCGTCATCACCATCAAGAAAAAGGGGTCACGACTGGACAGATTCGGTGTTAAGTCCCAGCAAAACACCGAACCATTCAAAGTTCAAAAAGAAAACGGGCAATGCCATTTGGAAGACATCCAGGATGACAGCACAGATGCCGGGATTGCCGACACCTCAACAGCTTCTGACCAATGAAACCCGCAGGATCCTGTAAACTGTGCTGTAGTGTATAAGGCTGAGCGCTAGGCAACCTCCAGGCATATTAGCATGGCAGGTCGTCGGGGTGACCATGCCATGCCATGCCATACCTCTCGGTGTGAGATGCGATACCTATGCGATGTGTAAACGTGGGTTGGATCGGGGTGTTGTTTCAACGAGTGTGAGACACATGGAAGGAAAGGATTATATTAACGGAAAGAATAAAATGTAGTGAGGCGGGCGGTCCGGGCGGCGACGGCATCGGAGGTTGATTAAATACCCGGTGCGCTGGCCCCGAGTGTTGGGACGGGAGCTCCGGTCGGGATTGGATTTGTTTTGTTTCCCCCTGGAATGTTCCTCGGGCGTACGAGCAGGCGGTCTGAACACAATTGACAGGAACGCCCCTGTCGGCTGGCCACTGAGTGCTACGGTGGGTTGATCGGTGCCTGTGGTCCCTTCTACGCCTCTCCCTGCTGTACTAACCGGGAATTAATTAGTGGTTCTCCCCAGGGGCCGTTCACCACCTTTTCCCTCCTTTCGATCGCACAACATCGACAAGACCCCTAGTCCCCTCCCATACCACCCGACAGCATTGGAGCTTTGGCTAATGGGTCGCTTCCATCACCAACCCATCCATTGATCAAGGAAGCTTCGTCTCTGACTCTGTAACTCCCGTCCCAAGGCGACACCGGACAGAGTAGCTGCTAGAGGGAGGCTACCTACAGGCACCACGACCAGACGTCGATTCCCGCATCCATCCACCCACCCTCACTGTGGTATTGTCCATTCGTCCGGGCTATACCCTTCCCTGCGTCCGTCATATACAGTAGCTCCTGATCATAGTCTGAAACCATGGCGGGCATCGAGCAGCTCGAGATTCACAGCAAGGTATGCTCACTGACCTGTTCAAGCTAGGCTTCCATAAACTTCGCAAACGGGAGTTGCTGACCGACGAACCGCTCTTCACCCCTTTAGTCCTACATTGTACGATGGGTCAAGGTTGAGGAAGGCCACACGATATCATGGAGTGTTCAACCACACAAGAAGTCCATGTACGAATACCTCCAAATCCCATAACCTCCCCGCCTCGTCTCTCCTCACCGACTCGCCCCAGCTTCAAACATTCGCTGACCTTGCAACCAACACGACTACAGAAACTTCGCCATCGTTAAGCACCCAGGAACTGGCGGTACAGCTGCCGGCTCCCAGACCTTCGAGGCCACTGCCACCCCCGAACACCCAGCCACCGAAGCCGCTGTCTCCGATGCGAAATCAGGCCTGTTCAGGAGGGATGCCAGCACAGCGCAAGATCAACTTGCCAAGAAAGGCTTCATACCCATCAAGTGGCACGGCAAATGCGAGGCCGACAAGGTTACAGTGGGCACGTACGACGTCACCAGTGCTGGCATGTACGGTCTAGTCTTCGACAACACCTTCTCCAAGCAGACGTCCAAGACGGCCACATTCGTCTTGCTTACATACCCTACCGGAGCCCCACCTCAAACTGCCCACCATCTGCCTACCGTACAAGCTGGGTCCGGCTCCAACGCCAGCAGAACGAGCTTGGGAACAGGTGCTACTCCCCGACTTGGCGCCACCAATTCCGAGTCGGTCGATAGTCTGCACAGCCATGTCGCCGGTGGTCGTAGCCGTGCCGTCTCGAACGCGAGGAGCGAGGGCGGATTTGTACCGGGCGCAACCTACCACGTCGGTGTGCTTCTCAAGAGACGTCGCAAGAAGGGCCAAGGTTTTGCCCGGCGCTTCTTCTCCCTCGACTTTACGACTTGCACGTTGTCCTACTATCACAACCGCAACTCGTCTGCCCTGAGAGGAGCTATCCCCCTGAGCTTGGCCGCCATTGCCGCCGATGAAAGACGGCGCGAGATTACTATCGATTCTGGCGCCGAAATTTGGCACTTAAAGGCGTCTGGTCCGAAGGAGTTCAACGACTGGGCCAAGGCTTTGGAAAAGGCCAGTCGTATTGCTCGCGGTCTGGAGACCCTCAACAACGGCGCGTCCCTTGGTGTTGATAGACCGGCTTCGCGGCCCTCCACCAGCGTACCCAGCGCACAGCAAGAGGACGAAAGAGAATGGGCGCAGGTCGAGGCCTTGGTTAGCAGGATTGTAGGAACAAGAGATGCTCTCAGGCGCATGGTTAAGGATATGGCTTCCGAGAAGCAGGCGCCTGGTGTTAGTCAGGCCTCGTTGCTCTCACCTAATACGCCAGCGATTGCAGAGGACTCTGAGACCTACTTCACCCCCTCGACTGAGCCGCGCAGGCCGTTCTGGAAGCGCAAGACCAGCAATGCTTCGCCGGGCGCGCAACCAGGCGTTCAGGCAACGACTGGAGCTGCTCTGACGGTGCCATCGCCAACCAGTGCGACGGCCGTTAATGGCGGCGCCGGTGCTGCGGAGGAGCGGAACACATACGATAACTGCGCGGCTCTCTTGAGCGATTTGGATTCTGTTGTGGTTGAGTTTTCGCAGTTGCTGTCCAAGAATAAGCGCCGGAGACTCCCTTCGCAGATGATGCCCCCTAACATGATGCCTGCGGCATCTAGAAAGAGTTACGAGTCTACGACGTCTACTATCGATGAGTTCTTTGATGCTGAGGCTGGTGAGACGGGCGGCGCGGGACAGAACCAGGTTATGATTATTCGTCAGAGCGAAGAAGACACACCCGGCTCAGATGCGGAGGAGGTCGATATCCACGACTCTTCATCAGTCTCTTCGGTGGAGGAAGAGGAGGAGTTCGAAGGCGTCGGTACAGAGAATCATGACAGCCTGTTCCCCGCCAAGCCGAAGTCTCTCGCGCCACTGCCAATTACCGACACGGTCACTAGACGAACGACGATTCCCGCTGCAAAGGTGCCTCCTCCCAGTCTCATTGCGTTCGTTCGCAAGAACGTGGGCAAGGATCTTAGTACGATCAGTATGCCCGTTTCTGCGAACGAGCCTTTGTCACTGTGCCAGCGTATGGCGGAACAGCTTGAGTACGGCCAGCTTCTCACGGAGGCTGCCAGAAAGACTGACGCGAAAGAGCGTCTTCTGTATGTTACGGCCTTTGCTGTCTCCCAGTTCAGCAACGGTCGTGCCAAGGAGCGTGCTACGCGTAAGCCGTTTAACCCTCTGTTGGGTGAGACCTATGAATTGGTGCGCTCCGAGAACGAAGTGCCTGGTGGGTTCAGAGTGCTAGTCGAGAAGGTCTGCCACCGCCCCGTCCGCCTCGCCGTGCAAGCCGACAGTGCTCTGTGGTCTTTCTCCCAATCCCCAGCTCCTTCGCAGAAGTTCTGGGGTAAGAGTGCCGAAATCACCACTGAAGGCCGCGTGCGTGTCAGCCTGCACCTCCCCGACGGCACCGACGAGCTCTACAGCTGGCACATCGCCACCGTATTCCTCCGCAACGTTGTCTACGGCGAGAAGTACGTCGAGCCTGTCGGCAGCATGAACGTCAACAACGAGACTTCGGGCGCCAAGGCCGTTGTTGAGTTCCGCTCGTCTAAGGGTATGTTCGGTGGCCGAGGCGAGGAAGTCCACGTCGAGACGTTCGGTCCCGACGGGTCCAACACCGGCCAGGCGCTCACGGGCACTTGGACGAGCAGTCTCAAGACGGTTCCTGGAGGCAAGGAGATCTGGAAGGCGGGTAGTCTAGTCCCCAACGCGGCGAACACGTATGGGCTTACGACATTTGCCGCGTCGCTCAACGAGATCACTCCCTTGGAGAAGGGCAAGCTGCCGCCTACGGATAGCAGGTTGCGTCCCGATCAGCGGTTCCACGAACAAGGAGATTTGGATTCCGCGGAAGAGTGGAAGGTCAAGTTGGAGGAGGCGCAGAGAGAGCGCAGAAAACAGATGGAGGAGAGAGGAGAGGAGTATAAGCCGAGATGGTTCGTCAAGGTGGCTACGGGCCAGGACGGTGAGGAGGTGTGGAAGTTGAAGGGCGGGAAGGAGGGGTATTGGGAGGAGAGGGCGAAGGGTGGTGGACAGTGGACTGGGGTGCTGGATATCTTTTCGGGGTAATCTGGTGATTTGATGGGTTCATGGGGCCGTGAGGAGGTAATATCTAGTGTAATGAAAAGCCAGCCAGCGTGCGAGAGCGAAGCATGTTAGGTTTTTTTTTTTTTTTTTTCTTCTTCTTTTGGTTACTCTTACTTTATATTGAGTATCACTATGGTTAATGAACGAAAAAAGGGGGTTTGTTGACTGTTGACCGAGGTTTGCACAGTATGCGGTGCTGTAGCCGCACCTGTCGTGACGCCCGGACGAATCCACCGAAGGCCGAGCCCACGCCGTTGCAGCCCGCGGGAGAAAGTGGGGAAAATGAACCGGGCCCGATGGATGGACGGAATTGAGCCACATTTTTGAAAAGCATCCGCGCTTGAGAAACATCAGAGTGGCCCGTGCCCGCCGATACCTCTCAACACTTTCGGAGTTCAGCGACTCTTTGGCGCGCATCTTCTCTACGGTCCTTTTTCGAGTATACAGAGCTTTAGGGCAATCGAGACGACTATCTATAATACGGCCATTACACCTGACGTCGATCACCGAAATCCCGCGACAAGCACACAGCCGCAGAAGTCAGACGAAGAAGTACCCGAACCAGCGCAACGCGACGACTCCGACCACGATCCAACACGGCGGCTGCGAGGAAAGCGCCGTCCGGAAATGCCCGTGTTATAGCCAATGTCCCTGGGAGTCAAACAGCTTTGGAGAGTCTTGTCGAATTCCAATGGCGCTCGTGGGCTCTCCCTGATTCCTAGGGAGTATACCCCAGCACTAGCTAGAGCAGCTCCCACCAGCAGATCTACTCTTCGCGCCCTCCACAGCCGGCCATCGCTTTCCGACCAGTCTCAACCTAACGACGACGAGTTCGAGGCCAACGATGTGCGCCGGCGACAGCATACTACTACTGAGGTACACGACTCTGGCGAATACCCCGCCCCCGCCGCCCAAACACCAACAGAACCATCACGAGCATCATCACCACCACCACCACCCCGAGAAGCTCAAGAACAAGCTCAAACACGAGTCCGGGACGTCCGAGATAACCAGGATGATTTATCTCCGGCCACACCTAAACGAGGTCGAGGCCCCGGTCTGGTCAACCGTCTAGCCAAGGTTCCGGTCCGCGCCCATCCTGCGCTCGAATCCGTCTTCGTCAGACCCGTCACCGAATATCCCGACCAGTACGAGACACGAGGGAGCGTAAGGACATACAGGAAGGACAACGGCCGTCAAAAGAAGCTCTTGGGAACGAGGGTATTTACCAATCAAACGGACTGGCGCGCCACTCTCCGTAACCTCCTTCAATGGACACCCATGTACCTCCCTGAGCAGTTCGCCGACACCGTCAAGGTGATCATACCTCGCGAGACCGCGCCCCGGCTCTTGTTCGACAGCGAGTACAGTGTGTGGGATATCAAGTCTCGGACCGGCTGCAAGATGGTACTATACAGGGCTGGGGACGCCGGTTATGAGGAAGGGACTGAGGACCAGGACCCGTACCTGATCATCTATGGCCACCACCACTCGGTGAACACCGCCATTGACGAGATTTTGAGCGTGACGAGGAAGGTCACCGTCATCTCCCGGACCCAGGACACGGAGGAGGTACTATGGAACGGCAAAGTAGACGGCGAAGACCTCTCCCTCCCCGCGCCCATGGTAGTTGTTCACGCCCGCCGCGCACCCTCTCAGCTGGCGCCTTATAACGTGAACATCCGCGCCGACGAGTTTCCCAAACCTGAGGAATGGACCCGCAAGACCTTCGAGGAATACGTCGACGCCCTGATCAAATCCCGCATGCCCTCCGGCCTGGCCTCCAAGCTTTACCCCGAACACGGCCGGCACGAAATGGCCGTCATCGAACAGCTTGTCGCCGTCTTCAACGACGAAGTCGCCGCCCAGTTCGTCTCCAACGCTGCCTTCAAGATGGCCCTGCACTACATAACCCGCGGCGGCGAGACCTGGCGTCCCGAGGTGCTCTCCTTGTACAACTACGCCCAAAGCGGACGCATGCAACTGGACGTCGAAGTGTTCAACATCCTCGCCGAAGCGGCCGTCAAGACCCGCTCGCTGTTTCGGTTTGGCCAGGTTTTGTACCTGATGGTCACGCGCGGGTACCAGCCTAACCTGCGCACCTGGATTTTGTTCCTGCGCATGTTCGAAGCCGAAGAGGTCAAGCGCTACGTCCTCCAGGCCATGAACGACAGGGGACTGTTCAACGCCCACGGAGCGCTGCGCATGATCGCCGACGAGATGGCGCCCCACGATGCGTACCGCGCCGTTCAGTTGCGTTGGGACGTGCCCACCTTCCTGGCTAAGCAGGACGAACTCTACGGCGCCGAAAGGAAATGGGTGTCCATTGACGCGCTCAATAAGATCATCCACGTGTTTGGTTCCTACTCGAAATTCGCCGAGATCCGGCAGTTGCTCGATCTAATCTTCACCGGTGAGCTGGTTGCGTACCCGGATCAAGTCACTGTCAACACCATTCTCGCGCACTGCAAGGCGCAAAAGAAACTGGATTTAGCTGTCGAGTTTATCCAGCTGTTTGAGGGTTACAACGCCGACAACAAGGAAACGCCCCTGAAGCTGGATAAAATGGCCTGTGACATACTCTTCGACCTGGCTCATTGGCAAAAGAAGCCGCATGTGCTCAGCACGATCTGGCGGTATGCCCACCTGGTGAACGCTACAACCTTCGATATGCGGCGGAGGGGGACTTTCCTGTTGGCGATGGACGAGACGGAACTAAAGAAGGAGAAGTCGGTGAGGAGACTCAAGTTGGGGGATAAGGAGAGGGTGCAGTTTTTGAGAAACCTCTTGCTGGGCGAGTTTATTCAGGCGAATGGTGGTGAGGAGGTGTTTGGGAAGGTTATAGCTGGTATTGCTAAGGGAGAGCAGGAACACCAGCGGAAGATGGAAGAGATCGCCAAACAGGAAGACGAGGATGAAGGAATACCGACCTCGGTGGGGAATTGGTTCCAATCTCAGTCCCTCCTGGACTCCTCCAGCCCGACAACACCCCCATCATCAGCATCACCCGCCCCTTCCGACCCATCCCACTCCAACTCCGGCCGCAACCACAACATCCCCCAATCCCTATCACAATCCTCTGAGGAACCAGAACCAACAACATGGGGCAACCTCTACGGCTCCTTCCGATCCTGGTCCTTCACCTCCCAATTCCTCCACCTCGAACCCTCCGCACCCATCGGTTCCCTCCTCCAGCAAGCCCTCGACCGCGATCGCGAGCTTCACTTGGCTCTCAGGGAAGACGGGATCGACAGACTTGACGTTGAAGAGCTAATGAAGCCGATCGAAATCCCGACAAAGTCAAGAACCAAACCGGCATTTGAGGAGGTGGGCAAGTTGTTTGAGAGGGAGAGGAAGGCGATGAAGAGGGGGGTTGAGAAGGTTGGGGGTAAAGAAGGGGATCGGAATGGAGATGGAGAGGTGCAAGAAGCGATGGCGTTTGCGGCGGTGAGGGGGCAGGCTTTGGATAACGGGTTTGGCGGTGGTAATGATGGTGGTGGTGGTGAGGCTGCTGCTGCTAAGAACGCCAGTGTTGACGAGGCGGCCTCGGCGGCGGCGGCGGCTAAGCCCAAGCCTAGTTCTCCTCCGGAGTCGAAGAAGGTTGTTGTGGAAGAACAAAAACAACAACAACCCACGGCCGCGGCCGCGGCTGCTACGGTTGAGGTTGAGGTTGAGGTCGAGGCTGGGGGGTCACCAGAAGAAGAAGCTCATGAGAGGGGTGAAAAAAAGACGACGACAAGCAAATTCAAGACACCACCAGCACCACCAGTGGCAGAAGCGCAGAAGACAGCACCACCACCACCGCCACTTACAACACTACCGGCGACATCACCGCCACCGACAAAGACACCCACAAAATTATCGGAAGAGAGAAAGACAAAAGAAGCCGGTGTTGAACCACCATTACCGTCGTCGTCGGAGAAGAGGGTGAAGTGGGAGGATCTAGCCGATCTGTAGGAGATTTCTGAGTTGGAGTATTTGTGAGATTTGCTGTTAGAGGAAAGAGGAAAGCGTAGTGTAAATTAAAACTTTGTACAGTATCGACTTGACTCTTTACATGGGTTGTGGAACGAAGAGCTGGGACGGAAAATATCTACCATGCGATCGATATTTTCGAAGGATTTTCGAGGGATAGATGACTGGGAATAGAAGGCTTTTTGGGCGCTCATGACTGTGTGTGTGTTCATTTTGTGTGCCTAGAACCTATTCTAGGAGAGTATACTGCTGTTTTCCTCGTCTGTCGTGGCCTGCTTGGTCGAGCAAATTCTGGCTGCGGTGAGATGACAACAGGTAGATAGACTTAGGGGTGCGATAGAGAGCGTCCAGTGAGAAAATTGGGCTATGAGGCCTATTTCTTTATGTTCACGAAGGTAAGTTGAGTCTTTCTCTCCTATTTGCATGCTATACTTTTGTCCGAGCACTACCTTCAACGCGAGAGGATGCAGTGAACGAGTTCGTTCCCTCGGTCCTTGGACACTCAAATGCAGTGTACTAAGGGATATTAAACAACTACCTAAACAAGGCATTTAAATCATCACATACTATCATGTCAGACGTTCATAGGAAGCCTTGCCCATTCATACTTTCGTCTTTCCCAGATCCCCCGTTTTGGTTACCTCTTACATTAACCCTTCCCCTTTCTCTCGTATTCCCCCCATCACCCCACCACAATGGATATCTCATCATTTCATATCCTTCGCCCCTTTCCCTTGACATCAACTTCGTCGATTCCCCAAAGCTTTGCACAAGATCAAGACCACTTGTTATCCAACCGTATAACGGTATACCCATTCCCATACCCATTCTCGATTCCACCCGTCGTTCCATCCCAAGTGCAATAATCCATGATGCGGCCTCCAGTGCGTGCGACGTGTTTCCTAGTGTATGTTTTCAGTTAGCAATGACACATCAACCAAGCAAGATCTTTCTTTCGAAGAAAAAAAAAAAAAAAAGGATTCCCCTCAGTCCTCTTCACACGACCACAGAAAAAGAAAATGAAAGAAAGAAAGAAGACAAGAGAGCAAAGAAGAGAACAAGGAAACTCATGCCCAAATCCTCTGCCCCTCCACCGTATCAGCCAACGTCTCGCTCAGCCTCGCCGCCCCGCTCATCCACAGCATCGTCCACGCGCTATAGATAGTATAATACTTTTCGCCCTGCGCAGCCATCTCGTTAATCACATTGACGGCGTCGCCCACGTTGACGCGCGAGGCGCGGAAGCAGACTGGGTCGCCGGCGCGCTTGTTAATTTTTGGGGAAGAAGTTTCGGTGGAGGGAGTGGTAGAGTTGGCGTTGATGGAAGCGCAATATGTTTCTACTGCTTCTTCCGGGGTGAGGGCTACCACGGAGGGGTCAGGGTTAAGGAGGTCTTATACCCAGGATGAGAAGGAGAACGGTTTGGTTTCCACTTCGGAAGAAGAGGAGGAGGTGGTGGTGGTGGTGGTGGGAGCGGCGAGGGTCAGGGTGGCGGGGAGGAGAGCAGCCGTGAGGGCGATAGTGAGCTTCATATTGACCATGTTGAGGGGATGTCGGTCTTCTGAATGTTGAGGAAGGTTGGAAGATGAGGATGGAGAATGGATGAGTGACTGTGACGGTGATGGAAACTGAGAGTGAGAACTATGGTATATATATCGATCCCAAGGATTATGGACCCGGGTATAGATTGGAAACCTCTTCTAACAAAAGTAGCTATCTGCCTATGCAACCTTGTCAACCCATCTCATTCCCATTCAGCTAGCCTAACAACCAGACCCTCCTAAGATGGCGCCATCACCAACCAGCCTGGAGATAGAATAGACGACAAACGGCAGACACGGCATAATACCACAACCCATGCATGGCTGGAGTTGATGACAGGAACCCAAGAGAATCCTTCAAGACCAAGCGGTGAAGAATATTCAACGAAGCCCGCTCTTTTCCTCTCTTCATCCGGCGTGCTCTCCCATAGAAAAAGTAGCAGCATCTTCCCGTTCCCTACCTACCTATATCAGAGTCCTTCCCGACGGCGTTTCCGTCAACAAGCGAAGGGAAAGCCAAGCAAGGAGTTCTGGCAGCCTTAGCTAGGTTCTTAGAAGCGCCGAGTCACTAGATGCTCACTGACCGGTTCTTGGCGATGTCCGCATGTACAAACGCCGACGGAGAACATGACAGGGACGGAGACCGATTGGGAAAATTTACGAAGACGGGACCAGAGAGGGAAAAGAGGACGTTGTCAAGCCCAGCCTCAATTGTGAGCGAGTCAGGGACTCCGGCCTCAGGTCTGTTCGAAAGCGAGATCTCTGACTGCCTGAAAGCCAAGATGGTTAGCCCTGTAGATCTGGCTGGAGTGTAGGGCTGAGTTTACCGAATGGAGCGGGCCGGGTCCCCTGGAAGTTGAAGCCTAGAGCTTCAAGATGTGACCTAGAATGGACTTTGACTATTCCTCTCCACCTCCGACGGCGAAATTCCTATGTCGCTACCGGATTTGAGGGGACTGTTTGTACTGGAAGCATCTGAGTAGCTGACAGATTCTCGTTCATTGTGAGAACAGATGAGACATGGCAGCCTCCGAAGAACAAGGTAGCAACAAGATAGACGTGCCGAGAATTCAGCATCGATTTGAGTTTAAAGCAAGGAAGAGTGGAAGGGGCCACCGGTTCCTCAAGTGTCAACAATAACAACAGACAATCCTGGCACCCATCATGTCCCTTCTTCGCTCCAGTTCAAGATGATGATATGGATAGGAAAGAAAGCAGAGCAAAAATAAATGGAAGATGAAAAAAAAACATACAACACCAGGGATTCGCTGGTCGTCACCGACCCAACTACTAGTCTGGCCCTCACTGGCTTATCTATGGGAGAGCGGACGGGATCCCGAGTTTTCCAGTGGGTATGGTCGTATGTGCTTAGTGCCTCACCAAATTTTGTTTATAAGCTGAGGACAAGTGGAAATAGGATGTGATGTTTTGGGGTGCTGATGTGTGTGCTACAACATCTCGCCTTTCCAAGGCCGACGAACAGCAGCCCCCTGTGAGCCAGTTACCACAGAAAAAGCAAGACGATCCCCAATTTGGCTTTCTACCACGCCATACTGCACCTTCGGCTCCTCTTCCTCATCCCCGTCATTGGGGTTCTTCGTTCGGCCGCGGTGGCGGAAATGCTTGGCTAGTTCGTCAGCTGAAGCGTTGCCGCTGCAACCGGCAAGACATGGGCCTGTGCCTGTCCTTGTTGCTGAGGCCCATCACCGTTTCTGATGTTGTTGTAACTCATGTGTCCTTTCAGTGGCTGTTTCATCATGTATAGTTGCATCGTCGCCGGCTGTTGGGTCAACGCTCATCGGACGGTCTTCCCCTGATGATTCGGATTTGGACCTCCCGCTTTGGAGAATGGCGTTTGCTATCTCCAAAGGACTCATCGTAGAATCTCGACCCAGCCGCCACCAACCCCCAAAAAGCAGAAGCGTGGCGAGTGGTCCGGCAAGACTGACTATAACTGCGAGGATGAGGGCTGGTATGTTTGCAACGTATTGTACTTGGGTGGCATGGCGTGTATAGGGAACTCCTTTCTGCATAATGGGGGGTAGCTGTTTGCTAAGTTCGCCCGTTATTTCGCCCGTCAGATCGTAAATAGGGTCGGCAGCGGAGCGAACAGACATTCGAAAGGCTATTTCGCGGTAACTGTTCATAATATAATCTATGGGATCGTTGAAATATTGATAACAAGGTTGATTGTAGTCAGTGCTACTCCAGTTTACTGCGTATAGGTTGGCGATAAGTCCTTCATTGTACGTTCTGTACCATTCGCGATCGTAGTACTTCAGCCATGAGCTTGAGTTGAACAGTGAAGTTCCGACTTGCCAAAGTGGCAGCCAGTTGTTTTCCGCGGTAAAAGTCTCATCCTGTTTTATCATAACACTTCGGAATGTCAATTTTGACTAGCCTGAGAATTTGGATGGGGGAAGGAGAGCCCAAAGCTATTGTAGTGACTTACAGGGGCTCTACAAAAGAGTCGTTTTTCCAACTTTTTGACCGCAAGGTCGCAATTTCTCCCTGGAGACTTAGGTTGTACAGCATCGCTGAAGGTTAAGAAAACATGTATGGGTGAGGTAAGCACCGGTGCACCCAGAATTGGCTTTCCGCCTTGTAGTAACCTGGAACATCATCCCAACCGGATCTGAATCATCTTCTGAGAAGTTGAAATTGATAGTTGGAGTCACCGATGATTCGAACATCGGTATTTTACCATAAGGCGTCCCGTATTTGTGCTTTTCGGGAAGATGTTCAGGGTCAAGGTCATACTTATCCGTGTCGGGACTGATTTCAGCGCAGTTAATAACATTTAAGCCGAAAGCCTAAAACATCGGACTCAGTTAGTTATGAGCAAGGAAAAGATGCACTCAAGACGGAAAGCCCATTGAAAAAATATCATTCAGAAAGTACATCTCACCTTAATGGTTAAGGTGCAATTCTCGCACCGTGCTCCTGGAATTCGCAGGGGTGCGTTGTCTAAGAAGTCCCGAATCACATCCGAAAATCCGGGCGAGAATTGCCCATCACCAGAGTCATCTAAAGTGCTCATCTTGCCGGCCCAAAGTTGCTGATGTTGAAAGTAATCGGAAGATCAATCGTTCCGTTCTGCGATACATTGATGACCTGGACGGATGAGGATCATTGTATTAGAGGGCCGCGAAGGAGAGCAGTGATTGTGACGGTGATAGACACTATTTAGGAGGTTAGCATTGGCGCAAAATTTGCTTTAGGTAAATAGAGGTACTCGACTAGAGCATAGTAGTAGAGGAATGCATACCCAGAGTGGTACGAATGGCCTTCCCATGTGAGATAGACTTGAGTGCACCCATGGTACTCGAGGAGCTGGCCCAGTTATAGTGAAGATTACTGATCTGCCTGGTGTGTGAGCACGCGGTGGCAACTGAAGACATGGAGTAAGACTCAACTGGTATCGGCGTTACTGCTTGCACCCAGAAGAATGTTACAGCTGCTTGGGCGAAGGCAAGTCCCATCAATGAATTTGCAAGAGTTGCAGTATAGGCCAGCAGAACACCGGGTTGTCTTAACCCGGACCAGTCCTTTTCTAGCCCTTTGTTACTTTTGAGAACGACTCCTACAGCCACTCCGGTGCCTAAAGCGTTCGTCAGTACATGTTTTCTCTGCTTCATTAGACAACGAGGAATTGAGATCAGGCAGGGCACAAAGAAGTAAACTGAGGTGAGTACTCACAGCAGACACTGAGGATCAATGGGATAACGCCAAACCAGGGAAACTGCCTGAGACTGCCTGCCTTCCAGGGAGTTTTGTCCACAGAGTCCGTCACCGGCTGTTTGTTGTAAGAAAACATGGAGAATATCGGTCAGTTGTTCAACGGTTGATGAGTCATTCGAGTTTCATCATGCACCTGGCGATGATATCGATGGGAGACAAGCAAAGGACGACGTTCATATTTATAAGCGCAAAGCATCCAGCCTGAGGGACTTCGAGTCGAACCTTTGCATGGTAGCTCGTGTGGGCTGTGATTAAACTTGTGTGAACCAAGTCGAGATGTCACGGCTTGTGCAAGTCCAACCTACGTTGGCAGACGGTTGTGCAAACTTGGATCTCTGTGTATACTTGTCTGGTTTTTGACTCTGCCAAGTGGTTCAACCCGCTAGGCAGAGACGATTTCGAATACCTAACGAGTAGTCAAGAGCCTCAGCCCCAACCGATTGATAAATGGTCAGTACACAACAAAGTCTCAGTCCCAGCCCGTGCAACCATATGGCAGAAAAGCCTTACCAGGCTTAGCCATGGTAGACTGTTTTGTACGCCGTGAATCTCGACCTGTGTTGCGAGACTACGGCTGAGGGCCGGGTGGTTGCCGTTCCCAGTGATACAGCCGTTATAGTACCAATATACTCTACCCTCGAGCGTCGGAAAGCGGTGAGGGTAGGTAGATAGGCGGCCTCAGGTCAAGGAACTGACGTCGAAAGCATCGTTACACTTCGGCGTCCAGAGATGATGAGCATTCAGGCGGGAAGTGCGAGAAAAACTGGTATGGAAGCATCGACCCGTTTTACGCCTCATTGAGCCATACCACCTTACAGAACGGCCGTTTACAGCAAAGGAGTTGATATAGCGTCGTAGTTGCTTTCGTTGAGTCACCATCGCTCCTTGACTGGTGATGGTGAGGGGCAGGGCTAGAGTTGACTACGAAAGGAGGAAAGTAAACAAACTGTGTAAGCAACGAAAAGTGGAGTCATAGACTCGCTAATTAGCACTGTGCCTTCAAACGCCAAGAGTGCCTGGACCGGCGCAGGCTTCAGTGGAGTTCGACCATACCAGCTTCCCCTCCACTTCGACTTGCCGCCTGCCGGTATTTTGCCGCCAACTTAAATGTTTGGAGCTACCTCTACGGCCACCACGGGTCACAACATAGGCACCGCGTGTCTACAACACCTTTACAACCACATCCTCTTAAATAACCGCCACCATGTCTAGACGGGATTTCCTTAGCCAGCCCGCGCCCGAGAACTACGTCGCCGGTCTCGGTCGTGGTGCCACGGGCTTCACGACACGATCCGATCTTGGTCCCGCGCGCGAGGGTCCTAGCGAAGACCAGATCAAGGCGGCCGTCGCGAAGAGATCTGCACAGCTAGGTCTGACCGAGGCCAAGGACGACGACAACGACGACGATGGCCGGTATCAGGATCCCGACAACGAGGTCGGTTTGTTTGCGGGAGGCATATACGAAAAGGACGACGAGGAGGCAGATCGGATATGGAAAGAGGTAGACGACAAGATGGCAAAGCGGCGACAGAAGCAAAGGTTAGTTATCACCTCCTATACATCACTTAACATCTACATCCATTCACAAGCCCCCCCTCTCCTCCCCCGACACACTCTCCCAGTCAAGCAAGCATGTGATTTATCGGTCAAGATAGATGAAAAGCAGAGTACCGACCAGAAATCGCATTTTCACAGGGAAGCACGAGAAGAGGCCGAACGATTAGAATACGAACGAAAGAACCCCAAAATCCAACAGCAATTCGCCGGCCTTAAACGAGCGCTCGAGACGGTCACCGACGAAGAATGGGCAAACCTACCAGATCCCAAGGATCTTACCGGCAGAACCAAGAGGGCACGCCAAGCCCGCTTGGAGCGCTTCTACGCCGTTCCTGACAGTGTCCTAGCTGCCGCGAGAGATTCCGGCCAATTCGGCACCACCGTTGCAGACGACGGCACCGCTACCGAGGGGGTCAACAAGGATGGCACAGTCACAGATTTTGCGAAGATCGGCGCGGCCCGCGATAAGGTATTGAGGGCGCGTTTGGAACAGCAATCACAGTCGAGTAGCGTGGCAACGGCGGGAAGCGCGACGAGTATCGACCCCAAGGGCTACTTGACATCCTTGTCGAGCATGCAGGGTGCGGAACAAAGCATTGGAGACATCGAGCAGTTCAGGAAGATGCTTAAATCGGCCGTCGACTCGAACCCCAAACAGGCAGCCAGTTGGATTGCTGCGGCTAGATTGGAAATTGCGGCTGGAAAGCCTGGTGCTGCCCGCAGCTTGATCGCGAAGGGCTGCGAACACTGCCCGAAGAGCGAGGATATTTGGTTGGAAAACATTCATTTGAACGACAACCGGAACGCCAAGGTCATTGCGGCACAGGCTATTCAAGCCAACCCACACTCAGTCAAGCTTTGGGTGGAAGCGATGAAGCTGGAAAACGACCCTAGGTCAAAGAAGAAGGTTATCCGGAGAGCTCTCGATCATAACCAAGAGTCCGAAGCGCTATGGAAGGAGGCTGTCAACCTAGAGGAGGACGTCGAAGACGCCCGCATTCTACTAGCCAAGGCGACGGAGCTTATCCCGGAGTCGCTCGACCTTTGGTTGGCACTGGCCCGTCTCGAGACTCCCGAAAACGCCCGCAAGGTTCTCAACAAGGCCGTCAAGAAGCTTCCCAACTCACACGAACTCTGGATCGCCGCCGCTCGCCTGGAAGAACAACTAGGCGAAGGCAAGAAGCGCCCCGTGATGAAGAACGCCGTCAAGTTCCTCGCCAAGCAAAACGCCATGCCCAAGCGCGAGGAATGGATCGCCGAAGCGGAAAAGTGCGAAGAAGAAGGCGCCGTCATCACGTGCAGCAACATCATCGAAGAAACGCTCGGCTGGGGTCTCGACGAGGACGACGACCGCAAGGAGCTCTGGATGGAAGACGCGCGCGCGTCCATCAACCGGGACAAGTTCGCCACGGCGCGCGCCATCTATGCCTACGCCATCCGCGTCTTCCCCAACAGCAAATCGCTCTACACGGCCGCCATCGACCTGGAGCGCAACCACGGCACCAAGGAAGACCTCTGGCACGCGCTCGAAAAAGCCGTCGAGGCCTGCCCCCACTATGAAGTCTTCTGGCTCATGCTCGCGCGCGAAAAGGCCGCCGAGGCAGGCGTTGACGAGGCCCGCCTCGTTCTCGCCCGCGCCTTTAAGCAGAACCCGGACAGCGAGGACATCTGGCTGGCGGCCGTCAAGCTGGAAGCAGACAACGGCTTCATCGACAAAGCACGGGAACTCCTCAAGACGGCGCGCCAGAACGCGCCCACCGATCGCGTGTGGATGCGCTCCGTGGCGTTTGAGCGCCAACAAGGTGACAACGAGGCTGCTTTGGACCTGGTCCAACAGGCCTTACAACTCTTCCCTTCCAAGCCCAAACTCTGGATGATGAAGGGCCAAATCTACGAAGACCTCGCCCAACTTGGACCTGCGCGGGAAGCCTACAGCACCGGCGTGCGCGCCGTCCCTTCTTCCATCCCACTCTGGCTTTTGTACTCCCGCCTAGAAGAAACGGCCGGCAACGTAGTCAAAGCGCGCTCGGTCCTCGACCGCGCACGCCAAGCCGTCCCCAAGTCCCCGGAGCTCTGGACGGAACTCATCCGCGTCGAGCGGCGCGCTGGGAACTTGAACCAGGCCAAGTCGCTCATGGCGCAAGCACTCCAACAAATGCCCAAATCGGGCTTGCTATGGGCGGAAAGGATCCTCAACCTCGAGCCGCGCACGCAGCGGAAGTCGCTGTTGGCAGAAGCCGTGAAGAAGGTGGAAGACGACCCAATTTTGTTAGTTACGGCCGCGAGAATCTTGTGGGCGGAACGGAAACTGGATCGGGCGCAGAACTGGTTCGAGAAGGCGCTGTTGTTGGACAGAGATGTCGGTGATACTTGGGCGTGGTATTACAAGTTTTTGGTGCAGCATGGTACCGAGGAGAAGAGGGCCGATTTGGTGGCCAAGTGCGTGTTGAATGATCCTAGGCATGGAGAGGAGTGGACGAGGGTGGCGAAGGATCCGAGGAATGCGGGGAGGAAGACGGAGGAGGTGTTGAAGTTGGTGGCGGAGACGTTGAGTTAGGTGTAGGCTGGGAGGGCTGTGGAAATGGAAAGGGTGATTTGTTTACACTACTTGTGATGTTGATTTGGTGTTGATGTGATGTTGAGGGATGATCAGCGCTGGGTTAGGTAAATACTAAAGAGAGCAGCGCAAAGTTCAATTGATTCAGCCACGATCAATCACCATCAGCGCCGTTGGTGTTGTGTTTGTTCAATGGTTCGCATTATTCGAATTAACTTCTTCCATAAACCCTCCAAATGTCCTGATCTTAAGTCCTAGAAAACCCATAGGAAACCCTGACCCCATCCCAGTTCCAATCCGCATGGAACTCAATATCATGATATCATTAACCCTTTAGCGTGGTGTCGTTGTGGTGAAAGAAAACTCCCGAAAAGATCAAACGCCTTCGGACATGCTACGTCTGGTCGTCATTGCCGCTCTTGTTGTTGTTTGTTTATTCGTTCAGAAGAGGAGTGTGCCGTTTACTTGGAGTTGCTGCCACCAAACCAGCTGGAAACCCCAGACTTGGCCTCGGCAGCCTTCTGCTCCACGGTGCGGTCGAACTGGTCAATCTTCTTGAGCGCTTCGGCCTTGGTGTCCTTGGCGAGGGCTTCGGCTTGGGACTTGGTTGTTGAGTAGGTCTTGTCTGCTTTGGAGACCTGTTCGCATCATCACTGTTAGCATTGTTTCCAAGAGGAGGAGGAGGTGGTAGTGGTGGTAGTGGTGATGGTGGTGGTGTGGTTAGGAAGTAATGCGAACGTACAGCTTCATCAATCTTGCTACCAATCTCCTTGCCGTAGCGGGCGCCCTCCTGGCGGGCGTCGGTCTGCGAAGAGCTAGGGATCTCGGACTTGATCTTGGCAGCGCCGCGGTGGAGGTCGGCTGTTTCCAAAGTCAGTATCGTTGCGCGAATGTGTTGGGGATAGGTATAGAGAGACGGAGGTGTAACGGCGATGGTTTACGCACCCTCAAACTTCTTCTCAGCAGCGGAAGGGCTGCCGCTGGACTTCCAGATGTAGTAACCGCCGAGACCGACAGCGCCGGCGCCGAGAATGGGGAGAACGCGAGACTGAGACATTTTGGATGTTGTTGTGGTGTTAAAGTTTAGTATGTGTTGATTGTTGCGTGGTTGCGATTATCGCGAGACTGGTTGTTTGAGTGTTGATTGTTGGTGTTGTTGTGTTGTTGATGGGTAAATGGTCTGGGTAAGGTAGACGACGGACGATATTATATACTTGTATTACAGTGCTCCAAAATGCATATGTCATCCTTTCACCTTTCCACTCCCGTCCCGTACTTCTCCAATTTCCATACCAATTCCAAGTTGCTTCCTGCTTGCTTCAACGGCTGCGGTGTCAAGGCCCGTGGTGCCTTCCGTCCTGCCATTTCAGTCATGAATTCATGACGTAGGTCGCTCTGGCCCTGAGCGGGGCCGTTGACAGAGTGGGGAATGTGTGGATGCCAAGACTAGAGCTGGACCCACTTGTTTAGTTAAGGTAAGGGCCAGGGTTGTTTCTGGCAGGCAGTCGTTAACAGTGATGAATCCTACGTGTTGATTGATCAAAGAAATGAGACTCATGCGTTGATTGGCAAAGCCATTTGGACGCTAAAGATGTTAGACATCCCTCAAGATTTTGCAGTTCTCCATGATTTACTGTCGTTTTCGAAGAATCAATTAAAGTGGCTTTGCGAGCTTCACCATCTTTCTTCAAAAAGGTTAATGCATGATACTCAGCCCTGAAGCTCAACTGGAGCTAGTGTGGACACCTGCCTAGACGAATTACATCATTGGGTGGACGCGCTTGATTGGGCACATCAATCCAGAAGTTACAGGACCCTCCAGTTGCGCTTGCTAGAGACTTGGTACCAGCTTCCAGCCCAGCACCTTGGAACATGTATCGTGGCCGCGTGGCCTCACTCTCCTCGGCGTTCCAGTCGGCGTTCCAGTCGACCATCCAAACCTACATCACTCCCGTCTGCAAGCCAAACGCCTTGCCTGCCTGCCTGCCTGCTGCCGTCCACCCTCGAACCCCTGGACCCCGAGTTTTCCAGAGATCTACCTGATCCAATCCGGATGTCCGTGTCTATGAGCAGTAGGTAAAGAAGAACAAGAAGAAGAATCACGCGACGTTTGAGCCCAGAAAGCGCGTCTCCACGGCGTTGGCTCCGACCCCTACGCCGTTAGCCAGGTCCAACCAACGGGTCCATCAAGCAAATACTTTGATGTCTTTGTCCTCGTGCACATTGTTACATACACCCTCTCGGCTATGTTGCTTGTTGTGACCGAGTAGCCATGCCCAAAATCCGTCGTCATCACCGTTCATCTCGTCGCGTACCTCCGCCAAAGGACAGCGACTTCGACCATGAAATCACCTTGGTAAACAAGGAAGACGTTTCGCCAACTAGTTCCAGGGAATCTCTTGCGCACACAAACACAAATGGAGACACTCACACGGCCCCAGAGCCTTCCGGTTCCCGCCGACAGAAACGGCTCTCCGTTTCTACCGACTCCCGATCCGGAGTAGAGGACGGAGATGCTACTCCACATCGCATCGAAACAAGTCAGGGTACCGCAATCGCAGACGATGACGCGAAGGCTACGGCACCGCCGGATGGTCCGTCCGTCTACGTCCAACGTGAGTCCAATTCTATCCAAGTTCGCCAACTTGAACTCGTATAGCCGAGTCACCGTCGGGTCCCATAACGGTACTAACATCACCGAACCAGAACCCACCCCCGACCCCAACGAAGTCGAACGCAAACTATCATTCCCATCTCTTAAGTCCAAGCCCTCCAAGGCTTCGAAGGCCTCCAAAGCCTCCCGCGTGACCAATGGCAGCACCCGCCGAAAATCCCTACCCACCCCCGAATCCGCCATCGACATCCTCTACGAAAACCAACGCGGCTGTTTCCTCTGCGGCACCCCCCTCTTCTCTTCCAAAGCCCTCGGCCCCCTTGACCCGCCAGCATGGACCAACTTCGCACACAGTGCCTCCCCAACGGATATCACCAACGCACAGGTTCCCGATCCGTCATGGGAGTGGGCGTGGGCCGAGTGGCGCGTCAACCATGAGAAGGACTACGCCGATGAAGAAGGGTGGGAGTATAGCTTTGCGTTCTGCAAGACATTCTCATGGCATCGGCCAAAGTGGTGGAACTCGTTCGTAAGAAGGAGGGCATGGATACGGAAACGCGTGAAAAAGGCATCTGGGTATGATGCTCTGCATGAGGGACAGGATCCGTCCATGCTGAACCCGGAGTACTTCACCGTCCGTGCCTCCGCGGAAATGAACAGGGAGAGGAGCCGGAGCCGGAGCAGGAGCAGGACGCGCAGCAAGAGCCGCAGTCCCAGCCGGGCTAGCACGGTGATGAACTCGCGCCGGAGTCGGGCGAGCATGCGGAGTATTTCGGAGGCGCTTGATGAGGAGGAGGATGAGATGGTGGATGATATTGAGGATGTCGAGCAGCTGCTTGCTGTGCTGAGGGAGTGCAGAATCGATCGCGAAAAGATCGAGGCGGTTAATAATTACTTGGAGCACGCCGATGATAACCTGAAAGGACTGGCAGGCGTTATGCACGATATCATGTCCATGTTCCTCTTCCAGGCTTCGAGACGGGCGCTGTTGGCGAGACTTACGGAGGTCTATGACAAGGCTGTCGAGGAGCGGGAGCGGAAGGAGAAGGAGCTGGAAGAGAAGCAAGATAAGGAGAAGAAGGATAAGGGCAAGTCCACCGAGGAGAATGTCACTCCTCCAACAGACGGAGCGATGTCCTCGCCTGGATCACCACCTCTTAGCCCCGAAGAGCTCGAAGAGAAACGATCTCACCGAGAAGAGAACCTCCACCAGGCTGTCAAGAGGGCCGACGAGGAAGTCAGACGCCTTGAGTACTGGAGCGATGTCAAGGAAATGGTCATAGAGGGAGAGACCAAAGACGCCGTGGATACCCATAAGGGCTGGGATCCTAGCTGGCAGGGTGTAGATAACTCGGGACCGGCACAGCCGCCGGCGCCGAATCATGGTGATGCTCAGACGAAGTAGGTTGGGGAATTTGGCTGCTACTGGTTCATGAGGCTTGACGGGGACGAACAAGGTAACAGTACCCTCGGCCCTTTTAATAAGAGGGGGGACAAAGTTTGGACTGCACACGACATGGACAGGACCTGGACAGCGACATAAACAGGGAGAGTGCCCCTTATTCTTCATTTCTTTGGTTTTGCGCGGTTGGGTGTTTGAAAAAAAAAAAAAAAAAAGCCATGCATGCGGTTGTCGTCGATAAGCATTATCTTTATATACTGTTCGGGTTGGGCTGTTGGATAGTTTGGCTCGCTGGCTGGGATAGGTTTGGTTGTTCCAATTCTTGTTCTACGGGTTTTCTTTGTGGCATTCGTTCATCATTATCATTATTATCGTCCGCAGTCAGGCTCAGGACTGAGAGCTTGCAAAGGTTTCTTGCCTGGAAGGAGTCTTTAGTGCATGTTATATCTCATTACGTAGTTATGAAGGTATTTTTTCACAAAAAGCTGATTGATCGTTGTGTTGGTTGAATGGTGTGGGGAGTGTGTCTTTGAGGTGAGAATTCACAGGTGAGGTTGGTGATGAAGGAAAGAATTCGGGGACCTGAACGGCAGATGGGAAAATCTCTAGTGCAAGATAAACGTCAAGGACAGACAGTCTACCGAGCCCAAAAGAAAAAATTTAAATTATTTTATCATTTTATAATAATAATAGTAAATAAATAAAAATTTTATTTAATTAAATAAATAAAGCGTTTATGCTTCCTTGAGTCCTTTCCGATGACAGCGGGATAACTTCGTCTATTTTGGACGGTGAAAAATCGATTGGAGCATAGAACACCAAGTATAAAAACGTTGACCGACGCCATGACGAATGTCAAGTACTCAAGTTTCACCGCCATATTGACATTGACGTAATGTTTTCCCAGAAGAAGAAGTATAAGAAGGCCAAAAATAGCAGCTTTGCTCCTCTCAATGAACCAAGCAGATTGTTCGCTGCACGAAGCATTGAATCCTTGAAGCATTTGAGCATTGGAATGTGAAATGTAACTATTGATATCTTCAGATCCCAGTATCCCTGCGGCCTCTTCAGCACACGATATCCCACAGTTTCGAAACACAATAATCTCCGTTACCCGTGTTATTGGAAGCGTTATTGTCGGGACCTGGCCCACTAGTTCAGCCGTTGGTGATGGCTTCGGACCGGTGGTGGCCACCTTAAAGCACCATATTTCCGCGGACCTCATTTTACTTTTTTTTTCTTGGCGTTGCCGGCGTTATTGGGGAGCCATCACTGCTCAGCCACTCCGCTATATACGTGCGTAGAATGGCATTTTGACATCGCGACTGTTGGGAATACGAACGCCAATGATGAATTCAAAGGAGGAATACCTTTGGAATTGGGTGAAGGGCATCTCCACCAATACGAAACGCCGAGGTGAAATTGACCCAAGAATCTGTCAATTTAAGGCATCCACGAAGTGTGCGGATCAATGTCACAGAATCAGAAATCGAGCAATTGAACACCAGGTTTGCTTGTCAAGAGAGTGAATGTCTTATTTTCATTCAATCCCCAAAAATCCTCCGCCACTGATTTTCTAACAAAGCATCTACATCAGAAGAAGAACAAGGTGAAACAGATAGCTTCCCTGCTTTCAGCCCACTTATTGCCCAGTACTACCACCATGGATGGTAATTGACGTTAGTGTGTCTGAGATAGGACCATGTACCCGGAAAAAGGTTTTGGCATAAAGCTGAAGAAGTTTTGAAGTTTTGTCATCAAATCGTTCGAATAAAAAAAGACCACATTTTCATCGCAGAAGAAAGTTCCGGCGCCAGTCTTTTTTGTCGTTGCGCGCCCCTCAAAAGGTTTTCTTTTCCGATCCGTTCCCGCGCGCGCCAGTCGCCGTTCCGTCCTGTATCATTGTGTGTGTGTGTGTGGTATCTTTCTAAGTGGTCTCCCGCTTCCCCTTAGTGTGTGTGTCCTTGTGTGTGGTATCTTTCTAAGTGGTCTCCCGCTTCCCCTTAGTGTGTGTGTCCTTATGTTCCATTGCCAATTTGCAAACAAAAAATTGACATTGAAGAGAAGAAAGCATGAACAAAGTGGTGGGGAAGAAAGGGTCGTAAAAGTCATCATCGCCCTGCGAGTCGTTCCGTCCATTGTCCAAAAGAGACACTGGAGAAGATCCGCATGAATCAATTTTTTTCGAATGCGCGGTAAACAAGTTTACGCGCCTGTGTGAGAAGCGAAAATGAGAAGAGCGCCTTGCTGCGAAGGCATTGAATCGTGTGACCAATTGTTTAGTTGGAGAAAGCCCACTTGACCTTCTTGCGGCCGGCGGTAAGGGCGCCAAAGACTTCGACGAAGACCTTTTTGGAAACATCGATGTCGTTCAAGGCGCATCCCATGCACTTGTCGCGAACAGTGGCGGTAATGGTCTTGCCGTTGGCCTCGATGATAACTTTCCTGTTGCAGTAGGGGTTGCCGTTGGACTGGATACCCATCATCTCGTGGGAAAGGGCCACAATGTTTTCGGACATGTCCAAGCCGCTGTCCTCGAAACCGCAGGCGCCCAAGCCGACATCGTAGTAGGTGAGGTCGCCACTGTGGGAGCTGCTAGTACTGGAAGAAGACTCCGTCTTGGCAGTCTCAACGGCCGGTGGAGAGGCAATGGTAGCGGCGGCGGGCTGAACAACAGGGGCCGGGGCAGACGAGCTCTCCACAGGAGGAGGAGGAGGGGCAGGAGCGACTGTCTGAACCGGAGGGGCGGCCTGGCTAGAGCTGGTGGTCACAGGAGCAGGAGGAGGAGCCTCAACCTTGGGAGAAGAGGCGGGAACCACGGGAACCACGGGCGCAGCGCTGGAGTGGGCCTGCGATACGGAGGTGATGAGGGTTGAAGTGGCCTTTGGAGGAACGATCACCTGGGTGGTGGTCGCGTCAATGATCTTGGTGACGGTCTCATAGACGGTTTCAGTCACCCACTCCGTGACAAGAGCACGTTTGTTGTGGTGACCGTGATCCTTCTTCTGGTGGTTATGGCCGTGGCGAGGCTGGGCAAGAGCAACTGAAGCCAAAAGGCTGATAATAACAGTGGTCGACTTCATGTTGACGGTGGTTGAAGTTCAAAAAGGATTGTGATATGTCTCTCGTCAACGAGAAACTGATGGTTGATTCTTGGTGGTCTCGGCTACCGTAAAGGGAGGGTGTATGTAGGCGGAAGGATCCTTGGTATTGTCCGTGCTGTGTAAGCTGTTGGAATGTGAAGGATCGTCAATGTCGAGATTGATATTCAAGGAAGGTGATTCTCGTAGCCGGCTCGAGGAAGGAATGTACAGCTGATGTTCCCAAATGGTTCGATCAGCAAAGAGCAGGGAAGCTTGTGAGACGTGAAAAGATGGGATCGAGGAGAGACGAAACGGGCATGAACCTTTATAAAAGAAAGGACCCGTCCGATCTTAGGGCTGGAGAAAATAAAATGAAGGGGAGGCGGGTGGTCCGGGCGAGCATGGCGACGCCTGGGATGGCCCAAAAAGGCTGATGATCCGGCTGGAGGCAAGCCATGCTCAGCCATTTCCCTTGTTTTTTTCTCACCCCTGCCCCTGCTTGGACGTGTGAATGCCTCCATGCGAGTGGGCCGTTCACACCTCTTGGGCCCCATCCTACCGAAGATGCCTAGCCAGGCCCGACTCGATCGTCCCAACCGAATTGTTAAACAACCCCATTCACCACGTGTTTGATACCACTCAAAGCTCGATCAGTTGTTAGTGCGAGTTCTTGTTTTGGCGACGACGAGGGGCAGATGCTGGCTTGTCCAGTGCCAAACAGCATTGTGGCAGTGCGGGCAATCAAGCAAATCATCGTGGACACCGCCTAGGACAAAGGAATTGGTGGTTGCTTTCGACATGCCCTTAGCCCAACCAGAGACCTTAACCCTTGCTTTCACCCGATGTTTGCAGGTGTCCTGCATTCGTCCCACAAAGTTTCTTTGACGTGCCGTGGTTTCGTAGGGCCGCGAAGAGTTACCGCTGAGATTACCGCTGAGGAGGGGGAACCACATCCAAGCCCAGCTCCTTCGACCCGAGACATGTAGCGACCTAACAAATCTCGCAATGTGGCGGCGTAGCATGGTACCAAAGAAGTTCAATGACGCTGAAATTGAAAAGCTTGACCAGAAGCGACGCGGGAGACCTGGCCCTTGCAGCTGACCTGCAAGGCACTGACGCGGAACAAAAGCCGGGCCCCTGTTTTTCTTGGTTCAGGAACGGCCAGGAACCAACTGAACCGGGATGATTTCAACCAATCATCATCCATGGCGATCCCGAGGCCTGGCTGGGCTCCTGCGCGCCGCTGAACAACTCCGGTGATCCGCCCCGCTCTTCGAAAATTCTTTATTCTGCCGTGCTCCGCGTACCTGGATGTCCTTGTCGCCCACAGGCCCGACAGCTTGTCAGACTGGGGCCGTCCGTCCCGTACGTTGTTCCACAGCGCATCGCTGGATGAGGGGAACTTCAAAGGCATTTACAATACCAAACACCGTGGCGCCCTGCGAGGAGTCGGCTGAGAACCGACGTGTGGTGGGACAAATATGCCTTCTGGTGTTTCACTGCTAATTGAGAGGAAAAGTGTAAAAATGAAGATGTTGGATTAAGGATGAACAACCTGTTCGTCCGGAAAACCGCGAACGGCGGCACGGGTAGAGACGGAAGAGAAGGTCCAGGGCATTGATGTACGGATGTGAGAGAAAGTTGCAAGTACACAGTATGCCCCTAAAGCATCGTCGATGTATTGCATACCGGTAGAGAAATGGCTCATTTGCGACTTGCCACAGTGGGACTTGAGTGAAGGAAAAAACAGAGGGCCTCTTTGACAGGTCAAAAGCTTTTTCGTAAAAGCAATGGTCACTCACCAATATGATGCCGCAAACCTGCGGTTCTGAATGGAGATGCGTCCACTTCCCCCTCCTTTTGGCCGGCCTCGGACGTCAGGCCTGGTTCCGCGACCTCTCGACAAGTCAATACGACTGGACGACCAGAATGATGTGATGGAAGGTTGAGCAACTAAGGCTGACCGGTATCCGTGATAAGATGTGGGGCACGTCGTTGTCGCAGTCGATATGCGGGCTCGGCAGGCTCGTCTTACGTGGGCGTCTCCTGAGGCCGGCAAGATGCACATTCGCCTTGCAATATGTATGATGTCTTTGGATATGCGATGTTGCCTATCATGGCCAGACTCTGGCGAAAACGTCAACTCCGCGTCCCACTTTGGTTGCCATCGTCGGTTGATTGGAGGCTTCTTGACAAAATGCCTCTTTTGAATCTTTGGGTGCGGGGACGACCTCTTTGAAGATCCTTTGGTGATGCTGGCTGAATTTTGAAGTGCTGGAACCTTTTTCATTTCTTATTTGCGGGTAAACGCGTACAGGAACAAGCCTTCTCTGGTGAACACGGGCCGGTCTTCGTCCTCAAGCTCGGTGATCTTGAAAGTCTTTCTGGCAGCCTTGAGGAACTGCATGTCTGCACGGCGTCTCTTCTTGAAACAGAAGTAAACGGTGGCGTTAGGTTCAAGGGCCAATAGATCCTTCAGGGTCTGAAGAAGGAGCGGGAAGGCGGGTTCGAAGTAGACGCAATCAGCAGCCAGAATAGTATCAGGCTTGAGAGCAACGATTTCCTCTGGCAGTGGCTCGCCCCTATTTGCATCACAAGAGGTTGTCAGAATTAAGCATGAGCGTAAGCCTTCAGAACCCGAGCCCGAGTGACCCGATCCTGGTCGGGACCGTGGAAGAAGAAGAGTCCGATGCTGTACAGCAGGAGGAGAGCGGGGAAAGCCGTCACACAGGACTGACTCACTTACCAGTTGAGGATCATGGATTTGACCTTGTCATTGAGGCCATTCAGGGTGATGTTGTGTGCCATGAGCTCTTCCATCTCCAGTTGGTCTGTGATATACATGGGAGTTTCATAGCTGCAGCCTTTGGCAACTGCAAGCCCGACGAGGCCACCGCCGGCGCCAATCTCGAGTCTGGGGGAGATATGTCAGTGCCATGCCATGTGGTGGTGATCGTGGCTTCATGTTGGATGAAGAGCCGGCATAAAAGGCACCTACATCCGAGCCTTTTGCAGCTTATCGCCATGGTAGCGCAGCATATGCTTGGCGAGAGTCATTCCGGCCGGCCAAAGCTGGCCTCCGCATCCCGTCTTTAAATCTTCGTGGAGCTTCAAAGGCTCGGGCAGGAGACCACCAAAGTCGAGAGCCGTGTCGGTAGGAGCCTTGTACTCCGGCAGGGGAGTGAAATCCTGGTCGAAGGCCAAAGGATCAAACTCCGGTGACGATGATCGCGATCGGGCGCTCATGGTTGGTTGTTTTGACTTTTTCTCTCGGGATAAAGCTAATAAAGTGAACTCAGATACCTCAAGAGTTCAACGATAATACGTCAAATCTTGTGCGTTCTTCGATCGAAAGATGTTGGGCAGAAATTGTTTTCTGGTATCACCATCGTCGTTGCCCTGTGGTGGTCTAGACGCTCGGGCAAGCGCACAAAAAGTCTCCACCAAAAATTCCCCACCCTTCCATTTTGCGGGGTTGTAGAGCCACCGCCGACAACCTTCCAACATGACACAACAGGAAGGCACGATCATTGAGCAACAAGACTTTTGACTTTGACCGCCGAGATCGTGGTCGCTCTTGCCATCGTAGTCAAGAGTAGAGGTTCGATCTCTTTCTTCGCCGGAATATTGTCAAGCCGAGCGTGACAGAGTGTCTCCGGTCGCTTCGAGTCCGGGTTGCTTAAGGCCTCCGCTGCAGGCGACTGTCATTTGATCGGCGATATCTTCCATCAACAGGGCGCGCCCTCATCAACAAGAGGCTGCGCATTGACACCAAGTGGCCTCTCAACCTTGATTCTCGAATTTAAATCGATCATGACATTTCCGTCTTTACATAATCCCCCCCCCCCCGAAATGTATCACGATGGAGCGCCTCCCTGAAGCACGCGTCTCATGGACACTTCATCTGGTGGGCTGGTGTTCACTTCGAGGCTCGACTGGAATGCTTAAACCACTTCACAACCCCATTTCAGAGGTTTCAATGCCAATCCCACATTGCTCAAGTGGGCTCGCGACACCACACTATAGAGATCCATTACGGAACTCCTCGAAATATCTGTGCCGCGTTTAAAGCCCAAGGAGCGGCTGGTGAGTCGCGACTTGTCCCCCTTAACAATTTATGGAGAGCGTGACGCCAGGGAACATGCCTCGTGAAGAAATTCAGGGTCAGCCTCCCTCTTTGAAGATTCGCGTTTTACTGTCTCTTATGTCTAGCTTGATGCCCTCAGAGCTGTCCGCTCTGGTGTTCATGATGAGCTTCCTCATCCTTCCAGTCTTTGTGAATATTGTTGTCGCTTCTGTTACCTACGACTTGATACCCTAGGCAGCACTTTGCTCGCCGTTAATATCATCACCATGGCATATGTTATACGTCTTCTCACCTTGTTACTCTTCGTTGCAGTATCTAGTGCTGCCCCTGGAGTCTACTTTCCCATCAGCTCCCAAATCTCCCCTATCGCTAGAATCGGAGAACCCTTCTCTTCGAATTCTCCAGGTCAACATTTACCTCGACATCAACCATTACCTACTCCCTCACCAACTCGCCAAGATGGCTTTCGATCGACAGCGATGCACGGAAACTCTATGGTACACCAAAGGAGACTAATGTTGGATCGGGAGATGTGACGGATGTTCCATTTGGATTGGTGGCAACCGACGAGACCGGCTCGACACCACTCGACATCACTCTGATCGTTTCAAGGAAGGCCGGGCCCAAGCTTGATATTCTTCTCAACCAACAGATACCGGGATTTGGCTTCTTCTCCAACTCCTACACCATTCTGTCACCGCCGAGGAACCAGTTCTCTTTCGTGCTGGACCCAAAGACCTTCTCAGCATCCTCAGACAAGCCCTTGACATACTATGCACTCGTGTCGGACAACACTCCTCTTCCGGCCTGGATATCGTTTGACGCCGGAAGACTTGCTTTCTTAGGACAGACTCCAGCTTTCGAGGCTCTCATCGACCCACCCCAGACCTTCGAGTTCCAACTCCTAGCCACTGACACACCTGGGTTCGCCAGTGCCCCTCTGAAGTTCAACATTGTGGTCGGGAACCACAGAGTTACGGCCGATCAGACGACAGTTGTCATCAATGCAACTGCCGGGGAGTCCTTTTCATATAATGGACTGCGGGGCAGCATCGAGGTCGATGGCCAACCCGTGACTTCCGGCGATGGTTTGATCGTGGCCTCTACCTTCAATACCCCGTCATGGCTCACCCTCGATATGGACAGTCTAGGTATCGCGGGCGCTCCTCCCATGACAGCAAAATCAACGTACTTTACCATTTCGCTCGAGGACAGCTTTGCGGACAGATTCAATCTGACAGTCATGGTTCAGGTCAGCGGCACTCAAGCTCAAGACTCCGGCATGTTGAAGGAAGAGCTGCCTGTTATCCAGGCACATGCGGGCGAGCACATAACTTTCGATCTTGGCCCCTTCCTAGAGGATCCCGATGGCACAGAAATAGTTGTCGATGACGATGCATCGCCCTCATGGATCCATGTCCGCGAAGGAACCATTTTCGGCGACGTACCAAACTCGTCAAAAGACTCCATCGTGAGCGCTACGATAAGGTTGACTTCAAAAGCTTCAGGAGCATCAGAGTCAGTCTTGCTGAGCGTGCACATGCTGACGGATTCCGGGGACGCGGCAGACACGACAGATACGAACTCGAATCCGGGCTCGACATCAACTGGGGATTCGGGCGGTACTAAGCCTAGTCGGAAACATGTACCTACTCCCATCGGACTCATTTTGCTGGTTACTATTCTTCCCGGACTCTTGCTTCTTGGCGCCCTCATGAGTATGCTTATCTGTTGCCTTAGGCGACGAAGAGAAGCCAAACGACCGAAGCTCAGCACCCGTGATATATCGGGCCCTCTCTCGGGAACTTTCACCATCAATGTCACAGGTCCAGATGGGTAGAGTTTCATGGAGCACATAACATGACCACACAACACGCAAAGCACGATAGGTCACATGTCACTGGCCGAACAGGACCGGAAGAGTGACCCTGAACCGGGTATCAGCCGCCACCAAAGCTTCGATGCTGACGTGCCATGCCCGTTCAGCACAATTCGGATGCTGCCTACCAACGAAGAACTGCTGCCGGCGAGCAGTAGTCTTCTGGATATCACAGGTTCGCCTCTGATGTTCGGTGCTGTTACTGGAACTCCACGAAATCGGCGGCACGAGAGGACTCAGACACTCCTTAGTCACATATCGGAGACTAGCTACTACGAGGAGCACTCCGCAGGGATCACCATTGACAATACTCTGGAGTTCCTCGGCAACAGCAACACAAGAGGCTCGTTTCGGGACGATGTTGAAGTCGACATTCCGTGCCTTGTTGATGTCTCTAACATCCAACCCACCCCGAACTCTGCATACACGGGCGAATCATATTGGAGCAAGCTAGGTTCCGGCCCATCCGTCCATAACAGATCTCCTGCGATAGGTTCAGTTCACGATGACCCTTCAGGCACTGCCCGGATTCAGCCAGCCATGCTAGCGAGAAAACTCGTGTGGCCTTGGTTCAAGGGTCGTGTCATCAGTATCAAAGGTGTTGCTAAGAAGTTCCGGAAGGCAGCGTAAACAACACAGGCAGGGTTGCCTAGTCTATCCAGTGTCCAGGCGTCTTTACACGACAAGACACCAGACACATCACTCGTATCAAACAAGCAGTCTGAAAGCTCGGGCATCCCTGACTTCCCATCACCGCCGCAAGGGACGAAGCGACCCATAATGACCAAGCATGCAAGACCAGTGACGCGAAGAGAAGAGCAGTCGGCACAGGGCGTATCGTTATCCCACGACAAAGCTTAGTGTCGACAAAGGTCGAGGTAGTGGGAGGTCCGACTGAAGACCGTCACAAACTAGCAGAGGACAAGAAGCAAGCTTCACCCACGTCTAGCTTCGACCGCCCCAGCAGGAATTCACTTGGCATCTCCTACGCAGACATGGTATCCAACTCACCTTTTCACCAGTCTAGCACATGGTCAACAATACCCTCTAGTCACGAGTGGCACGACGAGACATTACAGAGCCTCGAGAATGCTGACAGCGTGTTACCAAGCTCAAGCCTCAGAAGATCGCAGTCGGCATCGCAGCCTAACTAGGCACCATACAAGGACTCGCTATCTAACATCAACGATGCCGCAAGTTCCAAATACCCGCAGAGTCAATGGTCGTTTGCCCCTATTCCGCGGCCTCAGCCTCTTGGTGATGCATCCTCTATCGCCCCACAGGGTTTGTCAAACTCGGCGAGCGGGCGTGCCCGCGCTCCTACTCTTGGTTCTGTCGGTTTTCCAAAAGCACCTTCGTCATTTTGGCTTGATGGCGATGGGAATACGCATAATGAGGACGCGGAAAAGGAGAACAAATGGGCAGGCGGGACGAATGGTTTTCTCAATGGAAGGTTTCGCTCACCGCAGCCGATAGCATTGGTGACTTCGCAAAGCAGGACGAGTTCGGATTTTGCTATTTACATTTGAGTTTAATACCCCATTTTGTTCTGTTTTATCTTTCAATAGTCCTCCTAAATAATTGGTTTTTGTGCGGGTATGGATATCAAGGTTCAACGTTCCCGGACGTCACTGGCGCTTCTCAGTCCGAAATGTACAAGCTACATGTGATACCCTAGTTTACCTTTTATAATACAATTGTCCAGATTTTAGTGTAGTACCAAAATGTGCCGTCATCACGAACCAGTGGCGGCGAAAATGGGTGTATGATATCAGCGGTCCCGTCCAATCTCATGCTTCATGCTGTGTTCCTTCCCCTCAGTTTCAGTTCGAAACCCAAACTAAAAATATTTTACAGAGTAGGCGAGCCTCAGCAGAGAGGTCACGAGAGAGATTGGATCTTGCTTCCAATGTCTCGTCGGGGGCACGGAAGGGGAAGAAAATGAGGGCTGAAAGAAAAGCCTGAACCCAAATGCCGGGGGGTGTGTGTCGTCATCGTTCGACGTTTACCTATTCCCGGCTGTCTGGACTTCAATTTTTCATCCCTAGTATTCCCGTTCGCAAGCGCTCGCGCTTCCTTTCGTCTGTGAACTCGTGCGTGGTTCGTTCTATTTTATTAACTTAATCACATTCATCCCGCTGAGGTTGCAACAAACACATAAAGGGCTACAAGTAAAGTAAAGACGAGACGGGATTGGAGGCGTGAAGAAGAATGCGGCTCAAGTTGGTTGTCGAGGAATGCGATTTTTGTCCCTGCACGAAGTGATGACGAAATTGGAATCCAATCCCATCCCAAACAGGAAGTGTGGATAGTGGATTTGGACGGATACTATCGATTTTTGTGCGATGACGCTCCAGTCGGGTTTTTACACCAGGGCCATTGTCGCCCTGTTCGCTCATCCCTTCTGGCCTTCTGGTCTTCTGGCCTTCCACTTTTGGCCTTCTGGAGAGCTACCTAGGTGTTTCGGACCGGTATTCCTTGCCTTCCTCCTTGTGAGAACAGAAAGAGGACACCGCTATTCTTAGCGACGCTTTTCCTCCAACTTTATGTAACAAGGGCTCCTGTTCCTGGTCCTCACGACCTGGAGTCGAGCGGTGTCTGTCAATAGCGATCCGCGGGGTGAACTGCCATCTCAAGGCGGGGTCACAGTGTAGACTCAGACCACTCGATAAGCTCGGGACTTCAATAAACAGGCCAGCTTTCGTGTATTTTCAAGTACCTTTCTCCGTGCAATGATATCATTTCTAGGCACTGTCCTGCGTGCTTGTTCCTCCCGCCAAGAGGAAACAATCGCCTTTCCTTTCTCAACACTCGACCTTGCCCTACTGCGGTAGCTCAGAGGCCCCCTGGTAAAAAGAAATCAGTATAATTCACTAACCTGACGACGATGGCGACGACGGGTAACGAAGCACCGGCTGCCTTGAGCATTATCCTCTTCGAGTCTCTTCTCGTTCGACTCAGAGTCGTACAATCCCTCACAGCTATCCCGCGCGCGTTTCTCTCAATTCAGTACGGAAGTGCTCGGAACCAAATTGGTTAACTCATCGCGTGGCCGACCATGAAAAAACTCGAAGCTGCGCCCAAATCTGCCTCGTTGTTATACTCAAACATCGTCCCCGGTGAAAATGTTTTTTCCCACTTTCAGCTGAACTCTGCAAAATGTCTCCAGGTCTCCTACAAGAAATACCCACGCGGAGGCAAGGGAATCCACCCATCCCCGGCCCCGCCCTGCAGTTCATTACCCCACATTGCGTCTGTCGGCGGCTCGGGGTTGGTGAGTTGTGCGGACCTCGGTGTTAGGGGTCTCGCTGCCAGAGGGTAGGGGAGCATCAAAGGGTTCGTGGTGATGGGAGGATCTTCACGGATGTACCAAGCCATCTCGCAATGAGAAGAACAACAAAAAGCGGGCTGTAGATCATATGACCTGGACTCGGTGCACAATAGATGAAACCAATTCCCATAACATTGATGCCGTGACAACTGCGAGACAAGAACCACAGGCAGTTTGGGGCAACGTCCACCCGCAGCGAGCGAGCCGCGGCGCGGCGCGGCGCCTAAAAGCTAGCTGGGCTTTTGCGGGATGAAACAGCCGGGGAACCCCGCTTCAACGACCAGCAGCAGTTTCTTCTCTCTTGTGCAGGAGCGGCCTCAACGGAGGGTACCTATTTATCTGTAGGGCTCAGGTGGTGACGACTTAGGTTCCGTTTCGTCTTTAGCTGCCCACCGGTCGGCCTCACCGGGGCGCGGACACGCAAGGCTGACCAGAGGGTCCTGTCGGCAGGCGGTACCTCAAGACAGATGAGATTGAACTTGGAATCCGAACCGTGATCCGCGCAAGATATACCTAAACCCTATCGTACATTTTATCTCTACCTGAAGTTTTTACGCTTCTAGACCTGAACATCTTGCTTGAATTGACACATTCCAGATTCCCATAGCGGAAACTTATCATCGCCGTACCGGACACCTTACCCTGATTCGACGGTAACGTCAAAAGGTATTTTTGGTTACTTTGTGGAGTGACCTAGACTCTGTTGACTCCTAGCACCAAGACGGGCCAAGGAAAAATCGGATCCAACCAAAAGAGTCAAGAGTCACCACCACAGGCTGCCGCTCAAAAGGGCAGGGCATGGCATCATTAGAACAAGGGCAACTCCTCTAGACTCGCATCCGGGCGATTACATAGCCTTCCACTTCCAACAGTCGTCGCCCACTTGAGCTACCTACATACATAGTGTGGTCATCCAGCAAGCAGACATCCAGGCCTTCCCGTGAACCCTACGCACCTACGCGGATACCCCAACCAACATCATACTATACAGAAAGAGCCATCTTTGCTAGCGTGCAGTAACAGCTCGCAACCCGGCAGATACTACAAAGCAGTTAATATCCGTTATCGATTGCTACCTGGGGCTGTTCTGGACCCGTAGCACTCCAATCCACAACCCACCAGCCCACCACCCACACCTGTCAACCCGGACGGGCAGGGCCTTGCCATACTGCCAGACTGCCTCTGCCTGGGAGAGAGACCTGGCTGCACATCCATCTTCCTTCCAGCCAAAGAACCCAATCTTGCCAACAATCTGCTGCAATCCACTCCCGAACAGCAAACCACCACTTGCACCTCCACCCCTTTCTCGACTCGAGCTTCTCCTCCGCAAAAGTACGATTAACGAGCCTCGTCGCCGACTATACCAAACTACCACACCCACACCCAAACCACCACCAACAACCCATACAGACTTCATCATGGGCCAGACGCTTTCTGAGCCCGTCGTCGAAAAGGTGCGTGGCAATCATCCTGACCACTCGTTCATCGTGTGAATGTCGTCCCCGCGCCGGGTCTACCTACTCTTGACGAGTACTGCCTCCATCACCTCCCTTCCTGCTGCAAGCAAAGCACACACACACGTCGGATCACTTTCAACCACATCGCAATCGCGCTACCGAGCTGTCTCCCTGTTTGTCCTGCTCATTGCCGCCTTCGGGTCGCCCAACCGTCGGGTCCTCGCGGAAAGACGCCGTGGCCTTGTCCTGCTCTCTTCCCCCTCCTCACGCACTCATGCTGGCTCCTCGCGCGCCGGTGCCCACCATCGGCCGCCCTGAAATCATACCTACGCCGCACCCCGCCTTTGCCCCGCGCGCTGGACGGACCAAGCCGGAAATCACCATGTGAAGCACAAACGGACTTCCCTACAGAACTAGTTGGCTAACTCGATTGATTGTGTTTCTCTTAATATAGGCGTCGGCAACTGGCGGGGATGAGCGGCTCATCTACGGCGTGTCGGCCATGCAGGGCTGGCGTATCAGCATGGAGGACGCGCACACGACAGTCCTCGACCTACTAGCCAACAACCCCAAGGAGGCCAAGGAACACAGCCAAAAGCTCTCTTTCTTCGGCGTCTTTGACGGCCACGGCGGCGACAAGGTGGCATTATTCGCGGGCACCAACATCCACGACATCATTGCGAAGCAGGACACATTTAAGACCGGCAACTACGAGCAGGCTCTCAAGGACGGCTTTTTGGCGACTGACCGGGCAATTTTGAACGGTATGATATGAAAACCCTTTTCTTAGCAGCTGTGGGCTGTGCTGTGCTCTGCTGCGTACGGTGCGAAACGAGAACGAAGGAAACTAATATTCGTCCCCCTTATGTTGCAGATCCCAAATACGAGGAGGAGGTTTCTGGGTGCACCGCATGCGTCGGTCTTATCACCGATGACAAAATCTATGTGGTGAGTTGTACTCAGAAGAAAACAAACCCCCCGCTCGCGAACCGCTCTTCCTAACCTTATTTGTCTACGTTAGGCCAACGCTGGCGATTCGAGATCCGTATTGGGCGTAAAGGGCCGCGCGAAACCTTTGTCTTTCGACCACAAGCCCCAGAATGAAGGTATGCAGTTGCGCGCGCGCTTGCTGGTTCTTTGGATGACAAGGGCACGTGCTAACCGGTGCTTGTTTGTGGTTCTCTAGGCGAAAAGGCTCGTATCACTGCCGCTGGCGGTTTCGTCGACTTTGGTCGCGTGAACGGAAACTTGGCTCTCTCGAGAGCCATTGGCGATTTTGAGTTCAAGAAGAGCGCCGAGCTGGCGCCCGAGCAGCAGATCGTTACCGCATACCCCGATGTTATGGTCCACGACCTGGCCGATGATGACGAATTCCTCGTACTTGCTTGCGACGGTAAGAGAAGGCGTTATCCTGTGTATAACCGCGCGGTTAGCTAACACACGTTTTCTGCTAGGTATCTGGGACTGCCAGTCTTCCCAAGCGGTTATCGAGTTCGTCAGGCGAGGCATTGCCGCCAAGCAGGATTTGGACAAGATCTGTGAAAACATGATGGACAACTGCCTGGCCTCCAACTCGGAGACGGGTGGCGTTGGTTGTGACAACATGACCATGATCATTGTTGGTTTCCTCAGGGGACGGACTAAGGAGGAGTGGTATGAGGAGATTGCCAAGCGCGTCGCCAACGGTGACGGCCCTTGCGCTCCTCCCGAATATGGTAGGGAAACACCATCCCCCTGACCGCTTTCATCATAACACAAACTTCACCATATCATAACATTCCCGTATTTCCCTATATATCCCTCTTAAACCACACTTGTACTTCATATAACCCAGCTCGTTTTCATTGGCACATACGCTTTACTTCTCTGCTATTCTTATGAGCTTGACACTAATACCATATCTGTTTTTTCCGCACATTATAGCTGAGTTCCGCGGTCCTGGTGTGCATCACAACTTTGATGATAGTGACAGCGGGTATGATCTCGAGGACAACGGAAACAAGGGCAAGCCCTTTGGCATGGGCGGCTACAAGGGCCGCATCATCTTCCTTGGCGACGGAACCGAGGTCCTGACCGACGCCGACGACACCGAGATGTTTGACAATGTGGAGGAGGACAAGGATCTCGCCAGCCAAGTCTCCAAGTCCCCCTCAAGCATAACAGCGAACGACCAGGCTGCCCAGAAGTCGGCTGCCGACCAGGACCAGAAGGAGCAGACTGCCATTGCCGCGGCGACGGCGGATAACAGCACACAACAAAACGCCCAGAAGGAGGAGGCAAGCTCGCCGGCTAAGGCTTAGTTGGGATCAACAGCGAGCAGTAGCAATGAGGGGGTGATCAGTCAGCTGCAGGAGACATTCGCTCAGGGATGCATTCCCAGTTGTTTGATGACATCTTTGATGGAGTTTGATATAGCAGGCGTACTCCACTGCGCTGCACGGGACCGGACCGGACCGGGAACTTGGGATGAACAAAGTGTTTATGATGAAGTTGTTGCTGCTGTTGAGGTTTTGTTGTCAAGAGATTCTTATGAATGAAAGTTAGTAGTATATTGTTTATGGAAGTATGGGTTCTTTTACATGAAGGCGGTGGTGAAAGGGCCTGTCAGGAGGGGGAGTAGTAGAGGGGAAAGAAAGAAGGGTCCGTTGGTTGTTGTTGCTGCTTCACAAAGGGGATGATGGAGATACCAAACTCAAGCAAGTCAAGTCACGTTAAGCAAAGATGAAGATGATGGTTCTTTTTTATGACGATTACGTTACCTCTCTGTAAGACTTTGTTCCCTGTGTATTGTCTGTATTGTCTGGACTGTTTGTGATGGTCCAGGCGCGAAGGAAAGCATGTCATGTTAAGTCAGAGGCATTTTCAGGTCCTGTACGCTTGTATGGGTAATGAACATGGTTGTTGAGACCAGTCCGTTCTATTCCGAGATCCGAAGAGTTAGAAGATGGTTATAGTTACTACACACTACTGTTTGATCTTGGTTATCTCAATTTCTGATGTGGCCGTATGAGAAGAGACTGGGAAGAGGTTAGATTAGGATAAAGTAAGGTCAACCGAAACTGACGAAATGAAGAGAAGTGCAAGATAATATCAACTAGGTTTACTGTTTCCTCTTTCCTCACCTTCAGCAGACGCCACTGCTTTCACTTCACTTAGCCAAATTTTTGGAAGGGATCACACAATCACTACGTCCCTAAATGAACTGCTGCCGGGCTCTTTCCGCTTATTCCCATCGTCGGTAACAGAAGTCATCAGTGCCATTATTCCCTTCTTCTCATCGCCCGAGCGAGACCTTCCGTCAGCCGTCACCCGGTACCGGGGCTAGCCGTGCCCAAAATACCCAACCCAAGCGCAACCTAATACGACACACCATCACTGAATAGAGGTGTGTATCCTGACTTGCTCGAAGTGAGGCTCTTGATGCCTAACTCAGTCGGATTTTCCATGGAAAGCCAGAAGAGTTAACCATAAATTTTGTGTGAATAAACCCCTCCTCTGGCGAGATACTACTTACGTCATCTTGCGGCTTATTACTCGCTGTTGTGTGTATGGGCGCAACCTCGTCTTAGGTGCGGTGTTGTACGTTTCCCTCCCTACCTAGACTAGTCGGTGTAGTTTGAAGCTGCGCGGTGGAAGATATGACGATAAGTTTACTTAAGATCAAAGACTGTTGGACACTTCGCGATTCCACCAGGTCATGAGGGTTTCATGCAGAGAGCAGGAATATAGGAAGTGAACAGTGCCTGCCAAACTCTGGAATCATACCCATTACTTTTCATTACCGTTATGTGAAACCCTAAACATATTTACTGTTGATGTAGTAGTTTGTTTGTTCTCCCCGTGTCCCCGAACCTCACTGCTCTCTCTCTTGTAATTACCACCCCGTTCACCTACCTTGTGTCTTTTCCTCCTATTTGTCCGTCAGCTCGACATGGGTATCTCTTCCCCTCTGCAATCAACGATTCAAAGTCAACAACCCCTCAATATACCTCCTGGTATCCACACCAATCCCCTGCGCCAACTTGGTCGCTCCATCCGCCCATCCTCCCCCTCCCCCTCCACCACCAGCACCAGCTTCATTACCACCAGCAGCAACACTAGCACCAGCAGCAGAACCACCAGCACCACCCCCCTCAGGCTTCTCAGCGTTGGCACCACCACCAACAGCAGCCGCCGCCGCATTCACTATCGACCCAACACTACTAACCCCCCTCGTATGCCCCATATGCCCATGATGTCTCTCGGCGATAGGAAGTCCAGTCCCGCTCTCCCCCGCCGTCGCTTTGCGGATAAGGAAGATCTCTTTAGAAACCTCAACCATGTCGTTCCCCCTTCTCCTCACCGAAGAAGATGATGAGCCGGCAGCGCTGGCGGAGGCGGCAATAGCTGTTTCACTTGAGGTGTGTTCTTCCTCGTACTCTTCCTCTTCTTCTTGCTCGTTATCGGCGTCATCACCTGGTAACTGTAATTGGTCTGCGGGGATGGAAGCTGTGGTTGTGAGGGAGTCGTCGGACGCAGACGCAGTAGTACCGGAGGGGTTGGAGAGGTCAGCGGAAGAAGCATCAGCGGAAGAAGAAGCTTCTGGATTAGGCGAGGAAGAAGAAGAAACCGACGTCCTTCGTCTCCTCAAAGTTTTATCACTTGCCGCCCTTGCACGTCGGGTTTTATTGACGTTGGCGAACACATCTTGGTCGGTGCCGGCGAAGGAGGCGACTGTAGGCGATGCCGATGCTGCGGGAGAAGCTGTTCTTGTGGAAGACACAGAAAGCAGATGTCGATGTGGTTGAGACTCCGCGGCGGCAATCCGCTCAAGGATACGATTCCAAACGATCCACCACCCTCTACTCGTCTTGCATGTCCTCTCGTACCCGGTCAGATTATCATCGCGGGTGTTGATGAACATATTAAGAATCTGATTATGTGTGTTCAGCGCTTCGATGCGGCTCCAGGGTGCCTTGGCCGCCTTAGCCGGCGCTGTCTCTGAACCACCAACGACACCAGCAGCCACGGGAACGGGAGGCTCGGGGATGTTAGGAATCGTTGAGTGCACAGTCAACTCCTTCGGGTCCCACACTAAATCGTAGATCTGCCCGCTTCCTCCCGCTACCGAGTCAAACGGACGTTCAGGCCTGTAAGCCGTAGCCCGCAATAGCGACTTTCGCAGAGGAGCCATCTGCTGGTGCAAATTCCTGTAGAAGCCTTCCCAGGCGAGGGAGTCGGTGCGCAGCTGGAAGAGGAAGACGAAGATGAAGGGGCGCATGACGTAGACCACCACCCGCAGCTTCTTGGTCTTGTTGCGGTCTTGGGAGTCGAAGCTCGTGGCGGCGGAGGTGATACCCGTAGTACCGGCGCTTCCTTTGCTACCCAGTAACGACGTGTGTCCTGAGCCTGAGCCTGGATGGTTCACAGAGCGAGAGGCTGCCAAGCCGGTTTTGAGAGTCGGCGTGGGGCTGTTGGCTGTGGTGACGGTGGTGACGCGGCGATGGCCATCATCGTCAGTGACGGTCACTGTGCCGGTGCTGGTCCCTTGAGGCTCAGACTCAGCGAGCTCGGTGTCATGACTGCCGAAGTCTTTTTGGAACTGCGAAGCGCGACGGTTTTCGCCTTCGCTTTCGATTTCGACGGTTAATGTGCGCAACAACAGACGCGAGTTGGAGTCTTCAGCCTCGAACGGATCGATGGGCTCGCCGTCGGGACTAGTAGCCGGTGTACCCTCCAAGTCGCCCATGAGACCGATCAAGAACTGGGAGTCCTTAGGCGGCTTCTTTGGTTTCTGATCCTCAACCTTCTGCTTCTGCTTCTCGGCCCCTTGAGAGCTGCCGCCCATACCCAAACTCCAGTGGGTTCCGTAGCCCATTTTCAGGTAACTAAACAGATGGCCGACGCCTCCTTGCTCATCCGTCGTCGGGCTGGCCGGTGTCCCCGTACCTGTACCCGTGGGACTCGCAGGACTTTTACCCTTAGCCGGGGGATGCAGAGAAGTAACCGGCCTTGGCGGTCCGGACGGTCTACCATCCGAATCCGAAGTCGTCTTGCTCTGGTCCGCCTCCGACTGCGGCATCGTTGTCGGCTTCGGCTTCGGCGGTGGTAACCTCAAATCCGACACCTTCAGCCCCGACGACATCACCTCCCCAAGCGGGGCAATCTTCGCCCTACTGCCTGTCTGTCTATGCTGCCTCCTGGGCGGTACTCTCGTCGCGGTCGGGCTCTCAATAACCCCGTACGCGTTCTCTCCCCACGTATACATATCCTCCATCCACCAGACCACCGACCGCAACGACTGCCTCGACAGAGCACCGGTGCCCAAGAATATCGCACCGTCGTCCGCACCCGGCTCCGCTCCGGTACCAAGCCACTCCGTCGGCTCCTTTCCTTCCTCTCCAGGCTCTCCAAACCTGCCCACCACCAAATCCACCAGTCCCTCTACTCTGTCCACCATACCCTCTAGCACCTCCCTCTCTCCTGAGCCCCTATCCTCTTCTCCAACTCCCACGCCCAGCTCTCCACTGGCAGCAATCTTGATACCGCCATAGATGTTACAAGCCGGGTTACCGTGCAGCAACACGTTCCACGTAGAGAGGAACAGATCCCAATAGCGGCTGAGCAAGCTCACAAACTTGGGTCGCTGTGCGCGCACGAACAAAGACGAGAGGGAACTGTCGTGGTGCAGGAGGAAGCAAGCATGGGCGCGGAGGAGGTCCCGCAGCAAGAGAGCGGCAGGCTTGAGTTCACGGGAGGAGTATTCGGCTTTTTGGTCTTCTTCAGTTGTCGATGATGCGCCGACTCCTTTGCGTGGGCTGCCAGGGATGGGAGACTGGGGAGGGGAGGCGGGGGTTTTGCTGTTGCTGGCACCGCCTTGGTTGGGGAGGGGAAGGCGGGTGAGGTCTATGGACTGTTTGGTGTTAGTTAGTTATCGTTCACGATCGGATGGAAGTCGGGGACAGAAAATCAAGACTTACAGCCAAAATCCACCACCCCGGCTCCAACTCATGAAGCACCACCCTGCTCTTCTCCGTATCAATCGTATTAACCGCCTTCCCCCCCGAAAAACTCTTGCCGAACTCGACCATGCCCTGGGCCAGTCCTATCTGCCTCAGACGCTCATTCTTCTCCTCTTGCGAGACAGCTTCCGTGCCGGGGGCAGCTGCTCCAGATGACCCCGACACAGAATTTGCTGGCGCATGATGACGGCGACGTGATGATCTGTCCGACCGATGTCTTCGGCGCTGCTGGTCCTTCAATGTCGTGACCGAAGCGTAGTAGACAATCTGGTCCTCGAGCGTGTCGTCGGTCGTGCCAAGACTGGGGTTGTAGATGGCTAGGAAGCCGAGCTGAGCGGGGACGATACTGTTATTGTTGGGTTTTCCTCCAGCGCCTGCGCCGGATGACCCCGTGGGTGTGGCCGACGCCATGATGCCGGCAACCTAGGTACTGCTAACTATGTACCGGGCTCGGAACCGACTAAAATGTGGGTATCGATCGGTATGCCCTGTCCGGGGCCGAGATGTCTGTCGGCCGAAATGCGGGCGTGCGGCGGAGGCGGGGGTACGGTACGGGTACCGATGACCTTTGGTGGTATGGTATGGGTACCGTAACGGACCGGGAGCGGAGCGGAGAGGACCCTTCGGACAGGTGTTGTGGGTTCTGACCGAGAAGCGGTGAGTTTGACAAAAGCTGTCAAGAGTCAGACTTATAGGGCGCGTGATGATGTCGCAACAATGCAAGTCCTTGGCAGATGTATGGGCGTGCGTGAGGGGTGATGCTCCACACTCTTCTTGCAGAGAAAGAGTGAATATTTCAACCCGTTGGTGTTTCGTACTCGTCACTGCCCAACCCAGATGACGAAGGGAAAGACACCATCGAAGTGTTGCTTAATCTTGTGATGGGAAAGGTTTAATAATTCAGCTGAAGAAGATCAGACGGTTCGATCCAAACCCTCTCGGTGCCTCGTTTTACCATCGATAGCGATCGAGATGACCTGACTTGGACACTTTGGTGGATAAGGTCCCAGGTCCCGACCTCGTTAGCGACGGAGTCTGGGGAGCTGAGCAATGGAGTCGAGTCTGTTGTGGTTGGAAAAGGGCGGAAAGATACTGCCGGAATACCGGTACGAGTCCGATGAAAGCACTGTCGTCATCCCTCCTCTCTCTGACTGGGACAAGGGTTGCTTCTTCAGTGGCACCTCAACGCTGTGGGATAGTGGGGTACACAACGGGTACCTCACAGGCGTCACCAGTGTTGCCGTGGTCACCTCCTTTTGTTCCATGTCTTCATGTTTCACTCCAAGCATGTGCGAAACATTTACCAGAGAAGCTTTTCATGCTCGTGTTTCCGTTGCGATGTGATGAGAATACTGTTACAGTAACTCAATTTGTGAATAAACAATTAAAACTAATACAGTAGAGTAGTCATTCCGTCGTATACTGCCATGCCACGTTAGGCACATTTAAAGCCCTTTGTCAGGCTTTGTCCCTTTAAGTTCCATAGGTAGATAGTATGCTCCTCTCCGTCTGTAGCAATCTGAAAGGTGAAAACCCCCATATCAGTAGCCATTATACAGACTGTTCGTTTGTGTTGAACCATTTCTGTTCGTTCACAGAAGACATCCTTTGTGAAAACCCGCGTTACTCTTAGTAGTAGAGTAGAGTAGTTGTAAAATACTCCGCGCAAAATCAATAGCAGGAAGAGAGCAACGTAAACGTAAACGTAGCCATATCCCCTATCCGCCCAAACGATATCCAGAGTAGCAGTCTCTCTCACCGACCTTCTGAAAACCCGGGACAAATAACCCAACCTTCATACTATTTCCATGGAGTCATAGATACTCGAACAAGGAAAACAAACCTCACAAAAAAAAGCAAAGACGTGTTATTGCGCAATTCCCATAGTTATCCCCAAAGAGCACACGAATACGCCGTCGTGAACTCTCTCCAATGCGTTGCTGGCCAACTTTCATACGCGGAAATTCTGAGTCAATCCATGCCTCCCATCCATGTCTTAACCCAAAACCCATTGAGAGAAAACATCTAACCGTTTCCCGTGTTGTTGTATAAGCTAGCCAGCCAGCAAATACTCATTGTGATGTGATGTTATGCGTTGAAGCAGTGATACAGCACAGGTGCTGTTAGAAAAGAGAAAAAAATCAAGGAAGGGCAGATCAATGGAAAACGAGCCATGTACACACAAACAAAGAGACGGAAAAAAAAAGGAGAGATGAAAACACCAACAAGAAAGAAATGCGAGCGCGAACCAACACCATGGTATCTCGAAAATCAGGAGCCTCTCACGCTCCCGTAGGCCCGCGCGCAATGAGGTTGTCGTCTAAACAAAAAGAGCAAAACGTAGCAATTAGCAAAAATAACATGACAGCCCCCTCGACAACTGTCACCAGCGTCGTAGGTCTTAAAAGACCTAGCGGAATGGGATTGACATCGTCTAGACATCAATCTCCATCCTCGACGCAATATCCTCACTGACCCCCCGGTACGGAACATTCTGAGAACGCCAACCCCCCTTGGCGGCCGAAGGTTGACTCCGACCACCATTAGTGCTATTGTCATTGTCATCTTCTTCCGCGTCTTCGAGGTCTTCGTCCTCTTCGTAATCCCCCAGGCTTTCAACGTCATAGTCATCGTAGTCATCGTCATGATACTGATAGTTGACATCCCCATCAGCATCGCGATTCCATATTAGACCATCATCGGCCTCCAGCTCGTCGTCATCCGCCATGACGCGCTCGGCAAACTGGTCTCCGAGCCAGTACCTTGCGCGCTTGGTGGCTCCGGCGTCGTCGAGCTCCTCGTCGATCCCGTAGAGGGCCCTGCGCGGCCGCACGAGCCCGCCTTTGGCTGAGATGATGGCGTGGTGACCCGGTATTCTCGGACTATGGGACATGACCGGCATCCCGCGCACGTAGAGGTAGCAGACGCGCTTGAGAGTTTTGTTGAAGAAGAAGTAGTGGAGGGCCCAGATGGCGCCTTCTTCCTCGTCAAATGGGGCATCGACGGGTTGGTACGAGAAGATGGAGCAGTCCTTGAGGTCCATCTCTTTGTCGATGGATGCCCACATAGCGGGGCCCCAGACGGGTGACATGGCAAGGCCTGAGGAGCCGAAACTGGAGGCGGCGGCGGGCGAGGAGCCCATGCGAGGTATTGTGACGTCTAGGAAAGAAGAGTTGGGCCGCACGCTTTGCAAGGTGCTGTCTATGTGAGCCATGACGCGGCGCAACTCTTTCTCGCGCTTGAAGTCCTCGGGTCGCAGGACATTGGAGAAGTCGTAGTCGGGATGCGACGCATTGAGAGTGGCTATTAGGTATGCGTAGGTGTTTCGGTTGGCCTTTTCGTTGAGCGAGCCGAATGGTGAAGACCGCTCGAAGTTGATGGTCTCGGCGATTGATTCGCGCTGTGGTGGTGACAGCGACTTGCCAAACTTGATGAGGTTGTCATGCTGAGTTTGGAGAGACTGTTGAATGTTCTTGTAAAGGCGCTTGTCGGAACCCGCAGCCTTGGTGGTGTATAGATCGCAGCTGCCGGTGATGTGACAGTCTGGTGTGTCGAAATTCAGAGCGCTCGTCACAACGTCTATCGCAGGAAGAGATAGAAACTATGAAAGGGTCAATATTGCTTTCGACGATCAACCGCTCCTGGTATTTGGAGGGAGCGGTGCCCGGTCCAACCGGTACGACGTATACTTGCCTTCATTTTGCCGGTGGTTGCGCTGGCATGCGACTTGTAAACGTGATGTGAGGGTTAGGTAATGGTGGGAACTGGAGAGATTTGGCGGTTGCCGTAGTTGTTTGTATTATATCCGCGATGTGGTGCGACGAATAAAAGGAGACGGTGAGAGTTGTAAAAGGGCGATGAACAAGTGGCAGGCCCAGCTCCGCAATCGTTGTGGTCGTTGGTTGGAAGTGGGAGGGGTCGAGCGATCGCCAGATGGGAATTGTTTGAATGTGAAGTGAGTTACCGCAAGGATATCTGGAGATGTATCCGCTTTATTATTGTTTGTAGAATGTATCAACCAGTGATTCTTGATCCCGGGTCGATCCGTGATGGCGCAACAGATTGATGCGAAACGTTGTTGTTGTCGTCGGAAAAGGCGGTGCGGAGGAAGTGGGAACAGGGTGTGGTGAACGGGGGATGATGTGACCAATCTAGCTCCTCCGACGAGTCCGTGAGTTCGGGGGAAAGCGGTTAACGTGAGATAATGGGAATCCTGCCTATCAGTTCCCAGACTAAGTCCAGATGTGAACAAAGGCAGAGACACGGGATGTATGATGTCTAGCGCGATGTCGAGTCCAGATAATGAAAGGGTGTAGGTAGATGTAGACAGTTAGAAGTGGGGTTGTTGTTGTTGTTGTTGTTGTTGTTGTTGTTGTAAGTTTGGTATGAGGAACAGGGATGACGATATCGTCGGGTATCTGAGGAAGGAATCTCTGAGTGATGTCCTGCTGCTTGGGTGAAGTGAGGTTGAGATCAGTTTGGCAAACAAGAAGTGGGAAAAGTGGGAGGAGGGACGACTTTGAAGATGAATCCCATATGATGTTCTTTCCAATCCGAATTGAAACCAAGGGGACCGCCGGGTATCGGGTCGGCATACGGCCATGGCACACTGACTGTACCGCTTCCGTTCGTGTTCAGCTTGGCTCCTCTTGTTGGTCATTGAAATCAGGGCCTCATGTTGGAGCCCGTTGCGGTCTCGCTCTCCATGGTCTCGCTCCTTCCCCTTCCTCACGCGGGGGCCCAAGCCGTGCCATCAGGGCCAGAGCCGGTTCGCTGACGCTGACGGTAACAGGTGGGTGACCTTTCGGGTGAGTGGCCTGCTTGCGCCAGCCCACGTTGGCCTTGGCTCGCTGGGGATTGCTGGGGGTCGACCCGCCTAAACCCCGGTCATGCGCTGCTGGCTCCTCGAGTCGGGTGGAGTCGCACCCCCTAAATGATCGGCGTTCCCTTGTCACCACCAAGTCTCCATTCCCACTCCGCCGTTCCGCCTGGAAGCCTACAGTCATCGCAGAGTTCCTGTGTGTCAATGTGTGTCAATGTGTGTCAATGTGTGTCAATGTGTGTCCCGGCCCGAACGCTGCTCATGTCAATCATCAACCACAATAACCTGACGAATAGAGTTTTCTCAACCCTCCACGAGCCTTGCTCCCAACGTCGATGTGGACAAACCTTTCTTTGGTGGGCATCAAGGTAACGCCAACCCAACATCTCCCGAGCGAGCCGATCTGTTTCTGCGCATATACCCGACTGTGTGAGGTTATGAACGGATGGATCGGTATTGGCAACGTGCCGTTGAATCATTGTTGTCATTAAGCACATTGCCGAGGCCATTGCCCAGTGTACCGGATACGCATTCCACTTGATTTCCTCCCATCATCGTCCATGATCGGGATCAGTGGTGTATCCGGCCTCCGAGTGGCTCAGCTTTGGCAGCTCATTAATCTACAATGCCCATATCTATATGAATAAGGAAAGGGAGTTTGCTCCCTCCTAATGGGTAACTGTAGCCCCGACTTCCTGCCACCACACCACACTCTGCTTCCCCTTCTCTCGGCGCCATCATTATTGTCCTCCCTGGTTGCATATGTTGTGCTCTCGTGCTTCAGGTCGCTCCTCTCGTCTATCCATTCGGTGCCGTCACCTATCGGAGGGACTGTGGTCGCTGCCACTGCTTCAGAGAATTCCGACCTTCTTGAGTGCGTTCTGAATCTCTTCCGCATCCTGCATCAGGGGTCAAAGTACGCATTAGCATATGCTGCCAGGGTAAGTAGATGTCGACCAGTGGCAATCGCGAGTGTTTGAGAGAACCCGGTCCGGTCGGTAATGATTATGGAGAAAAAGACATCGTAAGGCTTGTTCAGCCTTTACATGATCTTTGTGACTTCATCCTCGACCTGAGGAAGTGCAATAAATGTGTCAGTGAGCTCGGTGATTTACGGATAGGGGTTGCAACAGGGTGGGTGAGCATATAGGCGTAGCAAAGCGGGAAGAAGGTGAATTCTGTCCGGGCAAGCGGTCACGGCTCCAAGTAAAACGCTTGTACGCACCTCCATGTCCTCTAGCGCGTCTTGTTGCGATATACATCGTAGGACGTTCTTCTTGCTGCTTTCCTGCAACTCTCCCGCCAGCAGGAGCTCGTCAAGGATGTAGTAGGCCTTGGTAAAGGAGAAAATGATGTCGAGCTCGCAAACGTTGCCGTAGTACTTGTCCATCTGTTCGACGTAGCGATGGATGATCTCGAGGGTGATCAACTCGTTGTCCTCGGAGGAGCATCCGGCGATGAAGAAAAGCGAGGCATATCGGCGGTAGACAATCTTGGTATCTGCAGACGAGCAAAGACAGTTAGCCACATGCTGCGATCCAGGAGAATTGGCGGAGCTTGCCTTTGTATTCGAGAAAGTTGCACATGCGAGTCCGCCTAGCCAGGACCAGCTGGGAGACGTCCTTGACGATCTTGGCCTTGTCCTTGGGAGACAGAGTGGTGAACCATTTGGCCAGGCGCTGGATATTTGAGGTGCGGTTAGTCGGGAGAAGGACATTGTGGTTGGGGACGAGAGCAACGCCCGCGGCGGGTAAGACGTACTACTTTGCCCTGGCGCGAGAGGAGGATTAGATAACTGCAGAGCTCCGGGTCAGCTTGGGTTCTATGTCAATAGCAAAATCGCGACTAACGGGCGCATACTTAATAGCCATGATGACGATGATTCCATCAGCTACCCAGGATCTCGTTGAGCGGGAGTCGACAATGTGATCATGGAGGTGTTCAGGTTGTCGGGCGGGAAATTTGACAAGGACACCACGCCGCCGACAGCCTGGACTCCTGGAGCTGTCCAAAGGGGCGGGACGACGACCGTCCAATGTGAGAAGGCAAGTGGGGCTCTGCTTGGTGCCAGAGACTGTTAGTGCATCTGGCACTGCTCGGTTTCAGAGGGTTCTTCAGCAGTATTACAGCGCATGATATGCTCCTGAGTCGATCAAAGCTTAACGTTGGTATTGGTTTGTTAATTGTCTGTACCGACATTTGAGTTGAACTTTTTATCTCTTGCTGATATTGCTGGGCAAACCACTTAACGCACAAAAAGTCTCATGAACGGCCCGGTCAAAAGAGAAGACCTCTTCTAATGGTAACCCCCCTCAGCCATAGCGGGTGTTTGGTTCATTTTTATGTCATCCCATGACGGCGTGACTCAATCAGTTCTTCTAAACAGTGTTAGTGACTGTAACAAGCGAACATAAACGTGGGAGCAGTACGAGGCTCCCCACGTTCTCTTCACCACTTCTTCACATAACAAGACATCGTCAGATCTTCTGGTTGGCTGTCTCCTTCTCCTTCTACGGCATCCCGCGCCTACATACACCGAAGTGTGATTGAGAACGCAACCGACAGTCCTCAGATTCCGAGGCTGGTTCAGCTGCCGGTAGTTTGGAAAATGTTCGCGATGTGCATCTCCGGCTTTGATAACTTAAGCTGGTGAATGCTCGCATTTGTGCTTGCTCCTGGCGCCCTTCCTCGGGAGTTGCGTGTAGAGGCCCATGAAGAGGCATGCTTCACCTAGCGCAAGGTCAAGGTCCGAGAGTCAGATGAAGACCCCCGATTTATAGTCTGCAGACATCCCACATTGCGAAACTCTAACCTGTATCCTGGATTATGTTCTTAGTTGACGGGGGTTATTCATACTTTCCAACTGTCTACGGTAATCCCCTCTGCCGTTACAACTTCCTATCTCCGGTAACACTATCCTACCATCGGCGTCTATGGTGAGATCCTCACAAGCTTACAAAGGTACGCTCAAACTCCCATATCGGACCACCAAACCCCGGACCCATGCCCATGAATCATTAATAATCGGTTCTAGGCTCCATTGAACCAAACAAGTCGAACCCCACTAGCCAGTCTAAAGTTCAAGAGGTAGCGATTCGTCTTGCTCTGGTGAATCTTTAAACTTTTCCTCCCCATCCCTCAAAAAGAAAGGCCTCTTCAAAAAACTTTAAGCAGTTATGGCCAAGTTAATACTTTCTACCGGGTATGTCCCCTCTGTCATTGTGTGGTTCCAGTCTCAAGCAAGGATGACGCAGGGTAGGGCATATGTTTGTCTTTTGTCTCTACGCGTGCGACCTCTAGAGGAACTAGGCAAGATAGTAACCTTAGAGATCCAACCACTAATTGCCTGCTCGAACTTTTTTTCAGAAACATCGTTTCCGGCGGCCCTTCGATCGTCCGCAAGCCCGGCGCATCCAACCTCGAACTCATAAACTCTCTGAAAGTCAGCTTTCAGGATGCGCAAATAGACTATGCCGACGAGATCGAGAACCTGAACGTGAACAGGACGACGACTACAACGACCAATGGCACCAGCAATGGCGTCCAGGAAGCCACAAACGGCGATAGCAACACCATCAACCCCGTAGCAGGCCCGCTCTATTGGACGGCGCAAGACCAGAAAAACAACACAATCTTCGTGCCCCGCATCGACTGGGAAACCGCCGGCCTCTCCGAAGAGCGTTCGCAATACGACATTACCGTCAAGATCTTCTTCCTGCCCGCTACAACGCCCGACGTTTCCAGACGGGCGCAATACACAACCGAAGCAATGGAGCTAGTGCTAAAAGAGCTCGGAGGGATCTCAGACGTCGACCTGCTAGTCGTTTCTTTCCCGGGCATGTCCTTCGACGGCGACTGCGAGTGGGAGGCCGACAAGCTGAACGCTTCGCAAGGCGACGACGAGTCAGAGATCGCAACTTGGCAGGCGGCCGTCGAGGAGCTGCATCGCCAGGGCCGGGTCAAGAGGCTGGGCATCTCCGAGTTCGGCACCGAGAAGCTGGCGCGGTTTATCAAGAGGGTGGCAATCCCGCCGGCGGTTGACCAGATCAACATCAAGAACTGCTGCAATGTGCCGCCGCCGCTGGCGAAGCTGGCTAAGGAACAGAATGTGGAGTTGTTGGTGCATAGCGATTGCACGGATATCTTGCCCGAGGGGACGCTGAGGGAGCTCTTGGGCCCTCAGGGAGCCGGGCTTTTGGCTGACCCAGTGACGGGTAGCGGTGGGTTAACGGGAAATCTCACGCCACAATGGGTGATTAAGTATACGGCTGTGGTTAAGAACAGAGGCGTGATTGAAAACAAGGGATACTTTGCTGGTGCCGAGTTGAACTGAGGCACTCTACGGTACGATACTAGGGTGATAGAACATACAAGGCCGACCTACGTAGCTGCTACGTAGCTGGGTCGAAAGGGAGTTTTTGGATGAGGCGGCAAGGCAAGCAGGCAGGCATTCTGATTCTATTGATATTGATACCAATTGCGTTCTCTTCGTTGTTCTTGGGAATGAATGGGATTCTGAGTTTGCATGTTTTGCAAGTTCACATTCAGCTTCAGCGCGCGAGGTCCTCCGGTCTTTGCGGACGAATCATCATGGCAAAATTGCTCGTTTATGTGTATATAAATCCCTGGGTATCTTTTTCTCGCCGTCTTGCGCTAAGAAATGTATACACCATTACCCAATCATGCTCCTCTTCCTACCACGCATCCTCACATCCTCCAACTTATGTAACACTGACGCCCCCTTCTTGAAGCTTTGCTTGTACGACTCCAGCAAGTGCTCAAACAGGTTCTCCGCCCGGGGATGTGTGCTCGCGAACGCCCTCTCCAGGACATAGAGATCCGTCGCCCGGTCTTCGTCCGACTGGCTCTGGTTCGCCAACCCAAAATCGATGATCACCACGTCTCCCTCCAGCAGCTTTGCCTTTTCTTGTGCTTCTTCACTGCCCACCCCATTCGTCTCCTTCTCCTCTGTCGTCGTCGTCGTCGTCGTCGTCGTCGTCTTGGCAGTCTTGACGGGTGGCCTCAACATCATATTACTAGTCGTCAAATCCCCATGCACCACTCCCGTCCTATGCAGCCCCGCTATCGCGGCACCAATCCTCTTCATCAGTTCCACCAAAGGCCCCTGATCCTTCTCCGCGGCTGACCTTTCCTCCTCCTCATTCTTGGGTCTCTGACCAAGCCACTCGTTAATTTTAACCCTCACCGGCGCACCCTCAATCCACTCCACCGCGATCCAACCCGCCGCCGCGTTCTGGGCGTAAACAGCGGGAACAGAGACGCCCTCGCGCCGGCAGCGCTCGAGCACTTTGGCCTCGAAGGCTAAGCGGGCTTTGGTCAAGCGGGCGTCGAGAATCGGGTGTCGGTAGGGCTTGGGAGGTCGGTACTTGAGCGCGCAGGGGATGTCGGGAGAGAAGAAGGTTGTTTTGTAGAGACGGCCTTCGGCGCCTTGTGTGATAAGGGTGGGAGGGGCGGCGGAGGGGTGGGTGAGGATCGGGGGGAGGGGGAATTGGTGTTCTTCGGTGGCCGCGGGGGCGGCGGCGACGGCGGTCTCGGTGGTCGCCATTTTGCGCTTTTTGGTTGGGGGTGATTGGGGGGAAGTGTCCATCAATCTGGTAGAGGTTTCTTTTTTCGAGAGGGCGCGAATGACTGGGGTGTGGGATTGGTATCTCTCTGGTGAGGTTTGTTGCGCTTGGGTTTGTGCTGTGATGTTGGTGTTGATTATCGCGAACTTTTGTTTTGGCGGCAGTGGGCTTGTCTGCCATTGCGCTGGAGGGGCAGAGGGGCACATTTGCTGGGAAAGGGAAAGCGCCAAGCTTGGAGTACAAGGGCCCCACACAGGGTAAGCACAGGGCAATATTGTTAACACTGTGCCTCTTGAAAGTCAACACCATGAGCCTGCCGACTATGTAAAGGGAAAACGGAGAGCTTCCGACCGCGATCTTATGTGCCATTGGACCAAGTCTTGAATCCCAAATCTTTGACAACAAATCGACATTGACTTGAGAACATGTAATCTTCACCTAAGTGGCTAGGAATGATATTACCCATATTCAGTCCGGATGATGAAAGTTGGAGTCAGAAAGACGTATACAGCTGCCGGCTTCAATCCTCCTACATAAATTGCAGACTTCACCTCTTGAGTTTCCCTACTTTAGAGATACCCGAGGCCTCGAATGACGGCCAACGCCTTCGACAAGCCGCCAAAAAGAAACATACAACACCGGGTTATTCGCCGGTCGTCACCGATCCGACTACTGGCCTGGCGGTCACTGGCTTATCTGAGGGAGATCAGACGGGATCCCGAGTTCCCCAAGTGCCTATGGTCGTATGTGATTTTTTTATTCCCAAGTGTGTCGGGTCGTAATATCTGTCAGCGAGAAAGGTCTATATATATGACGAAGATCAAGCCGAGTATCATCTGTGTGGAGTACATCGAGCAGGTTGGCTGTCTTCTTTGCGGGATGTCGCACCTCTTTTTGCCTTTCAGGTGTGCGGATGACATCTACAATACCACGATTCTTTTCATAAGGTTTATCGACAACGATCTCTCATTTACCGGAGATAAATACCTTTGCATATTGAATATTCAGGCCGGTACCTCGCATGAGCTGGTCGTTGACGTTGATGCTCCGGGCCCACGTCCACTTGCCGACCCCTCCTTCCGGGCGGCAGAGAAGCGGGCAAGAGATTCCCCGCAACCCCCGCTGCCGACCGCCGGCCCCCAGATACGGACCTGCGTCACCGGCTTCAAGCCGATGATACTACGTACTCGTGCATGCCTGTCAAGTCATCAAGCTTGTATTTCCTCTCATCCGTTTTCTTCTATCTATTCTTCCCTCCTACATCTTACACCCAATGTCCTTCTCCCTCAGACATCACCTCCGCAGCTCACTACAACACCGGGTATTCTCGTATCCACGACTTACACGACTTCCGTCGTCACCACTAATCAACACCACCAGACCACTCACCACAACCCCAACCACCAAAATGCGTCTCCCCTACGTCCCCAACCCCCCACCCACCACCTCCGAATCCGAACAAGCCATCGTCGACCGCATCACCGCCCGCCGGGCACCTCGTCCTCTCCAACCTTTGGACCTAACCCTGCTACACTCCCCTCCCGTCGCCGACGGCTGGAACTCCTTCCTAGGCGCCATCCGCACGCAAACACTTCTTCCCGCCGACGAGCGCGAGCTGGCCATCTCCCGCGTAGCCGTCTGCAACGGCGCCTGGTACGAGTGGCACCACCATGCGCCCCTTGCCGTTCAGGCGGGTGTCAGTGAAGGAGAAGATGGTCTGGGTGTGGTCAAGAGGCAGGAACCGTTGCTGATTGAAGAGGGGGAGGCGAAGAGGGGAGGGTTGAATGAGAGGCAGTGGGCGGCCGTGTGCTTTACGGATGAGATGACGAGGAATGTGAAGGTTAGGGATGGGACGTTTGAGAAGGTTAGGGAGCTGTTTAGTGAGAGGGAGGTGGTGGAGTTGACTGCTATTGTGAGTTTGCTTTACCCATCGAATCTTTTGGTTTTTGGGGTGGGTTGATGTGGTGGGGAGGTTGAGAGGAAGAGAAAGAGAGGGGAAAGGGTGAGAAGAGGGAGGATGGGGGTGAGGAGAATGAGAGAGGGGAGGGAGGAAAGCATTGGGAGATCTGTGTGAATGAGGGGCGGGTGGCAGGCAAGGAGCCATAAGGTGAATTCTCGGAGGACTAACTTCGACTCACTAGATCGCTTGCTATAACTGCGTGAGCCGTTTCCTTGTTGCACTGGATGGTAAGTCTTATCTTGTGGCATTTTGGGATCTCAATACTGATCATGTCGTGCAGTTGGAGAGAGGAACGGTACTGGTCCGGATGATGCGGCTCACTGATAGGGCTGATATATCCTGGTGATGATGGTACTTTCAGAATAGTACAAATCGAATATTGTGTTGAACGTCAACCTCGACTAACGTTACATACGGTTCTCTTCTCGCAAACAGGTCCATGGTGCATCTGGGCTTTCTCTTCTTCTTAGTCACTGACTCTTTCTGTGGCTAATCTATCGACTTCAAACCTCTTATGTTGACGAATCGGTTGAAGAAGAGGTGAGCCTTCCGAGTTTGAAACGAACACTTTCCCTTTCTGTCGAACGCCGTCTCTTTTCGGGTTGAGCTCATTGGTGCGGCTCATCTTGGAGTCTCATCATGGATGCAATTTCTTGCATGAACATTCCTCGGGAGTTGGGGTCCATGCCGATCTGCCGGGTGATCACATCGTTTGACATTGAGCAAACACGATCTAAACGTGGGAAGGAGCCTCATGGCGTGCTCGTGGCTAGCCCGTTCTTCGCCGCCGTTGCACGATAAAAAGCTATGGCCGTTGGCTGCTGTGAGCATGGTGCGTACACTATATATTGAACTCGGAGACGTTATCTCAAGATGGCATCTAGCCCCCAAGACCACAAAGAAGAAGATAGGGTGTATACACCACGCCGAAGAGGATGCCAAATTCTCAATTACCTGCCTTACCGAAAGCAACGATTCTGCAAAAGAGTCACAGAAAATGGTGACCACACATACGATAGTCTCGACTATGGGAGACGGGACGGCTCAAAGACAAAGTATCCATTCTGCACCTGGACGGTATCACACTTGGTCTCTCGGCCCGGTCTCCGGTCATCAACCGAGATGAACGCCCGAACCGAGCGAAAGAGACAGCCACTTCCACGTTTCTTCTTCCCATCGAGCCCTTTACCGTATCAGGAAGTTGCGATATCTTTGTGGTGGAGTGTCTTCCTTGAATTCACCACCTCGGCATCGCAACCATCAAGCGCTGAGAGGACGCCGAGAGGAATAGCGATGCCACTAAGAGGGGAAGCGAGGGGTGATGGAGCACCAACGATGGTATCTACAACAGCAGAAGGCGAAGTACACTCCGAGATGGTGCAGCGTCAAGTGAAAAAGAGGTGATAGCATCAAGCTGACAAGAGAGGGGAAGTTGCTCTTCACGAATGAGAAGCATATCCATACTTGTGATGGTGGGAGCTGGCGGGTTTCTAAGACAGTGAGCGGGCGGCACAGGTACTCGCTTACTCCTCTCAACTCCCAAGCGAGCATATAAGGAGGCATCGTGGCCAGCTTCGATGTTGATACCTAGTCTGCAGTTCTTCAGGCCATCTCTTCACGCCAAAGGCTGAAGCTTTTCGCAAGTTTTCTGATCTCGCCTCTTGTCGATCAGTTACATTTTACACCCTACTCACACGACTATCTTCGAAACCTCATATTAAAACATCACATCCGGCCCTTGGCCAAACCCCCTCAAACACCATGGACTCCCTCCGTCCCCTCACCTTGTTAGACACCCAAACCCTTCGCGACTGGCCTACCATCCTCAGCTTCCTCACCACCTTCTTCACCAATTGGCGTCCCCCCCCCCCCCTCCCCTCCAACGTCCCTCTCCTCCTTAAGGCATCGGACTGGCCCATCCTCGGCTCCCTCCGCTTCTTCACCGACCGCTACCGGTTCTACAACGAAGGCATCCTTGCCTCCTCCTCCAAGACGGGCGGCGGCGGCGGCAACTTTAGTTTTTTCTTCGGCAAGCATCACCTCGTCGGACTTTCCGATGTGGAAGCCCGCCGGGCTTTTTTTCGAGAATAAAGTACTTAACATGACTAAGGGCTATGCGGTGTTTTTGACCATCACCCCGCCTACGCCGGAGGATTGTGCGAAGCCGGTGAGGGGGATGCACTATGATATGCAGGATAAGTGGTTTGCGAGGGGTATTTGTTGGGGTTTATGAGGGGTGAGAGTTTGGAGAGGGGGGTGCCGTTAGTTGTGACGGATATCCGGGCAACAATTGACCAGTTGGCCCTTACCTCCAAGTCCAGTCCTCACCAGCCGGAGAGAACATGATGGACCCACTCGGCACCATATACCGCTTAGTCTTGGAACTAACCATGCGCACCTTAGGAATCTCCGACTGGGCTTCTTCCTCCTCGCTTACAGTATGCTCTCCAAGTCGTTGGAGTTATTCGAAACAATCGACAAATCCACCTCTCCCATCCGCATCATCTTCCCCTGGTTGCCCACGCCCAACCATTTCCGGCAGATGACCGCTCGGAAAAGCTGTATTTTGCTGTCAAGGATGTGTTTGAACACCGCCAGAAGACGGGAGAGAGAAAAGAAGATGCCATGCAGCATCTGATGGACAACGGCGAGGACACGATGAAGGTGCTGATTTTCATCATTGCAAGTTCGTATGTGGCCCATTTGAATACGAGTACTATGGCTTGTTGGTTGGTTGTTTATTTGGCTGCTGATGCGCAAAAGGGGGAGGGGAGGTGGTATCAGCTTGTGCGGGAGGAGATTGATAGGGCGCTCAGGAAGCACCGCAAGCATGGCGAGAATGAGAGGCAGCAGAGTGTTGGGGAGGTGTTGGCTGGTCTGACGCTGGATGAACGGGAGATGGACTTCCCATGATTCAGTTGCGTAAGAAGACAACAAGGCTACAAGCGGTAGGAACTTCGTTTAGAAAGAATGTAAGTAGAAAGGATGTGGTGCTCGGGGAGGAGGGGGAGATAGTGCCTCATAGGGGGTTTGCTGTAATTTTTTTTTTTTTTTTTTCCCTCTTCTATTTCTTAAAGTATACTTTCTTTTGTGGTGATGACTGACTAACTGATGACAGTACAGACCTACCTCCTAGATGACGTCTACCTCAACCCATCCATTTACCCTGACCCTCTCCGTTGGGATCCAGGCCGTTACCTCCCCGACCGCGCTGAGGATAAGAAAGAACCTCTAGCTTTGCTTGGTTGGGGAGCTGGAAGACATCCGTGCTTGGGCATGAGAGTAAGACGTCTCTTCCCCTTCTTCCTTATTGTTACAGAGCTAACATTTTGTCTCCTACAGCTGGCAAAACTCGAGATTACAATCCTGATCGCCAACTTCGTGGGCATGTTCGACTTCTCCCTCTGTGACAAGAAGGGCCGACACATGTCGGAGGCCCCGGAGACCAACAGGAACAACCATACGTCTAGTGGACCTGATGCACCGGTGAGATTGAAGTATAAGTTGAGGGAGCAGTGGGCTTAGGGAAAGGCTGACAAAGGGTCAGGACATGAGTAGCATATAGGGATTGTTATTTTAGGTCGATATCTTGTCATGATGCCAATGAACGATATGATTACATGCACCGGGGCATTGGTACGTTAGTGAATGCGAAAGAGTTAGTGATTGAACATTTACTGTTCTATCCCATTGACGGGTTGGTGGTTCTACTCGGACCGGATCTGTGATACCAATTACGAGAGGGGGGAAAAAAAGGGAAGAAAAGGGTAAAAAAAGGTGGATAGAAAGGTCTGAAGAAAAGAGAATTCAGTGACAAAAAGCAGGAAAAAACATACAACACCAGGGATTCGCTGGTCGTCACCGACCCAACTACTAGTCTGGCCCTCACTGGCTTATCTATGGGAGAGCGGACGGGATCCCGAGTTTTCCACTGGGTATGGTCGTATGTGCCCTTTGATCAATCTTCCTCCCTTACAAACCCAGAGGACACTGGAAGGGGGGTAGTTTTGGGTGTTGTCACTGTGTTGACTATGGTTGCGTCTGGGTTTGCAGTTCCTCTGTTGTGTACGATGTCTTTGTTTTGATTTTCCGTATTAAGCGTATGTGGATTCCTTAGCATCTCCCTCTTAAACTGATATCCAACCGTAAGAAAGCGACTCCATGATCAGGTTGTAGACCTAAAGCATATGGTGTTGACAGTTTCCGATGGCTGCTGACAATATTGAATCGGATATTGGCACATCATGATTTCCTCTCCTTCCTCCTCCTGCTGTTACGTCTAAGCCCGGTGATAAGGCAAGGCAGCATGAGTAGTGTGACATAGTACAGCAGCAATTATTTTCAGCATGCTGAGCGTTAGCGGAATCTCTTTTGGGACATCTACCTATAGAAATTGGTGCCATATTCGGACTTTGCATCTTCGTTAACGTTGAAGGTTCCTTCGCTCTGGATTTGTGGCGTTCTCTACTGATATGTGAGACGTTTCATAAACGGGGCGCTTCTAGCCATGATATGTAGCTACGGTTGTGAGCATATGCCTTAAATTGGACAGTCTGCATGTCCAGACATCACATGGGGTATAACTTCCATTCTTGGGAAGAAAAGTCCTTAGTTGTTCCCGATGTTCGGAATCAAGATATGCAAAGAGAATGGGTACCTGCGTGCGAGGGATGTTGTGGCTCAAGTATATGTTTATCAACTGCTTGGGCTGCCAAAGAGGAAATACAAGGCAGTCTCGGTAAAACAGTTTCGTGGCCATAGACTTGCTGTCATTATTGACAGCTCAAAGAGTCTGGAAGGCCTAGTTAATTCATGCCAGGCATTGGAAACTTACAGTCAGCCAGCTCAGGGCGTAGTTAGTTGCGAGCTGCTGGCTTCCTTTCCTTTCGTTTTCTTCATTCTCTGTCCTTCATCCGCGCCTCGTTGAATTGTAGGAAGATTCCGTATCCGAAGCTAGACGATAGGTATTGTATGTAGACGTAGTGTAACATATCAAACAGCGGTTTCTGTCAGTATCGGGCACAGCTAGGCTGAGCTACATTAGCTGAATGCGTCGCCGGTAGTAGGTAACAGTCAGTCTTGGCCTAGATAGTCGAGTGGCACGACTTCTCGGGACCTAATGTAAGGTACTGAAGGGTTTGGCGCAACCTCAAGATGCATTAACGTTGGCGTTAAGGCTGATTTTGTTTACGGGGTATGCATGAGAGGCGCTCACGCGGTAATGATAGCCTCGGGTCTCGATCTCTTCTGGATAACCTGCATCAGAGGCCCGTTGATGCGAGTCTCAATTGCTGACGGGTATGCATGAGGGTTTCCGAGACACCACGACTGCTTGTTCACGCCAAGTCTTTGGTGTTGATGCCGTTCAGAGATGCTAGGCGTGCAAGTCTTGATGCATCCGGGTGCTTTCAGCATTAAATTGTCAGCGATTGTACTTGAGATAATGGACATGATGGCTTTTGGCTAGGGGACTAACTCGCTTTGCTGAACAAAACAGTCCCATCATCATTCGTTTTTGCTCATTCTGATCTGAGTGAGCCTAGGTTCGGTGAAACCTCCTGTACCCGGTAAGTTATCACAGCAGTAAAGAGATAGCTATGTACTATCTGAAGATATCAGAGTCAGGGGATGGCTCTGCTTCAACGAAGAGAGAGGTTTATCGAACGAGCTGGACTTTGGTTATCTGTGGACTCTACCTTTGACTCCAACTTTCTGCATACCTCTAGTTCAGTATGACTTGACAGTGTTATGGTATATCACGGCTAGGGCCTTGGGCTGTAGTGAAGTTAGAGTTGAGATCTCGGGAAAGTTTGCCTCGGAGATTTTGAGTGAGACAAGGGAACGAACCAAGTGGGTGGGCCCATTACCCAGACTCATAATCCGTACCACCAAGGCAGCCAACATGAAGTGATTCAGGGCAAATCTTTCCATGAAGGCCAAGTTCGCCCACAAAAATATTCCCATAATCTCAGAACCGCACACCGATAGCAAGCTCCAAAGGCTGAGCCATGAAGAACGGCCGACTCCGAAAAGCGAACGGGGAGCTGCTGTTGTCCGGGTAGTCGCTCGCTTGCGGAACGGTTACACACCCGCCTGGATCAGGAATCTCTCCGTGGTGATCTGTCTTTCGTATCCGAGTCCGGCATCGTGAGATGTCTCGCGCGCGCGGCTCCTGTGGCTTGACCTCGCTCTGGAATCCCCAAGGCGACCGTCCTCCTCGGTTTCCGAGCCGCTGGAAGCGAAGGAGTCTCTGGAGTCAAGCCAACAAACACACCCAAGTCAGCCACATTGCCCGGTAGATGGTCAGAAACCCCGACGATAGTTCAGCGAGATGCCGGTCCGAATGCCGGTGCCCGAGACACTTTGCTATTCTGTCCACTGATTTTGCTTCTCAATATCCACGGCAAACGCCTTCAATATCCCATTCCCTGCGGGTGAAGGAAATAAGCTTTCCCATGGTCTCTGTTTCCGCCTTGCCTGCGTGGAATATTGATCGGGCATGATCGGATTTGGGAGAAAATAGGCAGTCGAGCTTGAGATTGGAACCCGCGGATCACCACAGGCGTTGACGAGGTAGAGGGCGAAGGTGAACATGAATGAAAATTCCCGAGTGTCCGAAGCGTACGTAGAGATACCGCGCTGAGCGTGTTCCTGCATCCTTTACAGCGTCGATGCATTGATAGCACTGTATGACTGCCTGAAGCAGCGCATTGATTGTTCCTTTGTGTTTTCTCGTCGACAGATGTTTGTGTTTGAGTGAAAATCACGAGGTCCACGAGCCTCATGAATGGGACTTGACGGGACTGGACCATTTCTTTCCAATTCCAGTGGAAGAGCGCTATGCTTTTCTTTCCCACAGTGCGACCAATTGGCTCTTACGGGTTTCAATACACGGTACCACTTCTGCAGCTACAGCGGTCTACAGGGGTTTCCCAGCAGGATGACATTAACAGAAAGGGTATCGCGCCAAGCAGCGCCCAATGAAACTCTTCCCGAGCCTCCAACTCAACTTCACTTCATCTCTTCCTCGCTCTCTCTTCCACTTCCACATCTCTGTCTGCATCGATAATACTGCAACGTGTCAACGGTTCTACAGACAATTTATTTACAATATGCGAACCCCTGCTTTGAGCGAGCATCCACAACTTCTTTCAGGCAATGACCCTCGGAACCGCGTCATTGACAAAGAACACAGTCCCCCCAGTGGAAGCATTCCCCAAGTTTGTGCAAACGCCCTTCTCGTAAAACTTGAAGATCGCTTTGAATCTGGCCGCAGCTAGGCTTAGAGATCGATCGATTCCTGTTACAGAGCTAAAGATAATTCAAAGTCTCCTTTGGAAAGCACCATCGAAGACGAGCCCGGCCCAGTCTGGTTTGCTTCTCGTCTTCCTTTCCCCCATTCTGATGAGCCCTTCAGCCACCACCATCCTTTCCATATACCAAGCACCCTGACAGATGGCTGATATGTTTATAGACCTCGCGTGTGACTCTTCATCTCCCTCCTTTACTATACAGTCTTCCTCTGTATGTATCCGAGCGACCTCTTGGTGTCACCTTAAACCGAGTCTTACCCACCACATGCCATACGCCTCCTAAGCTTGTACAACTTGACATTTCTCCCTTCTTTCGTATGTGTGCTGTTCAAGCGCCAGCCCCTAAAGCCAGCATGCAGTTCCCGCCGCCACCCGGACGCTTAGATTATCAAGGACAGCAGTTCGAACGAAGCAGACAACGAACATGCTAAGGAGTCTGTTTACCGCCAGTCTTCACCTGGAACTGGAACAGACTACAGAATCTACATGGTTCTACCCAGTCCTTGAACCATTTTGGGTACAGTCTCCGTTGGGGGAGTTGTCCTATATGCGTCCATCTCTTTCACAATCATTATTCCAAATGTGGTCCGGGATGTGGGAGCATCAACTTTGCGACTATACTGCAGTCCTCACTCCTGCACGTCTTCTGATCTGTCGCGTAGTCACGCCTCTTCCTGCCAGCTCCAGATTCAACACCCAATCAATGATTGCTGATCGTGCCAGGTGCGGAGACCCGTCCTGCAGCCATGCAATACTCTGATGCCTCTCAGCATGGAGCTGTTCACAATCACCGAGCTGACAGCTTGGCTCTGCCTCTTTGGATCTAGAGCCGCATCCCGCACACCCTCCTTGGGACAGTATAGACTGTAAGTGCAGCTATCATGTGGGCAAACCTCCTGATTAGGAAACTTCCGATTACCTTTCGTGCTATACCCCTGTGGTCGAATCCATCATGAGCCACAATGCCAGCGAAGACCACTCGAGTCTCTTGTCGTTGTCGGTCCTATCATCACTCTGCCTGTCTTCGTTCTTACTTATATACGGGGGCCTCTCTCGTTCGAGAATCATGTCTTTTGTTCAGCCCGTTCCATCCTCATCTTCAACCTCGAGCTCTGGGTTCACCTTTGCCCATCTTTTAGTACATTCCTCCTTTTATTGCCTCTCTTTTGGCTTGACTCTTCTTTCCAACCCGGACCATGATATGGTCACTCCTCCTTTCCCTGGTATTGCTGTGCTTTGGCACAGTTGCCAGGGCAGCAGTTGTTACCATCAACTGGAACGTCACTTGGGTGTGGGCTTCTCCCGATGGTTTTGGAAGACCTGTCATTGGTATCAACAACCAGTGGCCATGCCCCAAGCTTGAAGCCAACGTTGGCGACACCCTCATTGTGAACCTCTACAATGGTCTTGGCAACCAGACAACTGGTCTTCACTGGCATGGTATCAACCAGCTGCAAACCCCTGAGATGGATGGACCTAGTGGTGTCGTCCAGTGTCCCACTCCTCCCGGATCCTCGGTTCAGTACAAGTTCTTGGTAAGACATCCGTCTCTTCTAGATTTCCGATCGAACCGGGGCTTACATGGTCACAGCTTGATGAACCCGGCACCTTTTGGTATCATTCCCACGAAAAGGGACAATACCCGGATGGCTTGCGTGGCCCCCTTATTGTCCAAGACCCCAATGACCCCTACAAGGGCAGGTACGACGAGGAGATTATCTTGACTGTGTCCGATTGGTAAGTGTCCTTCTTAGACTTAGGCCAGCAAGTATCTAACAATGTCACAGGTACCATTCTCAAAGCATCCCGCTTGTTCAGAACATGCTGTCTCCTGCCAACACGCGGTTCGCTCCACCATTCCCGGATACCATCTTGCTTAACGACAAGAAGGATGTCAAGTTCAACTTTGTCAAGGGCAAAACCTACCGCGTCCGTCTCATCAACATGTCCGCCTTTGCCTCGGCCTTCCTCTGGATCGACTCCCATCCGCTCACCATGATTATGAGTGATGCCACTTACCTCCAAACCGAGACCGCCTATCAGTTGCACGCCAGCTCCGCCCAACGGTATGACTTCCTCATCTCCGCCATCGACCGCGACTCCGGGAACTACCCCATCCTCGTCGCTCTCGACATCAACCGGGACTTCCGAAACCAAACCCTCGCCCCCGCCTTCCCCCACAACCAAACGGCCTGGCTAATGATGGACGACAACGCCCCCTTGACCCGTCCAACCAACAACATCGACGTCTGGCGTCCCGCCGACGACACGCACTTCAAGCCCCTCGACAACCTCGCCATGATCCCTTCCTACGACCACCTCGTCAAGCTTGACTTCCGCTTCTGCCTCGACGCTAACGGCTACCCGCGCGCCTGCCTCAACGGCAAACCCTTCATCGGCCAAAAGGTTCCCTCGCTGTACACCGCCGCGACAGTAGGCGAATACAACACCAACCAGATTGTCTACGGACAAATCAACCCCGTCGTCGTCAAAAAGGGCGACATCGTCCAACTGGTGATCAACAACCAAGAAGCCGCCGGCCACCCGTTCCACTTGCACGGCCACCGCTTCCAGATCTTGGATCGCGCTAGGCCGTACGCGGGTGACTGGCCCGGTCGCGACGTGAACTACAACCCCGTGCCCAACCGGCGTGACACGGTGACCGTCTGGTCGTGGAGCCACGCCGTGCTGAGGTTCAAGGCGGAGAACCCGGGCGTGTGGCTGTTCCATTGCCATATCGAGTGGCATGTGGAAATGGGCCTGACGGCAAGTTTCATTGAGGGCCCGGAGCAGCTTAGGGGACACCAGTTCCCGGCAGATCATTTGGAGAATTGTAGGATTGGAGGTGTGCCGACGAGGGGGAATGCGGCAGGGAATGAGGTTGATCCGTTGGATACGACGGGGATGTTGACGATTTCGCCTACGGTTTATACTGGGTAGGTTTTTTTTTATTGCCCTCTCTCTCTTGTTGAGGAACTCGACTTGGCTGGATGATTGATGACTGACGATCTTGTGTGCAGTGCCACATGGATTCCCCCCGCTAATACTGGTCCTACTGCACCTGGTAACTCTACTTCTTCTCCTGCCCGGAGGAGAGCAGCAGCGTCGAAGGTTCAGCGTCGCGATGCTGTGTTTGAGGATAGCGAGCTGATTATCTAGACGGCTGGGTTTCGTTGGATATGGCCCCCTTAACCTGTAGCCTCTCGGTTTTGGAGATTGGGTGGTTCCTAGGTTGAGATGGAGCGTCCGAGAAATGATCATGGGATGGATGACAGGTATTTGGGATGAATGGGGGTTATAATGGGAATGGGAGGTATCTGGAAAATAATGGCGTTTTTGTGTATATGTTGGTTGGGCATCTGTTTCTTGATCGTTATCCCATTTCGGATAAGGTTTATACCACTTCTTGGCTACCTGCTTTTGGTTTCATCGAGGTTACGTGAAATCGTGGTTGCTATTGACGTTGGGTACCACAGTGCTTGCAGTTTAGGGCGTAAGCGTACGTGGACTTCTGTTCGAAGAGGAAGTGATCGTATTGGAAGGAATTGTATAAAGTAACGCACAGTTGCTGCGCTCAGTTCCTCCCTTTCATCGCCCTCATTACCCGCCCATTGCTGTCTTACCAATTCGCCCCGTTCCCATCCATGCTGAGCCACTCCTTTGAGGTGAGATGAGCTGCCAGCAGCGAACAGCACTCACCCGAATCCCCCTTTGCCATCAGTCATCATCACCAGACGTCTTCTAAGCCGTACAAGTCCAATTTCTGAAAAGAAAGTAAGGTATTAATCATTCATTACAATCATTACCCTAACCCAATGGTTTTCCTTCATCCTTCCCCCATCCCCATCCCCCCTTCTAATCCTCCCAAAGGCCCCACTCCCCTTTACTCAGTAAAATCCGTGCTCGTGCACTCCTCCCTCCACTCCTCCATCTGCTTCCTCTGCTTCTCCTGCACCGCCGCCCAAATCTCATACGCATCCTTTCCAATGAGCAGTCTCGCGGGCAGTTCACGATCAGCATACTTGCCGTTCCCACTGAGCGCATCCACCACCACCGCGGCGAGCTTAGCCGGATCACCAGGCTGCTTGTTATTCGCCGCCTCCCACATCGCCAAGGACTTCTTCATCTCCTCGCTTCCATTCTCGCCCCTGAGCTCATCGATCGTCTTGGCCGTGTGGAGCAGATGGCCCTGGTCGAGGACCGATGTGCGGAAGTAGCCCGGCTCAATACAAGTAACCTTGACACCAAGGTGCTTGACCTCGCCCGTCAGAGCCTCGGACAAGATTGAGCACGCAGCTTTGGTAGCGCTGTACAGACCACCGCCCGCAGGACCGAGATAAGACAAGATAGACCCGACATTCGCCAACACTCCCGCGCGCTGACGGCGCAAAACGGGGAGCACGGCGCGGCCAACAGCCAACTGACCCAAAACGTTGGTGTTGAACTGCGCGAAAGCCTCCTCGGCAGAAGCCTCCTCGCACCCGCCGGCCAGGACGTAGCCGGCGGAGTTGACGACGATGTCGATGCGGCCGGAGACGTTCTTGGGGTGGGAGACGATGCGGGCGACGGTCTCGGCGAGGACGGCATCGGGAGAAGTGACGTCGAGAGTCTCGGTGATGCAAAGTTCTTGGGAGGTGAGAGATTGAGGGATCTTGGCCGGGTTGCGAGCGGTGGCGAAGACGATGTCGCCTTGGGCGAGGGCGCGAAGGGAGATCTCGCGGCCGAGGCCGGAGGAGGCGCCGGTGACGAGCCAGACTTTGGGGGCGGACATTTTGACTGTTTGAAATGGGTGGGTGGTGAGGTGTGAGGTGAGGGGATTTATGGGTGATGATTTTTGAATGGGAAGGGATAGGAACTGAACGAGATGTAGGAAAGTGAGACAGAACGGGGATGTGGCTTTTTATAATCTGGGTATCAGGCAAAAAGGCTTGAATCCATAAAAACGGAACCTACCTGCCTACCCGCTTTCTCAAAGCACGGCCCGCCCGTTGTCGTTCCGGGTCGAGGATCCGAAAAGGGCCCTGTGGGAACTACGCTACAGACTTTCCCGACCTTCTCCGCGAACCAATTGGTGGGAAAGCGCCCCTATTCGTTATAAGCGCTGTCAACTACTAACTCCCCCACGGCGATCTAGAGACAAGCTAGGAGGCTCCTTGTTGTCAAGTGTCAACGATTTCCACTCACCGTCATCCACGTGGTGGAGCGGCGCCGTTTGATACTAAGTAATTGATGTGTTGGAGTTCGGCGTATGTGCAATTCAGATGTGATGATGCAGTTTCCTGTGATGTCCATACCTTTCGCTGCATGTAGGGTGTCGGAAATATGAGGTGGACACGGATGATGGGAACAGATGGGGAAACAGATGGGGCTTTTCGCCTCACCCGGTAAAACTTGCGAGACTTTTTCCCCCCCAATCTCCAAAAGTTCATGATCGAAATGTTGGCCAAATTTCGATTTCGGGCTTCTCTGGTTTAAACACGTCAAGGGACCGGTGGAGACAGATATGGTAATCAGGGGGATGGTCCCAAACACTAAACTTGGGCGTCCCTCTTTTGCATTGCCGGCGGTATAGAAAGTCACTCTAGGTAGGTTGAGCGGAGAGGATGGGAGAGTGGGATAGTCAGCAGAAACAAACAAGGAAAAAGAAAAAAAGAAAAAGAGCACCGAAATGCGAATCAGTAGAAATGTGAAAACACCCACCCAACCTTAGAGGTATCAAATACGAACTCTCGTCTCCCACTCCTTCACAAACTCGTGCAGCGTCGACAGATATCCAATGTGAGAAACATAACCGTCAGGTCTCACCATCACATATCCAGGGCTCCCATTGTCCAATCCAAGCAGACCATGGACCCGACCACCCGGGTCCGCATATGAAGCAACAGCGCTCTCCCCTGTAACCAGGGGCACCTGCAGCTCACCATCGCCCGGGCGCCCCGCGCTATCACGACCCTCTGCAACGTGGTAGAAAATGTAGTGAAGTGAGCACTCACTTTTGACGACCGCCAATACCCTCTCGCCCGCCAGCGTTAATCCCTCAACCGTCACCGCATCACGATCTCCTGTTCCTGTTCCGGAGAACAACAACAAATGCCAAGACGCACCTTGACAAAGTCGATGCAAGCTTGTTTCTTCCGTTCTCTCCTCCTCTTGTAACAGGTCCGGAGCTCTTGTCCCGCCACCTCGCCCACCTACACGTTGTACTAGCTCAATCACCTTTCCATCCGGCAATCGATCACCACCCCTCACCTTCTTCAGCAACAATGACGGAGACGTGTTCATCCCACCACCGGCAACCACACAACTCTCCCCCGCATTGTTCCCTGAGTAATAGCTCGTCCCAAACCCCGAAATAAACTCATAAAACCTCCTCCTAATCCATTTCACCCCAACCAACCACGGCACCACCCACGGCAGCACCGTATTCCTCACTCTTAAAACCCACGGACTCGCCGCAGCCGTGAAGCTGAACATCCTATCCGTCCCCTGAAGCAGCGCCCTGCCCACGGGATAGCGCTCGGCGTGGTAGCTGTCTAGCAGCGCATCTCTCGCTTCAACGGTGAGTCGGTCGTGGTGTTTGAGCACCGTCCCCAGCTTCCAGCCCAGGTTGACGGCGTCCTGGATCCCCACGTTCATCCCTTGTCCGCCCGCGGGACTGTGGATGTGCGCGGCGTCGCCGGCGACGAAGAGCCGACCGGAGCGGTATGAGTTGACACCCCGGTGGTGTAAGCGGAAGCGGGCGAGCCAGACGGGGGAGTGGACGGTGCCGGAGCCGGGAGGGGCGAAGGAGTCGAGGAGGGATTGGAAGTGGGAGAGAGTGGGGGGTTCGTGGGTTTGTTCGCCGTGCTGCTGCTGCTGCTGCTGCTGCTGTGAATCGGGATTAGCGGGACGAGATGGTCGCTTAGTGACTGAACGTCCTCCTGATGCGATGAGGCGGATCAGACCGTTCTCGTCGTTGTCGTCGCTGTGAGGTGAGATGGGGAAGAAGGCTAGTAAGCCGGTGTCGCCGAAACAGATGGTGAAGCGGTCCCGCGCGACGTTGGAGTTGCGTAGGCGGGCGTCGCAGAGGATGAAGTCCTGTGGGTAGGCATCCCCGTCGAAGGTAAGGTTCTTTGCTGAGTGTCGAACCACGCTGTGGGCGCCGTCACAACCGACGACGTACTTGGATCGGATCGTTGTTTGAGTACCGTCTAGCTTTTCTAAGGTTGTGGTGACTCCGTTGGCGTCCTGAACGATGCTGGTAGCAGTATAAGCCCGCTCAACGGCCTTGCCATACTCGGCCAGAGACTCCTCCAGGAACTGCTCGGTTTCGGCTTGAGAAACCATCAGAGGCAAAGGGTAATTAGTGTCCGTGATATCAAGGTCGTCCATATCTACTCTGGCTACCAGTTTTCGGTTGATGTTCATTACCGCGCCACGGGCAATAGTGCCTCTAGAGATGAGCTTGTCCACGGCTCCATGGCGGTCTAGCAGTTCCAGTGTACGAGGGTGGACGATCAAGGCTCTGCTTTTCTCTGATCGGGCTGGGCTTTTGTCGACGATGCGGAATGATATGCCTTGCAGAGCCAGTTCGAGGGCTAAAGTAGTCCCTACTGGGCCAGCTCCGACTATTAGGACATCGCAGTGGTCCATTGTGGAAGTAAGGTGTTGTGTTGCAATGATTTCTTAGATGTATATGAGACCAAAGACGGATGATGGGGTGATGTTGTCAATTCTTGGAGTTGAGAAGCTCCCAATACCATTCACTGGTAATGAGCATGCGCTTGGACCTTTTATAGGAGGTTCAAGTTCGCGATACCAAGGGTTGCGAAGTCATCGCCATATGGCAGCTGACTCCTCCGGACATGTTCGGAAAGAGACTCTTTTCATCACTGGTGATAGCAGGTTCTTGACTGTCAGCCGGACAGATTTCCCTCCGAGTAATATTCTCAGCAGGAAAATGTCGCATCTCCACGTCGTCGCTACTGGGGATCACAGAAGAGCATTGTCTTGAGTAGCACATGGTCTTGGCAATGGCTGAGCGCGGGAAACACAGGCAGGTTATGTCCGACATTTTCCGCAACCACGGCGCGGCCATTGAATATGTAGTTCAAGAATTAAATACTCGTATAGCTTTTATTATCATTCCCAGTTTTGCAAACCAGTCGCCGGAAATGGTAAGTGACAAGCTGGGAGGTCGGTGACAAAGGAAAACGATGGTGCATTGAATTTCCAGCATGGGCGAAAACGACATTTCCCGTAGACAAAATGATTAGCCTTTCAGTATTCAAATGTCACAGGCAAAAAGCGACAAAATGCGTAGGAAATGACCATTGAGGAAGCGCAAGATCGGATCGGGATCGAAGTCGACGACAAGATGGCAGCAGGCAGGTGAAGGTGCTCGAGGTCTGACACATGCCTGCCGGGATTGAGTTACGTTGCAGAGTTGCCGCCGGCAATCTGTCAGACTGACCTGCGATTGCAGCTGACAGCAGGCAGCAAGCAACGAAGGGTTGACACCTGCCGGCTGCCTGCAGCTGCGGGAAAGACCCCACTCTGAATTTCGCAGCTTGCACTCGTGCACAAACCAAGACCAATCCCTATTTAAGACCTTCTCCCCTCCCAAGTTTTTACCTGGTTTTTTCTTCTTTTTTTCTTTAGCTCTCTTTGCCTTTTGGCTTAGATCAAGTGTAGTATCTGTTCTTTTCAGTTTAATCTCTGAAAGTGCTCTACGGAGTACAATCGTGATTATTCTAATTTTTGCAAATTGGTTGGTTTTCCTCTAGGCTTGCCTATGATTACCTTCCACTGTGTCCCTGGTATTACACTGCCTCCAGGCGACGCGAACTACTACTTGTTTGTGCTCAACTTTTCTTCATTGCAATCCTGGGCTACGTGCTTGGGATGTAAGGAAGAAGGTTCCCCGTTTGTCTTTGTCGCGAAGATGTGAGGTAGAGATGTTGATCTAAGGTGAGGTTCATGCGCGCAGGACGGCCGCAGTGCCCTGCAGTTGACATTTATGTTTTGATGACATGTTGAATGAACATGCCGTTGGTCGCGACGGGCCGCAATGTGACGCACCATCTTCCACGATGACTTTCGGAACCAACTCGTAGTCTCGAACCAATGTAGGCGATGCGACAAGTGTTCTTTGTGTGTACAACGCATCTAGCATCATTTTCCACCCTCCAGCCGAAATGGCCGAGGCATGTTTTGCGATGGAGACCTCAAATTGATGGCCCTAGGCAACTGAAGCGTGCAGGGAACAGCGGTCCATGATGCAAGTTTCATCCAAACCTCTCACTCTCAGCAGGACGGAGCAATCAAATCGTCAGTGTCCAACTTACGTGTGGAACCATCTCACCTCTTAACCTCAACACCACCATCTATAGCATCATAACTCTTCCTCAGCCGGCATTTCTTTATTTCTGCTTCTGGATATCTTGTGCATTATCGCTATCGTTCAGCCACATTCGCTTTCCATCGCCTGATCGCGCCCGATCAACCGACAGTGTACGACCATCATCACCCCACATATAAACGCAACCGCACTTCATCATGGCAGGAGGGTTAATGAACTCGATACATGCCCCAAAGGCACACCAACCACCGCCAGCATCATCGCCGCCACCGTCTCATTCTCACCGTGAGTCACCCAGCAGCTGCCCCCGAGCCACCTCCACACCTCCTATCCCACCTTGGCCCCATCTCCAGGGCTCGCGGCCTGGCACATATCGTCTTCAGGATATAAACAGAACACGAGGGCCGCATCGATGGGTGGACTGCAATCGGGCTTATGGATCGTTGAGGTCGTTCCGGGCATGAACGGCGGAAGGGATTATGATGACGGTCGTTGAAGCTGTTCCAGCCATGGAGCATGCATATCCTCAGGGGTCGCATATATGGACTGCACGGGATTGATGGCTTTTGTGGTATTACAAAGATCACAGGCCGTATCAACGGGGGAATGTCTATGACATCAGGTCTTTCATACCACTTGCCAAATGACATCCCATCAGTGGCCTTTCCACGGCATTCCCTACTATGACCTAATGGTCAGTAGCTGACCTGTATCTAGATTCCCATGATGAAGGCGACTCCTTCCACGATGGACCTGGTCCAAAGTCCAAGAGGCACCGGCCACCGCGGAAAAAGCAGCTCATGAAATACATCCCAAAGCCAGACCCCGAGCCTCAGCAACAGTCACCACCACCTCCTTCACCACCAGCGCCGGCAGCAGCACCCGTGAATCCTCCGTCTCCACCAAGGACCCAAGTATCCCCTAAACTACAGCCACAGGCTCAACCAAAGCTATCCGTCGTCGCCCCCAATCCTCCACCTCCCATCACCACTACTTCCATCCCCATCAGGACCACCACCACTACCACCACCACCAGCAACACCTCCCCCACCGCCAAATCCCCCGTCCGCGTCAGCCCCTCCGCCAAACACGAACTGATTCGCTACACCAAGATCGTCCGCCGCCTCAAATGGAAGCTCCCCTTCCTGGCCTCCGGCTACGCCCTCGCGCTTAAGGGGCGCGACCCCAAGCATGGCGACGCCGTGATTAGCGGTGGCGTGCTCAACGAAGGGGAGATCATGTTCAAGCTCGATTTCTTCGAGTACTACATGCTCATCGAGCGCGCGCTGGTTCACTTGCTGGGGGTGTTTGGGATTACGGTTAGTGGGAATGGGATTCAGGGGAAGGGGTTGGCAGGGAGTCGGTTTAGTCAGGGTGGTGGTCAGGGTAGGCAGGATGGACGGAGTAGTCGGGGAAGTCGTGGGGGAAGTCCTAAGGAGGGTTCACCTAATCGTACTTGGGCTGGGGGAGAGGGTGCTGCTGCTGCTGCTGCTGCTGCTGCTGCTGCTGGTGGTGGAAATGGAGGAAAGTTTCAGCATCGGTATCACGCTCATGTGCTGGAAGCGTTTGATTCCCCTGTTCACCCGTTGCATGATATCCTAGGCAAAGGGGAAGTGCGCAAGCAACTGCAGCGGGCGAAAGACCTCCGGAACCGATGGAAGACGGCCGATTCGGAGGCCGAGGAGAAGGAGCGTGTGAAGTTGACGGCGCCGCTGGAGAGTTATGATGTGGAGAAGATGCTGGAGACGATCTTCCAGGGGTTCGATGCGGCGTTCTTGATTGCCGAGTGGCATGTCAGGGATAAGGAGGGTGGCCTGGGTAAGGGCGCGCAGTCATCGCTGAATTGGGCGGATGATGACGACGAGGATGGTGATGCGACCATGATGGACTGGGCGGCGCAGGAGGCGGATCAGTGGGAGTTTATGGTGGATGCTATGGATTGGGAAGCTGTCTGAGAAAACCTTGCCCTTGATGACCCTTCCTGGTTGTATTACAATGTGGTGCTGGGAGCTAACGGGCAATATAGGACTACTAAGCTTTTTTGTATTAATATGGAAGTATGAGCATCAATATCATATGGCATTTTAAGCTGGGCCGGATCTCGGTCTTGATGAGGGTGATGACTTTACCACCTGAAATAGGCTTCGGGAGAAAAAGCACAGAACACCAGCTAAGATTAAGGGTTGGTATATGACCCAGAAGAAAAGAAAAAGGTTAACACTTCCCATCTTCTAACGAGCGAGCAGAAGACGCCTAGGCGCTTGGAATCTTCCAGCTTCTCTCGCTTTGAGTCATTTGTTCGGATGTATCCCCGCACCCAAAATTCAAGCTTAAATCTTACTACGACGGTGGGCAACGAATGAGATGCCTCACTGCGCGCTTATTGACCACTATAAACACTGCACTCCCCTCCTCGACCAGAACTCCTTCCGCTTGCCGTCAACTTCCCTCCAACAACAACACCTACTCCGTCAAAGTCCTCACCACCTTCAAAGTCCCCAATCTCTTGTCGTTGTCCTCGATCATATTCCCTGCGATTTACATTTCGATATCTCATCGGATGTACTTGCACATGGTATCACCCCTGCTTATGCCCATGCCTTCCAAATCCAAGAAATAAGATGGCAACAACCGAGGAAGGCCAATTTAGCTATGACTCGGTGCCTCTTCCAGACGCCAACACTCACGTCCGTCTACTGGAGCTCTGCCCGGTTTCTGATAATAAAGACGAGCTCTACTGCAAATTATACGCCGCGCCCATTGCAGACTTGCCAAGCTACAGCGCTGTATCCTACGCATGGGGCGATAACACCAAAACCCACAGCATCCGGGTCGTTGACTACGACCGGGCACAAACATCGACGGAGGAAGGCTTGGGCAAAAAGCACGGGCACACGTGTCTCCTACCCATCACCTCTTCACTGGATACCTGTCTGCGTCAATTCCGTACATACAAGGAACTCCGCTTGACGCCTCTTTGGATAGACCAAGTCTGTATCAACCAAGACGATGACGAAGAAAAGTCATGTCAGATTCAACTCATGAAGCAGATCTACTCGTCGGCCAAGGAGATCTATGCTTGGCTCGGTCTCGATGCTGATGGCTCTGATGAGGTTATCCAAGCATTCTGCCAGGTTGCCGAGTGCATGTGGGACTCTGAACTTTTCGGCAAGCACCGGGCTACAAAATGGTTTCCTGCTCCTCGCGCCATCTTTTACAACAGGATAGACACTCCCGAGGTCCAAGATTTGCTACGGAAGGTTATACCGATAGTTGTCCCGCTGTTGCGGGAGAAGAAGATCCTGGCTTGGTATAAGAGAGACTGGTTTTCACGGATATGGACCATCCAAGAGTTTTGTCTCAATCAGTATACCTTCTTTGTCTGCGGTGACAGAGCGGTCCTTGATGAGATTGTGCTGCTGGTATGGGAACTATTCCTCATTCTTCCCGACTTCCATCACGACAAAAGATTCCGGAACGCCTTCAAAGACCATCCCGAGATTCTTTCATTGGTGGATTCGCTACCAACAAGCCTGCTCCCACCCCCGATGCAGCATCTGTTTGGAACGAAAGGATCGTGGAAGCGTGGGAAACGCACCTCTTTACGAGAATTACTCGAAGAGGTGTCCACGCGGCTTGATCTCGGCGACAACCGCGTCGATATTCTCTCAACGAAATATAGGGACAGAGTCTATGGGCTGCTTGGTCTAGCGGCCGATGCCGAAGAGCTTGATATTCGGCCGGATTACAGCAAGGCCACCACCACCGCTGAGGTACTCACACAGGCAGCGCGGAGTATCATCAAAACGGAAGGCAGCGTTTACATTCTCCGCTTTTCACAGTTCCCCAAATGCAATGTCGAGGATCCTGACGAAGCCGGCCACCGCCAACCCGAGCAACTCCCGTCATGGGTCCCAGACTGGGGGAACGGAACACAGTACAGCTACCAGTTCCTCGACAACGTATTCTCAGCCTGTGGCAAATTTTCAGCAACAGCCGACCTCATCCCCACCTCCTCCCCGTCCATCCTCGGCCTCCGGGGCCTGATGGTCGACAAGATCGAGGCCGTGGGCTGGCCATGGCGTGCAGACTGGGGTCTGAAAGCCTACCACCGCTACATCCTCCAATACTTCGCCATCATCAAAGACATGAAGCGTCGCTCAGCAGAGAAGAACTCCAGCTGTGATGACGAGATATACCCCAACCCCACAAGACGCAACCAAGCATTATGGCGCCTGTCACTCGGCGACTGCTACGTGAACGGCTCCCAAAAACGAGGAAGGGCAACGGCCGATGACGTTCTCCCGGTCTTTGCGGAGTTGATTGACCATTGCAATTTTTGCTGCTCCAAGGACGAGGAACAACAACAACAACAACAACAACAACAACAACAACAACAACAGCAGCAGCAGCAGCAGCAAAGTGACGGCGATGCCAATGCCAACGGCAATGAGCCACTCGGACTCGACCAAGAAACTCTCAATTTCATGGCCGATCGCTGGGAGGAGCTTCAGTCCAAAGGGTCATACCTAAATAACATGATGCACATGGACAGGAAACGGCCGTATCTTACCGCGCGGAAGGGCTACCTGGGCATGGCGCCCGAGCATGCACAACCCGGTGATGTTGTGATCCTGTTGTGTGGGGATACTATACCGTATTTGCTCAGGCCGGCCACGACCGGAGCGGGAGACGGGGATGGGGATGATAATAATATGTACACTTTTGTTGGTGAGGCTTATTGTGATGGGATCATGGATGGGGAGTTGGAGGGGAATTTGGAGAGGGAGAGGCAGGATTTCTTTCTTGTCTGAGGAGGCGGGTTTGACTTCATCTCTGATATCTTCTCTCGTGGAATGTTTGGATTTGGAGCATCTCGAGTAGGTATCTATTTATTCTCGTGCTTTCAAGTTCAGTTAGTCAGTCACTAATAGTCAAGGTCACTTACCCCTCAGTCACCCCTTCTCATGGCATACAATACATCCCTGAAAAGTACCTCTATGGTATGTTAACTCGAAGACTTTAGTCAACAACTTGGGACCCTTTGTGACAGCACGATTCTGGGCACAGGCAGGGCTGGGCCAAAAGAAGTCGATATGAATAAATCAATAAAGCTAAAGAGTAGAAAAGTGGAGGTGGCCGAAGGCCGGCGAACGAGGTGCGCCTTAAAATAGGGTACGCGAGTTCTGCCGGGCCTGACCGCCCAAAAGCCGTCTTAGACACAGCCAGCCAGGACGCCAGTGCCATGACACCCTTTATTTTTCGTTGTATCAAACGACCAGCAGAAACATATTTTGCTCCATATACTGACTGACCTTCAAGATCGACCAAAGCCAGAGTCAACATATCAACGATGATGTCTCTTTGGTGAATCGGGTTTATAGGCATATGAAACCCATCAAATGAACACATACGACCATACCCACTGGAAAACTCGGGATCCCGTCCGCTCTCCCATAGATAAGCCAGTGAGGGCCAGATTAGTAGTTGGGTCGGTGACGACCAGCGAATCCCTGGTGTTGTATGTTTTTTTTTCGCTTTCTTTTGTCTCGTATTCTCTCTTGGACCCTTGTCACAGGGTTAGACCTCTGACTGTCGTACGTGATTGCTGTCATGACTTGCCACCATGTACCATTCACATGCTTGTGCAGGCTGCAGCTGCTTCTGAGACTGCTGTAGCCTGATTGGCCAAGTCCTCCCAGCCTCACGCGGCTGTGACCCTACCTAAGGCCAGTCCTCTGCGCACAGCTTGCGACTGTTCCCTTTCTCCGTGCAATTACACATATCTACATCTACACTCTACCCTTTGCCCGTGATAACCCTGTACCGCACCAAACCGGCTCGAATCCGTCATTCTGGTGACCGGAGCTCTTAGTTTTGATCTGCTTTGCACCGTTGGTTTTTAAGTACCGATATGTTCTTGATAGTACTGTATTGAATTTCTATATTTATTATATTGATATGTGCTGGCTGGTGATGATTGAATCAATAAGGGAATTTTGTCCTGTTGACCAACAGCGCACGAGCCATCTCTTCACATGTCCGCCGATCGGAGTCACAAGGATCTAAAAAGTCGCTGATAACAGATTGACCCCCTGACGTCGTTGTTGCCAGATTCCCAAACTCAAAAGGTCTGGATCACCTTCCAGATCAACAAACTGGAAACCTCAATCAGCTTCACCTTTTCTGCTATCGCGCAAGAAAGCGACTGCTTTTTCCTCGATCTACGACTACCGGCGAATTTCACGTTCCAAACACGCTCGATCGACGACAATTAGCGATCGCGAATCGTCTGTTCAACTAGGTTTCTTCGCGACACCACCGCGACTATCAATCTACTACGAATCGCCAACATAGGCATACACATCCCCGATCACGCAGCGACATAACTACGAAACAACCATAAACAATGGAGAAATTCTCCCAATTCCGCGACCGCGGTAAGCCTTCCTCCGTCCCTCCTCCTCCCTCCCCCATCTCCAACCCACCACTAACCGATGTGTCTTCTCCCACAGGTTCCGGCATCTCCCCCTTCATGCCCTCGCCCGCCCCCGAATCCTCTCTCCCCTCCCGCCTATTTGGTCCCCTAATCTTCCTCCTGCGCCTCCCCTTCTTCCTCCTCTACACCATCTCCTACTTCCTGCTCCTCCCGTTGCTGCCCTCCCCGCTGCGCAAGCTTTTGCTCTGGGGCATATTCGCCCTAACCGGTATCTGGTGGTCCGACCTGCAACTCGACGGCGTCAAGCGCGGCTCGCTTTCGCAACAACCGCCCACTCGCATCCCGAGGGCGGGAACGGTGATTGCGGCGAATTTCACGAGTCCGTTGGATGCGGTTTACCTGGCGGCGGTGTGGGATTGTGTTTTTGTGCAGAGTTTCCCTGGAAGGGAGAGGAGGGTCAGGAAGTTGTCGCTTAGGCAGGCTATTTCCTTGGCGCTTAGCCCGCGCCAGTTGGCTGGACCAGGTGATAACGAGAAGTTGACGACGATCGCTCAGCTGCTGAAGGAATACCCGACCAGAGCGATTGCTGTCTTTCCGGAGTGCGCTACCACCAACGGCAAGGGCATCTTGCCGCTTTCGCCGTCGCTGCTTACCGTTCCGAGCTCGACGCAGATTTTCCCTCTCAGCTTGCGGTATACCCCCGTTGACGACGCTACGCCGGTTCCTGGAGGAGTGAAGGTGTGGTTGAGCTTTTTGTGGAAGTTGCTGGCTAGGCCGACGCATTGTATTAGGATTCGCATTGGCGAGGGGGTGGTTAACACCGTGGGGGCTAGCAATGGTGTTTCACATGCTGAAAGCTCGGGGGTGGATGTCCGCGGAAGGCAAGAGGAAGGGGATGGAGAGTTGACGGCCGAGGAGCAGAGGGTTTTGGATAAAGTGGCGGAGACGTTGGCGAGGTTGGGCAGGGCGAAGAGGGTTGGATTGACGGTGGAGGATAAGAAGAATTTTGTGAAGGCTTGGGAGAAGAGGAGGAGGTAGATGGTGTGGGACAGAGAAGGATTGAAGTATAGACGAGGGTTCATAACAGTTTACGAGGCTAATGAGGATGATATGGTTATAGCTGGACTTCGCATTGCGAGTAGGAGCTCTCATATCTCTACCGGGTACTGCAATATCAAGCATTCCTTACTTTTGGTGACACTCCGCATGACTGAGATGATCACCATCATGCCGGTCTCGTAGGTTGGAAGGTGCTTTTGCGGAATTGAATGGGTCTGCCTGTTCTGGCCTCTTACTTAGTATGATGGGTAAGTTTAATTAGGTGGGGTAAATACAAAACGCATATATATATGTCCGTGCAGAAAGGTACCTGACAGGGGGTTTTTACTTTCGCTCGCAACCACAGTAGTTCCTGGTATGATACGCAACCTCCTGTCCTGATGTGGTTGGAAATCTTTCAACGAACAGGGATAAGAAGGAGACTCAAAAGCAAAACAGATATTTCATAGATAAAATGGGAAAAGAGGAAAAAACATACAACACCAGGGATTCGCTGGTCGTCACCGACCCAACTACTAGTCTGGCCCTCACTAAGCTTGTGTATGGGAGTGGGATGGACAGGAAACGGGTCTTTTAGTCACGTGGTAAGGTCAAAAAACTGAACCACCACCTCCCATATCCATATCGTTCGGACGGAGGCATTACGGTGAGTGGGGAGGCGGCGCTAAGATGAATATAATTGGGCGGATTGCGAGAAAAGTTGACCGTCCTGACACTGCGGCTAGATTTTCTACAGAGGTAAATGTCATAACCATGGTGGTTGGCTTGCAACACACTGCCGGCGCAGCCGTCAACACTTTTGTAGACGAGTCGATTCGCTGATAGAGCTGCATGCCAGGGCTGCGAAACAAAGTGACGGCGGCGTTGAGAGCGACAAAGGCCCCCATATGCTGGGGGTTGAGTGGACGGACGGTATGGTGGGATGGCTTTAAGCCTGGGTGCCCTGGCATACTTGCATGGGGCTTGGCTCGAAGCGAGGCTGGAAGCCTTGATATCAAAACAAACGCTACCCGAATTGAACCCTCTGGTCGCCTTTTTGGCATGTCCTCCATTGCAGCATCAAAGCTGCATTTGATCCTTGAAAGACGAAAAGTTGATGTGGCACGCTGATATCAGGCTTGATGTAAAGGATGTCGCCAATCCAACGAGAGAGAAGAGAATGTGTTGCGCCTTTCTGAG